>VZSR01003083.1:1666066-1687656 GCA_013398615.1 Brachypodius melanocephalos | reverse complement strand
AGGTGATGTCACCATCAGTACAAATCCATGGAATGTCTGTCATACAGTTATCCCATTATGTGACAATAAGCTCTTCATGACCATGAAATATTCTTCAGTATCAATGTGGACGACAGACCCTGCACCTCTCACCACACAGTTTACCCCAAATTAAATATTTCTATTAGAGTCAGGGCCAAGTCCAGGGTTTCCTCAGCTCCCTCTGAGCATTGAGGTCATTTGCAGGATGTCACATCTCGGGGAAGGACACGCCCAGGGCAGAGGCACAGCTCTGTCAGCTTTATCTCTGTTTTTATCAGTGCTCAGGGCAGGACAGTGAATGCTGAGTGATTTCATGGGACACAGGGAAAGGACAGTTTGCAGCAACACTGTGCTCCCAAAGATTTCCAGCGCAGCAGCCTTTTCCTGGCACTTCCCTTGATCCACACTCAGGACACGGCAGTGGCACAGCAGTGTCAGTGGTTACAGGGCTGGTGCTGCCTGCCAGGGCGGTTCCCCCCTCAGCCATGACCCCCAAATCCAGGGGGTGCAGCCAGCAGCTCCTCCCTGCCTCCCTGTCCCACCCAGCTGGGCTTGGGAATGACAGAGTGACCTGTTAAACCCCAAATAACTGCAGGCAGCCAGAGCCAGCCACCATCACTCACCCGTGGCAGGGCTGGGACAGGGCCACTATGAATACACTGCTGCTTTCCTTGTGAGGAGCTGCCTTCCTGCTGCAGAGAACGCTCCCAGTGCTGGGAGCACATCCCAAACCCACTGTGGGCATCGTGAGCTGGAAACAGCCCGGCCCCATTAACCCCAGCCCTGCTGGAAGAGTTCTGGGGGCACTGGTCTGTGCCAGTGAGGGAGTTCTCCTCACCAGCCTGTCCTGAGAGTGTGGAGGAGATGAAGAGTGACCCAGCTTGGATTTGCCTTTGCCTTGTGAGGTCTGATGGATGCTGGAAACCTCTGGGTTGCTCTTCCCCCTCAGAAGGGTTGAGAATTTCTCCAGAGCAGCCTCAGGCTCTGCCCATGTCCATAAACCAGCTCCACATCCAAACCCTGGCATGTCCCATGGGTGGCAAAAGCTCCCACTGGCACCCAAAGGTTGGCATCCAGCCCTGGGGCAATGCCAGCTGTGGGAACCAGCAGGAAAAGCAGATTCCATGCTCAAAGATTGTGGATTTAGAGAAAGGAGAGAACTGAGGGCAAACGCTCCCCAGGAAGCGGGAGTGATGAAATGGAGCTTCGTGTTCAAGAGGGCAGCACGTAGGGAAGAATTCCAGGAATCAGGACATCAGGAATTCCAGCTCCTCTGTCTCCCTGTGGATTGCAAGAGAGCAGAGCAATGCTGATGCCAATCTCCTTGCTGGAGTAATTTCCAACCAACAGCAGAGGTTCTGGCTGGGCCTTCAGCCCCTCCACAGATATTTCCCTTTCCCTGGGGTTATTTGTAGCTAATTTGGATGTTTGGTGTCCCTTCAGTGCGTAAAGAGCAGTAAATGGGACTTCCCTGCATCCTGCTGCCTTCAGGCTCTGTTTTATAACAGAACCCTGAGGAAGCTGGTCAATTCAGGAACATTTCCACAAAAACACCGAGCATGTTTTACTCTTTTCCTCTGGAGAGGTGAGTTTGTGATCCCAATAAACTCTTGCCCAGCCTTGGGCTGCTGTTCCCATCACCAGCCCCACGCTGACAGCAATGCTGGTGGTGTCAGTGATTTCTGTGCTGCCTGGGAGTGCTTTCAAAACACAGAAATAAGAGAAAAATACATAAAAAAATAACTACAGCTGGGCAGGAACAAGGTTTTCAAAGCACCAGGGCACCGTGCACAAAGCCAGGGAGTCACAGCATTGATCCTTTGTGGTTTATAAAAGCCAGAGAAGGAATCCAGGGGCAGAGAAATGCAAGCAGAGAGTGAGGAATTTGGTCGAGCTGCTGGCAGGGGGGATTTCATTCCCTGCCCAGAACACAGAGAGGCCTCACTCACTTTCCCTGCCCGGGGCAGGATGGTTCCAGCCCTCCCTAAGGAGGGTTCTGTGCCTCTGGGAGCTGGGACTGGGGCACAGGAACTGCTGAGCACCAGCCAAGGGGGAGCAAACTGGGATTGAAAGCCCAGCATCCAGGGATCCCTGTGCAATGAGGTTCAACACTGGATCAGAACAAAGGGGTTTTCCACATATCCTAAAAATATTCTCCTTTCCAGCTTTCCAAGCATGGGCACCCAGAGCCTGTCCTTGGATGCATTTTAGGTTTGTTTTGGGGTTGTTGTCCACCATCTGAAAGTCTCCCGTCATCACAAGAGCATCCATGAGGAAAAGGTGACAGGGACATCCCTTCCCAGGGCAAAGCAAGCCCAAAGAGCAAAGCAAGGCTTGGAGCAGGCGGGCAGAGCTGTCCATCCTGTGGGGGATGATTTCCTGCACTTGTTCCATGGGGCACAACAGCCCCGTGGAATGCTCCAGGCTGGGACAGAGGAGCTGGACAGCTGGAAAAGGCCCTGGGGGTGCTGATGCCAGTGCTGGACATGAGCCCAGGTGAGCCCAGGTGTGCCCAAGAGGCCAAAAAGGCCAATGGCACCTGGGCTGTGCCAGGACCAGGGCAGGGTCTGTCCCCTGTGCTGGCACTGCTGAAGTCACACTTCCAATCCTGGGGTCACTCCTTGGCCCCTCAGGACAATGCAGACCCTGAGGGGCTGGAGCGTGTCCAGGGAAGGGAACAGAGCTGGGAAGGGTCTGGAGCCCCAGGAGCAGCTGAGGGAGCTGGGAAAGGGGCTGAGCCTGGAGAAAAGGAGGCTCAGGGGGGACCTTGTGGCTCTGCACAACTCCCTGCCAGGAGGGGACAGCCGGGGGGGTCGGGCTGTGCTCCCAGGGAACAGGGACAGGAGGTTTAGATTAGAAAACAGGAAAAAATTCTTCAGTGAAAGGGTTGTCCAACAGTGGTGGAATCCCCACCCCTGGAAGTGTCCTAGAAGTGTGGATGTGGCACTTAGGACATGGTTCAGTGGTGACCATGGTGGTGGTGCTGGGGTGATAATTGGGTTGTTCCAGCCATAACCACCCTGGGATTGCCTGGGAGAACCTTCAGGGCCTTTGCAAACAAATCTCCACAGTGCCCCAACACCACGTGTGGTTCTGACATTCAGATGTGAGGAGGCCAAGACAGAGTCACAAACTGGCTTTATTAAGTCACAGCATGAATTCTCACTGACAAGCTTAGCAAAAAGTAAAATTAAATAAAACAAGTGCTAAAAATCCCGACTTTATCTGCTTTTTAATTGCTGCTCTCACCTCTTTTGACAATTATTCTGCAAGTATTCACTTGGAAAGGTTCTTAATAAATCTGATTTGGCTTAAGCACAGAAAACCTAAAACAGTTTGGAAAAGTGACTCATGTACCATGGATACTCCTGGGAATTGTCACAGTGGGAGCCTGAGTGTCATGAGGGAGCACTTCTTGATTTTCCTCTCATTCCCACTTGACCTGGATGAGTCGGAGGGATTCACACAAGGTCGATAATTGCTATTAAAGAACTTCAGAGACAACTTAGTTCAAACTGAAAGAGTGGAAGTTTAGGTCAGAGAGTGGGAAGGAATTGTTCCCTGACAGGGTGGGCAGGCCCTGGCACAGCTGTGGCTGCCCCTGGATCCCTGGCAGTGCCCAAGGCCAGGCTGGACACTGAGGCTTGGACACCCTATGATAGTGGAAGGTGTCACTGCCCATGGGACAGAGATGAGCTTTGAGGTCACTTCCCACCCAACTCAACCCAACCCAACCCAACCCAACCCAACCCAACCCAA
This sequence comes from Brachypodius melanocephalos, assembly GCA_013398615.1. NCBI lineage: Eukaryota > Metazoa > Chordata > Aves > Passeriformes > Pycnonotidae > Brachypodius > Brachypodius melanocephalos. The sequence continues at coordinate 1,683,876 of VZSR01003083.1, read as the reverse complement.
CCCAACCCAACCCAACCCATTCTGTGATTCCAGCTTCACAAACAGCTTAAAAGAAATACACAGCTAACCCCAAATATCCCTATAGGCATTTAAAGGGATCAAAAGCCATGATGAGGGAGAGGAGTTCCTGAAGGGTTAGAAAGGAGTGGGATGGGCTGGTTTGGATGTCCTGGAAGGTTGGGTGGGTTGTTTGGGAGTGTCCCAGCAGGGAGAGGGTGACGATGAGGGCGGGAGGGTTCTGGTGGGAGCCCAGGAGCATTCCTGAGCTGCTGCAGGAGGGAACACAACCCCTGCCCTGTCTGACCCCGCCTTGTCCCCGCAGTGCACGCCCAGAAGCAGAACCGCCAGACGTGCGTGCGCAAGAGCCTCATCTGCGCCTTCGCCATGGCCTTCATCATCAGTGTGATGCTGATCGCGGCCAACCAGATCCTGCGCAGCGGCATGGAGTAGCGCCGGCAGGGAGCAGGCACGGCTCGGAGAGGTCCTGGCAGCGGCAGGGCGGCCATGCATGCGCACCCCGGGAGAGCTCCCGCCCCGATCCCACGGCACCGACACGCGCGCACCGCCGGCGCCCGCAGCGGAGCCCCAGCCAGCGGCGTGTCCTGTGAACCAACCACATCCTTTTGGCAGGGACATCAAAGGGCTGTTCTAATGCTTTAAAGGTTTTGTTTCCTAATGCAATAATCCCATATCCAGGAGTCCCGAATTATTGCTTCGAAGCAGCAATGGCGACGCGGAGGAGGCGTGGATCCGGCGCTCTGCGGTTTGGAGGGGGCCCAGCCTCGTGACTTGTCCTTATCCTGGGGCCCACTGACTATCCCACGGAGCTCCCGCCGGGCCCGCATTCCCAGGAAGTTGATGGTAGCATTGCCACAAGCAAGTCCTGTTCCTTTTGTTCCACGTGTTCCAGCTTCACTTTCCTTTTCCCTTATGACCATGCCATGGAGTTTACGGCATTAGAGGGGAGCTAGAGCAACCTTGTACAGTATTTTCTGAGGAAAAAAGGGGAGAATTCGCCAGCACCATACAAAATGTCTATTTTTTGCTTCATTAACTCCACCTTTGACGTGAGACTGTGGGGTAGCAGGAGTCTGTTGGACATTTTTTTCCGACTGTGAATCAGGGCTTGAGGAGCACCCCTTGTTTTCCCACCTGGGCATTGCTGAACTTGTGCAAAGTCTTCCAAGGGACTCTGCCACCACCAGCGCCAGTTAACCTCCCTGTCCTTGGGCCTCTCTGCATATTCAACATTTCCTCTCCAGCAGTTTTACCCTTCTTCTTTACTGGTCTTCAAGAATTTTTTTCCCAGGTAAAAATCCTGAGAGAAGCTCTTTCTGAGCTTTCCTCCCCTCTCCTTGCCTGCACGATTTTAATTTATTCCGTTTCATGTGGCCTGGTTATGATCTGCAGTGAAACCTCCAAGGCAGACATGGTCCTGTGGGGGAGGTTTTATTTTCACCCACATGGTAAAGTGTGGATTTGACCAGCCAACTTCTCCATTCCCTCCCAGGATCCATCCCACCACCCCCATCCCATGGGCAGCTCCAAAGGGGGCCATCGGAAAAGCCGAGCCCAGCAGGAGAAGAAGGAACCAAACCTGAGCCCACCCCCGTGTGTTTGAAGTGTATCAGACTTCCAGTTCCAGGGAGCCTTGGGTGGTTTCCCTGGAGTACATTTTCAGGAGCAGCAAGGAGAAGACGGAATGATGCGGAGCAGGGACACCACACGGGAAGTGCAAGGAGCCAGGATTACTTGGGAAGGTGTTTTTCCTTCGAAACTTGATGCAAATCCACGCATTTCCCTTCGGATGAACTGTGCCCCTGGGTGCCACTCCAGGACAGATGTGATCTCCTGCCCTGGTGGCAGGGGTTTCCCAGCTGGTGATCATGGAGAGCTCCAAGGGAGTTCCATGGAGGCACTCGGGTTTTGGAGTGGGGTGGCTGTGCTGGGAGAGCTCCAGGCACACCCAGGAATGCTGAGATGTTGCTCCTGGAAGCGGAGGCAACTGTTCCCTGTGCCACAGGATGGCTCTCCCAGGGGTTGCACAGCCCCAGCCTCCCCCATCCCACGCTGCAGCCATTGACTTACACTGGATCCATCCCCAACACTCATTCCAGCCCTTTCTTTTCTACCAGTCTGAGTGACAACATTCACCTGTGTTTTTAGAAGCCTCATTTAAAAATCTGCTGCTCCTTGTCCTGTTTCCCACCACCCCTTTAAACTCAAGTCACTTTTAGGTGTCTCAGACTCCCACCTCCACCTTTTCCTGCCATTTTCCTGGTGTCCCCTCCATCCCCAAGACAACACCTTTTCCACAGCAGCTGAGTTGTTTTTTTCTGCTTTTCCCAAACACACAACTCCTGCATTTCTGTTCTGCTGTGACCAATAGAGGTGAACTGCAGAATGTTCCATTAAATAATGATCCTGTCTCCCAGAAGATGGAGAGATTTCCATTTGCTACAGGGCAGCAGCAGAATATCCGTGGGATATTCTGGTGTGGGATTCTCAGTGCTGGGGAGCCCAAACACGTTTTCTGTGCTGGGCATTGCAATTAATGAGAATGGAGATCACTTTAAGAAAACTCATCCCCACTTTTAGGTCTCAGGGGTCTGTGGAAAGGTGGCAGCTGTAGGAAAAAAGTTCCTTACCACCCAGGAATACACATTTTATCCCTGGGATTGTGCTGGAGTGAGCGTGGGCAGATGGAGGTGAAGGGGAGGGTTGGGGGAGCACAGGGCAGAGCGGTGCCTCCACCGAGCCCAAGCCCACAACCCCAACCCACAACCCCAAACCCAAGCCCAAACCAGGCATTTCCCCACATTTCCTCACCCATGGGCCACAAACCCTCAGCAGACCCCAGGCCCAGCAGCACCTCATGGACAATGATTGTCTGTGTTCCTTGAAGCTTTCTGGAAGGCTCCAGAATTCCTCCCGCATGCTCCATGAACCCTTGTAAATACAGCCATTCTCCAGCCCAACCTTCCCCTTGCAGCTCCATTTGTAAAACCAAACCTATAATGAATATATTGGTAAAAGCCATAGCCTGGTGTCAGTAGAGTTCATTGCACAACTCCCCACTGATTTTACTGGGTACAGGATTTTGGGGGCTTTGGGGTGTGATTTTTCTGTAGGGAGCCTCACTTTTCCATTACGAATCAGGGTCGTGTCTTGCCAGAGGTCTCCTTTCCCTTCCTAGAGCAGCTTTCCTCCATCTCCAGGTGTAGTGAAGAGATCCCTTCTTTAATCAGTGACTCCTGGCAATGCAGGATGGATCAGGCCAAGCTATTCCATCCTCTCCTTCCCCACAAACTTCTCATCCAGCAGCACTGGATGTCTCCTACCTCCCTCCCTGGCTCCATTTATGTAATATCCATTTATCTCCTTTTTTTTTTTTTTTTTCCTCTTCTACACAAGAGGGGAAAAATAGGGCTTTTTGCTGCTTTTACAGACAGGAGGTAAAAATAGAGCAGTAAAATTCTGATTGGAACCTGATGGCAAAAGCTGAGGGGGGAGAAAGCAGAAGAATCAAAGACATAAAAATAAAAACCCCACATCCCATACTTTAAGGGAAAAAAAACCACCCTATTTAAGTGCTAATTAACATACTTTAAAAAATACCCAGACTGCAGCAGAGCTGTCAGGAAAAGCTCTAAACTTCTGCTCTTGCCAGTTCCAGGAGGATTGAAGTGTCTTTGCAGCCCTGCAGTTCTGGAGGAAGAGGAGATTGCCATGGCAACCCTGGCTGTTCGTGACATGGGTGCCACTGTGGCACAGCACACACGGTCCCAGCCTTCCAGGGATGGGCAAACAGCTCCCAGCACTGGGACAGGGGCTTTTCATGGATTAGGAAATTATTGGGAATTCGTGAGCAACTCTGTTGGCTTGGCCACAAAAAACTGTGTGCAATTAAGGGGATTGACGTGTGGGGAAGGCTTCGAGAAGGACTCGATGATTTCAGCCCAAGAGGGGCTTTGGTTTAATTCAGGAGGGAGTGAAATCCACTCAGCCTGAGCACTGCCTGTCCTGGGCTTGCTGAGGACACTTTGGGAAGGTTCTCCATGTGGGGATCGAGCTATGGTGGGAAGGATTTGGGTTCCTGCACCCCTGATCACCACTGACCTTGGCTTCCACCCTTGGCTTGAGCAGTGCTCCTGACTCCCTGCTCCTGGAAAAGCCAGCAGAGGGAACAGCAGCCTTGCCAATGCTGAAATAATTTGGAGGCCGTGGGGGAGTGAATTCCAGCAGAAAGCTGCTGAAGGAACATTGCTCACCTGTCAGAGCCAAAGCCATTCCCTCAGGGCAGCCAGGAGGAAACCACAGCTGGGCAGTGTCCAGGCAGGACAGGGGCAGTGGCTGCGTCCTGTGCACAACCAGGAGCTGGACTTGAGGTTCTTGTGGGTCCCTTCCAACTCAGGATATTCCATGATTGTTGTCCTGGAGAGCCAGATCCTGCTCACAGCCAGTGACACCCAGGAGGTGTCACCTCTGGTGGCACCCATGGGGGCCTGGCCCCTCCACGAGTGCTCCACTGAGGAGGAATTTCTGATCAGAAGCAATGCCAACACAATGGAAAGATTGAAATCAGGAAGGCTTGGCTTTGTTAGGACTGTGGTCCTCATGCTGTGGGAGGTGATAGGGAATTAAAGAGCGTTCACAAAATAATTCTCCTTCCTGCTGGATGGGCACCCCCATGCCCCCCAGTCACTGTCAGCACCTGGAACACTGATCACAGAGCCCAGGTGCAGGGTGAGCAGGAGGGTGGGAGGGAGGAGGACCCCCAGCTCCTGTCCCCTGGTGAGCCAGAGCTGAATATCTGGGTGTAATCCAGTTCATTTGAGAGATTCCATCCCGGTTATCCAGAGGTTTACCTGTTGGACACGTGCACTGGAAGGGCTGGATGTTGGCTGCTTTAATTCCAGCAGCTTGGATACTGTTCTTTTTAAGCTGGGCTGAGTAAAGAGGGGTTTTAAATCCAGAACTAGGGTAGGAAGCAAGGAAAGCAAGCCAAGGTAGAAAACATTCCCAAGGCTGCCGCTCTGGACGGCTGAAATCTGTTTGGGTGAGCCGAGTACCCACTGGTCCTTTTTTCCATTGAAGCACAGGAATATTTTGTCCCCAAACCCCCACTCTGCATCCTCCTGCCTGTGGCAGAAGAGTGAAACATCTCCTGGGAGGGGCTCCATGCTCAGCCAGGGCCCTGGGAAAAGGAGGGGACACAGCTTTTCCCATGGAAAACTCATCCCCTGCACGTGCTGGGAGCTGCCAGTGCTGTCACCACCCCGAGGTGACAGCAGCACAGCCCCCGTCAGCTCTGGAGCAGCGAGGGGAGAAGCAGGGGGAGGAATTACATTAAAATCTCTAAGAATGAAGCCCCTTATTTTACCCACCCCTGTAATCCATGATTTAGTTCCTGCTGTATGGATGAGCGTTTGAAAGAAGAAAAACCAACTCTTCTAAAATGAGAATCTGATGAAGTGTCTTTTTTTTCTTGGCTCTGAATCACGCTTCCATTCCACTGATGAAGATGTACAGAACTTGCTGGGTTTCAATCTATTATTTTACCCTCCTGTGCTCTGACAGTGCAATTACATTTCCCTGGCATCACTTAAAACCTGTTCCTTTCACAGGAATTTAATGCAGAAAAAGAAAAGTTTCACAAGGTTTCCATCTCTTTCTCTTGTTGGCTGTTTATCAGGATGGGGTCTGTATTTCTCCAGTTCAAGAAGGACATTTTAGGCAGCTCTAGGAAGTGCAGAAGCTTCACCAAGAGCAAGGTGGGCAGAAAATGTAACACCATTTTAATTGGGAGTGTGCTCTACTTACACCTTTCCAGTGGCAAAAGTCTGGGAAAGCGCTGTAATTTGGCATCTTCACTTTGAAATAATTGCAGCCCCAGAAGAAGGAGAAATGAGAAAAAAGAAATCCTCTGGATCTAGAGCTCAGTAGTTGACAATTTGATGATGAAAGTACCACAAGGGGTTTTTTTTATTATTTTCTGTCGAGACAGACCAAAATACTTTGTAGCCTTGAAAACCATAGCTAAATGAAATGGCCATTTTCCACCCAATTATTTCCCCAGCTGTTCCTGGCCTGTCTTTTCCAGCATCCCAAAGCAGCAGCTGGATTTGCCCCGCTTTAGGTGAGATCCATGTTCCAGCTTTCCTTTTCCTGCTGCTCCTGAGTCTCCATCAGCCAGCCAGGAGACCTTGGGAAGCTCTGGGGTGGCTCCAGGAGCCCCCATCTCTTGGGCACATCCTGTCCCTCCTGGGGGCAATTCCAAAGGGTGCGGATGATGTCGGTGACATCAATCCCAAATTCCAGCCTCTATTCCCACAGGGAGCAGCAGCCCGAGGATGGGCTCACATTCCTGGGCAGCCAAAGCTCTTCCAGCTCCTGTTCAGATTTATCTGGGCTGGGGGAGGAAGGAAGAGCAGGTTACTGGTGGGCCCCAGGGTCAATCAGAAATAACTCATTCGAGTTAATTGGCTGCAGGCAGGGTAAGCCCAGGAGCCAGCCCGTTGCCATTTAATCCATGGGAGGAGCCGAGCAATCGATGCCTCCTGATTCATCCCTAGGAAGTTCTTCACCAATCCCTGTGTCTCCCTTTTGTCACCATCTCATGTTTTCCAGCCATTTAGTGTTCGTTTGTAAACTCACCGGGTTCTTTTGGCTCGTTAACGAAAGACATGGCTTTTTAATTAAAGACAAAAATTCACAAAGTCAGCAGCATAATAGTAAAAAAAAAAAAAAAATCTAACAAAAAACGTTTGTACAAAATACTGTAAATATTAATATAAATTAACTGGGCATGCAACTGAAATAAATCCTATGTTATTGCAAGTTATCTGAGTGTATAAAGGAGTGTATAAAGGAAAACCGAATGCCATATGTATCAGCTGTTCCCTCTAACCAAACTCTACTGTAAATATATAATCTGTATAAAAATATTTTAATTTACCATTATTTATGCAATAGAAATAAAGGTTTTTTTTCTTTTGATGAAGCTTTTTTCCCTCTTTTGAAACACTGATATTTGTTCATGCCCGAGTACAAGTGCAAAAGCAAGATTTGCATAAAATATTAGGACAGAGACCCTTTATTCCTTGTGAGAGATACATGAACATTTGGGGGAGGTTATTTTGCTTTGAAAATAGATTTACATATTTTAAAGCCTGTTACAACCGAAGGAGCTCCTGGCTGGAGAAATGGGATCAGCAATTCCAGATGCACAGGAAGCCAAAGGGAGGGATTGAACTCCTCCTCTGAAAAGCAAAGCCACAACTGGCTAGATCTCAGAGAGAAAGGTCAGCACTTGCTTAAAAAGCCCTTTTTTATCCCTCCCAGAGAGCCAGAGGCTGATCCCTGAGCTGGGGTGGGTTTGGGCACTGTTACTGCTGGGAGGAGGATGTTGAGCACAGCTTTAATCCTGGCTCTGGCACTGCCCTGGCCCGGGAGCTGCTCTGTGAGGATTCACTGCACTCAGGTGTCCTGGAGAGCCCTTGGTCCCCCAGCAAATCCAGATCTCCTCGCTTCCCTCCAGCCCTTCTTCCACAGGAGCCAGCGCAGCCCGTCCTGCTGGAGCAGGGGACACGGAGGTTAGTGACTGACACCACAGTTCTTGGCACTGGAGCCTAAATTCAGTCTGAAAAGGGAAGAGTTGATGTTGGCAAATCATCTTCCCCCAGGTGGGGCCAAGCCACAGCAGCAGGACAAGGCTGGACAGGGCTTGGAGCAGCCTGGGATAGGGGAAGGTGTCCCTGCCCATGGAATGAGATGGGCTGGAAGGTCCTCTCCAGCCCAAACCACTCTGGGATCCTGTGACAGGCTGGGTCTGAGCAATTCCATTGCAATCCCCACAATCCAGACAGGGATTGCCACTGGACAGCGAGCAGTGCAGGAAATCCATGATAACCAAACCTGTAAAGTGTGAAAAAAGGCACTGCACACTCTCATTGACCTCCCATGTCACTGGAGAGTGTTCCAGTGGATGGCTCAGGAATGAGCCTGGATTTATTACAGGCATGGATCAAATGTGCTCCAGCAATTCCTGTACATTTACCATAGGGAGAAGGAGCAGTTGAAGGAATTCCTGGCTGGAAGGAGAAACCTGCACCCCACACCGAGAGCTGTTCTCATGCAGGTCAGGGTGCTCAGTGCCCTCAGCCAAAAGCCAGCCTTGTACCTTGACTTTCAGCCACCAGAAATTGGAATTGGCTGCTCCTCCAGATCCTCTGCCCACCAGCCCTTGGAGAGGTGAGCACAGCTCAGTGTGACACCACCAGGAAATCACCCCTGACTGCAGGAGAAAAGCAGCATTAAAAAAACAAAAAGCACCCCACAACTGGCCTGAGAGCAAACTGCTTTATCTCTCCAGAACCAGCCCACTGCGGACAGGAATTAAATGCAACCATTGTCCCAGCTCCACCAAAGCCTGTTTATCTCCCTTGTCATTGTAACACTCTCCATTAATGGAGAGTTGAATGGATAATTTAATACTCTCCACTAATGGAGAAATGCGTGTGGAAACACCAGCCAAGAGCCCCATCGTTCATCTGTGCCCCATCAGGGGTTTTGGGGGCTGCTGCTGCTGTGGGGGCAGGCAGCAGCACTGGGCAGGGGCGATGGTGCAGGGCTAATCCAGCTCCCAGGGAGTCAGTGGAAACATTCCCAGACTTTGTGGGATTTGGATTAGGTCATCACACAGAACAGCACTTCACACCCTGGCTCCTTGCTCTGTTTAAATGGAGTCTGGCCAGGGACTGGAATTTAATTATTGAAATACAAGTCCTGAAGAAAAGAAATAAACCTGTTCTCACCCCGAGGGAAATTCAGGCACAGCCCCTGTGGCCATGGCCGGGCTCCCCAAGGTCAGACCTGCAGCAGTGTTCTGGTTTGACCCCACACTTTCCCCAGGCAGGTCCAGGCTGACCCAGAGACCCCCTCAGCCCTGGGCTGATCCCAGAGAGGGCAGCAGTGGAGGGATTGGGATTGGGATTGGGATTGTGCCCCCATGCTCAGGTGAGACCCCACCTGCAGAGCTGGGTCCCAGCACAGGCAGCACCTGGAGCTGCTGGAGGAGCCCAGAGGAGGCTCCAGGATGAGCAGAGGGATGGAGCAGCTCTGCTGGGAGGAAAGGCTGGGAGAGCTGGGAATGTTCAACCAAGGAGAAGCTTTGGTGGGACCTCAATGTGACCTTGCAGGACCTGAAAGAGTTGACAGGAAACATGCAGAGAGACTTTGGACAGAGGATGGAGGGACAGGACAAGGGGGAATGGGATCAAACTGACAGAGAATGGGTTTAGGCTGGATATTGGGAAGAAAATTCCTCCCTGGCACAGGGTGCCCAGAGCAGCTGTGGCTGCCCCTGGATCCCTGGCAGTGCCCAAGGCCAGGTTGGACATTGGGGCTTGGAGCAGCCTGGGACAGTGGAAGGTGTCCCTGGGACAGTGGGAGGTGTCCCTGCCATGGCAGGGGTGGAATGGGATGGGCTTTAAAGTCCCTTCCACCCCAAACCCTTCTGTGATTCTGTGACCCTGCAGGCTGCCTTTGTTGCTGTGATCTCACCCGCTCCGTTCTCGCTCTCTCCTCATTAACATCTCTAGGAAGTATTTGCTAATGCAAATCCAGAGGCAGTAATTTATTTGGGCCGAGCCAGTTAATCCTGGCAAAACTCTCCCTTGTAAGTATAGACCAATATCATCTTGTTTTAATTGCTTCTTTCAGTGTCCCTCAACAAATCAAAAACATTTTAATTAAAAAATTCGCCAAGAATATCTTCCGGATCTTTTCCCATTTGTTCTTCTTCCTACCAAAATTATCAGGACAATTGTGAAGTTCTAAAGAAAGTAATTACAGCAGATGTTGATCTCTGCTGTAGCACCAGGCTTACTGAATGCTGCACATCAGTCCCCTGACTTCGACTTTTTTGCAGCTTTGTGAAGCAGAAATTTCCATCCTCGGTCTTCCCTCAGGAACGAGGCTGGCTGTGTAGGAGCTGGGATGATTTCATTCCAGCTTTCAGCCAGCTGCCAAGGCTTGGGGAAATTTGGAGGGGATCAGGGGGAAGAAAAGAGATACAATTAAGGAACTGCCAGGGATACAGGGATTTGGGCACAGAACTGTAAGGGATGGCTGAAAGATGTTTTATTTTACTCTAATACCTTTCCTAGGCAGAAAGGCCCTGCTCTACCATCACCTCCCCAAAAGGGAAGATGATGAATCCACTGGCAGTGGCAGTATCAGGCTGAGGATGCCAAGTGCCATGCCTGGCACACTGCAATAAATCTCTTTTAACCCTAATTAGTGCCTGAATTTCCCCTTGCCCATAATGACCTGCTTTGGAATAAGCTGTCAGCAATAACTGCCCACGCAATGACAGACAGCTGAGATGATCACAGGAGTGTCACTGCAGACAGGAATTAAATGCAAGTGTCAGCACATGGCCCACAGCCTGGAGCAGGATGCTGGTGGTCTAGGAAAGCCAATTTTCAGCATCCTCAGACTGCCCAGGGCCTCAGAAGGAGCAGATTTTTATTGAAGGAGCAGTGTCCCCTACCCACAGGGCAAGAAAATTATCATCCCTTTGTTGGAGGCAAAATGCCTCTAGGTCTGAGCTAAAATTATAAACACAAAGGGACAAAACTCTGGGAATTTTTTGGGAGATGAAGTTGTGGAAAAGCTCCAGCGCTTCTTTCTCTGTATCACCAGTTTCACAAAAAATTCAGGTCTGTGCCTCCAGCCCATCAGTTCTCAGCCTCTGCTGAGCTGGAGCTCTCTGCACTGGAGACTTTGGGCAAAGCCCCAGCAGGTGCAGGAATGGCCCTCACACAGTTGGTTTTGAGACATCAAAGATTGTAGAATCCCAGAGTGGTCCGTGTTGGAAAGGACCTTAAAGCCCATCCAGTGCCACCCCTGCCATGGCAGGGACACCTTCCACTGTCCCAGGGACACCTTCCACTGTCCCAGGCTGCTCCAAGCCCCAGTGTCCAACCTGGCCCTGGGCACTGCCAGGGATCCAGGGGCAGCCACAGCTTTGAGTCTCAACCCCCTGATGGGGAACAATTCCTTCCCAATCTCCCATCCATCCCTGCCCTCTGGCAGTGGGAGCCATTCGCTGTGTCCTGCCACCACAGCTGGGACAGCAGCAGCTGATCTCTGCAGCACTGAACTCACCACACACGAACTGGGGGGCAAGAGCACAAATACTGCAAATACCAGCACTGGGGGGGCTGCAAACAAACACCCAGCACTGGGGGGGCTGCAAATACCAGCACTGGGGGCGCTGCAAATACCAGCACTGGGGTCTCTCTGCTGTTGGGGTCACCCCCCTGTAGTGAGGGGTGACATGGACAAGGCTCCACCGTTGTCTCCACTCCTGGCCCTGCTCCAGGGGGAGAGCAGAGATCCCAGAGTCACCTCAGCCCCAAGGAGAACACGATGTCACCAAGCCACCTCCAGATCCAACACGTCCCAGCTCACAGGGTTTGGTTCACCAGAAGCTCCTTGAAGTGAAAGATGTCACCTGGAGGGGCTGAGAGCCCCCAGGCTGGTACGAGCAGTGCTGGTGTAAGAAGGGTAATCACTGCATGTGAGGCAGGAAAAATCTCAAGTGATTGCTGTTTGCAGAGCCTGATTAAATAGAAATTAAACTCATCTGCATGTTCAGTGAGAAGTGTGAATGGAACAGCAAGAGCATCCTTCCCACTGGCCTTTGGGGAGCTCATCCCTGGCCTGCCATGTCCCACACATGGAGCTGTGGAGCTTCCAGGCTCATGCCAGCAGCTCTGGCATCTGCAGATTGTTGAAATTAAACTTCCAAAGAGGTGGTTTCAGATATGAACAAGGGATTCAGCCGCCTCAGGTTGCTCGTGGGGAGGACGGAGTTCCCTGTCTGCCACATTCCAGTTCCTGCTGCTCATCTTCACTGCACTCAGCTTCCCCAGGTACATCTCCAGCTTGGGATGGAACAGGACAGGACAGGACAGAACAGAACAGAACAGAACAGGACAGAACAGAACAGAACACAACAGGTCAGGACAGAACAGGACAGAACAGTGCTGTTTATTTCAGCTGGAATGACCTGCAATGATCATGATCACTCCAGCTCTGATCACTTAAGGGCTGACCAAAAGTCAGCAGGTTTTCAAGGGCAATTTCCAAACTCTTCCTAAACATTGACCGGCTTGGAGCATCCACCACATCTCTGAGAAGATCAGGGGTCAGCCTGTCCCAGTGTCTGTCTTTTGGTGCAGAAATGCTTCCTCAGGCTCCTGCCAATACCCTGAGGCCTCCACGGGCCCTTGCCATGAAGTTGTCAGACAGACCACGAGTGATTAATTCTTCAAACACCTCAGCTCTCATTAAGAAGAGATTTCTTCATCTTCTCCCACCCTGTACAAGGGGGCAGAGCCTCATTTCTAAATCTGAATTATCATCCAGAGCTCCCTGGGCTGGCACCATGTCCCTGTCACCGTCTGTGCCTGGGGAGCAGCAGGGATGGGACCAGCTCAGAGCATCCTGCACGTGGGAGGTGTCTGGAAAACCTGTGGGTTCCTCCTGCCTCCCTCAGGATGGGTCTGGTGACCCTGGGCTGAAGCCAAGCCTTGCTCAGCTTTGCTGAATTCAGTGGTCAGGGATGGCAGTCACACCCCTCCAGGTACTCCATTATCAGGGTGCCAGGATCACCACGGAGCCCAGGATACAGCATTTTTTCTCACCATTTCCAAGGGAGCCTTTTTGAGCACAAGCAGGAGCCTGGGAGTGCTGTGAACAGACGGATGCAGGAAGATGCGTGAAGAACCCAGTGACCAAAGCCCTGGGATCTGAGGGAGAGGGGATGTTGTTTCCTACCACATTGTGTGAGCTCCCACTGTGCTGGTGCCAATTTTAGTGTCTTCTCTCACTTTGAACCAGAGAGAACCTAAAAGCCTGAAAAATACTGAAAATGGGGGTTGCTTCTTACGGTGAGAGAAACCTCCAAGTACCAGGAACAGGCTCCAGCTTAGGACCTGTCAACACAGACCTGCCAAAATTAAATCTATTTGAAAGTGCATAACCCATACTTTAATCCCAAAGATCCACAACATTCTGCTTGGAATATTTATTATTCCTTATACTCCATTTCAGAGAGAATTTTAAAAATCAATTAACTCCTGTTCTACTCACACAGAGAGCGATCACAGCATTCATTCCCTCTTGGAGAAATTAACCTTGCAAGTATTTTAAAATTATTGTTCCCTATAAGGAGGAAAACCAAGCATCAGTTCAGAGGGCAGAAGAGAAGAAATGACAGGGACAAGACCGGGATAAAATTGGAAAAAACATTGAGGACACAGATTTGCTTGTGCTGGTCTCGGAAATAGGCTCAGAGAAAGATGTGATACATCAGGAGTGCTACAAAGTATTGGCATTTCTTGGGTTCAGTGCTGCCATGATAAACTGCTTTAAGCATTCAGGATATCTCAGGCAGCAAGCTGGAGTTCAGTTCATTATTGCAATTATTGCAGCATTTTCAAACGAGTCAGAGTCAGCATCCATGAATAAAGACTCCTTTATGGAGAAGCTGGAGAAGATAAAATCATTTCAGGTGATCATGGAATGGGAAGGAACCTCCAGTTAAACATCATCCCCTTTAACAGCCTTGCTGTACTCCAGCACCTCTGAGAAGAGCAGCAGCAAAGGCAAAAGGGAAACTGAGGCACCTCCCCTGTCTGAACCAGGGCCCCAAAAAGCCCCTCAGGGATCAGCACTTGGGGATTCTCTCCTAAGAGCTCCTGGTTGCCATCCAGGTGATTTCTCCAGGGAATCTGGAGCCCTGTGGGATGGCATTGGGAGGGTGTGAGGGCTGCTGAGCCCCAGGGGTCACTGCCCACTCCCACCGTGTGACCCAGGGCTGCTGGAGCAGGGACAGGCAAACCTGAACCCTCAAAGGGAGAGGTGTGGAAGGCCAGGAGCACACGGTCTGCTCCCCTGTGACACCCCAGACAAAGGTCTCAGGGCTGGGGAAGGGCAGGGGAACTCAACAGGGCAATGTCTGGTTGTGGTTTGGGCTCCCAGCACCAGGGATTGATCCTTGAGCAGCTGGATCTGTTGGGAGCTGATGGGATCCACCTGACCTCACACCATGGGCAAAACCAGGGCGTGTGTGGGACTCAGGAGGGGCAGGGAAATCCCTGCCCAGCAGCCTCTGACAGGAGCTCCAGGGGCTCCTCTCAGTGCCCCCCTGGCACAGCAGCTGCTGAACACCGTCATGGTGCAGAGATGATTTTCCCTCTGCTCCCCTCTGCATTCCCAGGCCATGCCAGGCATTCCAGAGGGGCCATGGAAGCTCTGGCCGGGCAGGAGCAAGCAAGAGGCACCTCAGGTGTGTGTCCATGTGTCCACACAGGAGTGTTCTCCAGGGAATCAGTGAAGATCCTGCTCATCCCAGCCCCTGTGCAGGGCCTTGGCACCGCACACCTGCACACCTGGGCACTCAGGGACATTGCTCTGCTGTCACTGGGGGTGTGGCACTGCACACCTGGGCACTCAGGGACATTGCTCTGCTGTCACTGGGGGTGTGGCACTGCACACCTGGACAGGCTGGACACTCAGGTGGTATCAGCTATTGAGTTGTGAGGTAGGAATACAACAAACTGTTGTTATATGTACAACAACCTGTTGTATTCCTGCTGGGATCCAGGATCCAGTGGGGTGTGAGGGTGCACTGTGTCTCTCAAACACTCCAGGAATTCAGATGGAGACTCAGGGGACCCTGTTTGATTGCATATAAGGCTGGCCAGTTTAGAGTTTTGGGAATGGCTCTTTGCACCCCTTTTGCTATCCATTCCTGATAGCTTTCCATCTTTTTCTCTTTCTACTGTTATATTTGGGTTCCATTTTTGTTTTTGAAGTGGGAAATAGTCCTTTATGTCTAACTGCTGAATTTTGTAATAGGCTTCTGACAAATTCCCTGCTGTTTTTAAATCAATTGGTTTTTCCATTTCAGTCAGCACATCTAATAATAGTTGCATAAAAGCTGCACCTCTGTTGGGGCACCTGGAGCTCCTGGCCCATGCCCTGGGGGACAGACGCTTTCCTGCATGTCCTGAAGGCCATGGTGATGCACCTGCTGAACACCCTGAACAGCCTGTCCCTGTCCCTGCTGCAGGAGGCGTTTCCTGCAGCGCCTGGAGGATGTCATGGGGCACCTGTGCCATGCCCTGCACAGGAGACACCTCGACCACTTCATGGTGGGGAACCACAAGGTCCCTGCTGAGATCAGCCTGCCCTGGGACATTCCAGCTGAGCCTCCCAGCCTGTTCCAGCAGCTGGCTGAGATCCAGCTGCTCACACCAGGCCCATGAGCGCGTCCCAGCACCTGCAGTAGCAGCTCATGAGGCTGCTACAGGCACTGACAGAGACCTTCACACGTGCAGCTGTGCTGGGGCACTGTCCTGGTGGCAACTGGTACCTGCTGCTCTTCAACCTGCAATGAAGGGTTTTCCTGAGAGGCCAGACAGAATGGAGAACTGTTTGATCTTCTCCACATCCACTGTAGCTACACCAAAAGCCCACTGATACCCTTTTGGGTCCCTGAAGTGCTCTCTCCTGAGGCAAGGGTTCAAGGGGCGTCTGGGTCAGTCACACTGGGGAGCTTTCCCCATTTTTCCCCTGTTAGACTCACCTCAGCCTCGAATACAGACACCTCCTGGCACCCCCTGTCACTCCAGAGGTCCAGGTGGGTTCCACACTCCTGTGCCTGATGGCATCAGTGTGCACAATGCTCCAGAGTCCATTGAATCTTTACACTGGCGTGGCTCTGCTGTGCCAGGCCATTGGATCCATGCAGCCCAGGGTGCCAGGCCATCCCTTTCCTGCTCCTGGCTGAAGGCAGGGACCCTCTGTTCCTGCCCCTGCTCACAGCAGGCACTGTCTGACCTTTGCAATGCCAGAGAAGGAGTTCCCTTGCCAGGGCTGAAGGAAAATTATTTTAGTACTTTTATGTCTGGGGGAGCCCCGATCACCTTCTTGTCTCTCTGTGGAACTACATGGAGGGTCTTTTTGGCTGGGCCCTCCTCAACAGCTCTCTCCCCTCTCAGGTCACTCACACAGCTGCAGTTTAGAGGTGGGTTCACCATCCTGCCCCTCCTGTCCTCCTCTGCTCGTGCAGAAAGAAGCAGAGCTGGTTCCGTGGGCTGTGCCTGGGGCTCCCCCTCCCTCTGCCCAGAGCCATCTCCTGCTTTCTGTGGGCTGCTGGCTCATAGGGATGAGGGAGTGCCCAGAGCTTCTTCTCCACTGTGGAGCCAGGAGGAGCCGTCCCTGCAGCTGGGGTATCCATTTGTGGCTCATACAGTGCTACCAAGCTGCTGGAATATGGTGCAGGGCTGCTTTGAACCACCCTCCTCCACATGGACATTGTGCCCATCACACCTTCCAGTCTTCCCAGATTTCAATCCACTGGTCTCCCTGCACTGGTGGGGGGAAGAAGGGAGGGATTGGGGGAAAAAAAGAGGTTTTTAAGGGCTTATTTTACTTCTCATTATCCTGCTCTGATTTTGTTAGTAATCTTAGTATCTCTAAGCTGAGCCTTCTTTGCCTTTGGAGTGTTTTCTCCCGGTCCCTAACTCATGAACCATACAGTAAATTTCCTCTCCTCAGTCCAGCTGTAGCAGGGGAGGGTGAGTGAGTGGATGTCGTGGGTGCCAGGGTCAAACCATGTCAGGAGCCTGGAACAGAGACTCTCCATTTACCCTGGACATCCCCGCCCTCCCTTTCTGGGAGACTCCCGGCCCTCTGGGAGCTGGACTCTGGGAGCTGGACTCTGGGGGTGATTCTGGAGGTGGTTCTGGGGATGGTTCTGGGGATGGTTCTGAGGTGGTTCTGGGGATGGTTCTAGGGGTGGTTCTGGGGGTGGTTCTGGGGATGGTTCTAGGGGTGGTTCTGGGGATGGTTCTGGAGGTGGTTCTGGAGGTGGTTCTGGAGGTGGTTCTGGGGATGGTTCTGGGGGTGGTTCGGGGATGGTTCTGGGGATAGTTTTCTATATAGTTCTGTGGATATATTTGTCTATAGTTTTCTCTATAGTTTCGTCTATAATTCTGTGGATTGTTTTTTCTGTAGTTTTGTCTGTAGTTCTGTCTGTAGTTTTGTCTGTAGTTTTTTCGATAGTTTTGTCTGTAGTTTTGTCTGTAGTTTCCACTCAGTGCTGCTGTTGAGTAACCGCTGGCTCTGGGGGTGTCCGAGTCGAGGATCAGGCAGAGGATCCCGGCTGCTCGGCTGCCCCGGAGTTGGGGATATTTTGCCCCGGAGTTGGGGACATTTTGCCCCGGAACTGGGGACATTTTGCCCCGGAACTGGGGACATTTTGCCCTGGAGTTGGGGACATTTTGCCCTGGAGCTGGGGACATTTTGCACTGAAGGTGATGCTCTGCTGGGCTCTGGCTCCACTGCTCGTTGATCCAAGGCACCCCTCTGCTCCGTGCTCCTGCCTTGGGGCAGTTGTGGTCACTTGTCCCTCTCCAGGGCTGTGCACACCTGGAGCAGACCAGCCCGGCACAGCCCTGCGTGTCCTGAGGATCCAAACTCCTCCTTGTCCCCCAGCTGTGGCAGGGTGAGCCCTTCCTCAGGCCCTGTCCTGCTCCTCGGGCTCTGCTGGCCCCTCAGGACAGGAGCTGTCAGCAGGGAGAGCTCCAGCAGGGATGTGGGGCTGGGGCAGGAAGTGCTGAGGGCAGGAGGAGGAAGGAGGGGCAGAAGATCCCCCACAGGACACAGATTTGGATGTGGTTTCTGAAGGTGTTATAAACATGAGAAGTTAAACTTTTTGTGTTAAGTTG
>VZSR01003083.1:1640880-1655597 GCA_013398615.1 Brachypodius melanocephalos | reverse complement strand
GGTCACTCCCCCCATGGGTCACCCCTGCTGCCCTCCTGTTTCCTCTGCACTGGTGATGTCCCCAGCAAGGTCACCCAGCCTGTTCCAGGTCACTCCTGCACTTGGGGGAGGTTTTATTATTTTAAACTGATTTATTTTCCACCTGCCAGCTCCTCAGAGTTTCCCTGAGAAGGAGCTGGGCAACCCTGACATCCCCACTGTCCTGGGACACGGGGAAAGGCTTCCTTTGGGGCACCAGCACCTGTCCAGGGCTGCGGGGAGGGGAAGAGCTCTGGGCACCCAGGACAATGGGCAGGGGTGGGGATATTCAGGGGCCTCCCTGCAGAGGGGACAGGGAGTGGCTTTGTGGTGACAGCGGTGCCCTGTGGCACCTCCCGGGTGAGAGTTTGGCAGGTGAGGGCTGTAATGGGAATATGAAACAGAGCAGGTATTTGGAGACCCCTGAGGCTCGAGGGGATCCAGGGCAAGGGAGAAACCCCAAACTCAACAAGGAGTAAAGCAGCCATGCTCCTCCCTGGCTCTCCAGGGGCTGCAGGATGGGAAGGGGCACACCTTGCACACATCGCACCCGGCCAGCTCTGCCCTGCTCCAGGACCATTCCCAAACACCTTCCCAGCCCCATCCCTGCCCCCAGGGGCTGCAGCTCCATCACTCCCAGCCCAGGAGCGCCCGCCCAGCTCGGGGCACGCCGGGTCTGTCCCGATAAACACCCGGAGCTGGGGCAGGCAGGGAAGCTGGGAAATAAGAGTCATGAACCATTTTAAACACTGCAGAGAGGAGCAGGAGCCTCCCAGGCAGTTTTCCAGCCCAGTGGTTCCAACAAGCTCTCGGTGTGTTTACACACAAATAACAATAATTAAACCAAACCCAACAGAACCACGGGTGCTCCTGCCACATCACAAGCACGAAAATAAAACCGTCTGGAAAACAATCACACCTTTTCTGTGCTCCTCAGAGCCTCACACGAGTGCAGGCATTGAGTGAGACACTCCAGGGTGCAGTCACACAGGTTCAGATCCCACTTACCCAAAGCAAAGGCTCCCCAGGGAATGGGCACGGCCCCGAGGCTGCCAGGGCTGCAGGAGCTCTCAGGGTGGAGTTTTTGGGGTGTCTGTGCAGGGCCAGGATTGAACTGGATGATCCCTGGGGGTTCCTTCCAGGATGTTCCGTGATTCCAGGGAAACTTCATCCCTCTCGCACAGGATGGGAGCAGGAGGAGCTTTGGCTCCCGAGTCCTGGGTCCCCTCGAGGAGCAGGAGCAGCATTTCTGTCTGGATGTGTCCCAGTGCAGTTCAACAGCAAAATCCCAGAGAAATGGGCGAGTGGATCACTTTTCCACACAAATTTGTGGGGTGGGGGAAATCCCTCCTTAAAACATGGAAAGCAGCTGGTTGACCCCAAGGTTTCAAGGTTCAAAGGCTCGGGTAATAAATATGTTTTACCTCCCACCTCTTCCCAGGGGATTCGGAGCACTGCGGGCCCCTCATTCCATAGGCCAGCAAATATTAAGGAACATTTTCAGCAGCATTTTCTCCTCCTCACCCTGCAGCTCCAGCTGTCCCGTAATTCCGGCCAGAATGAGAGGTGAGTCCCCTTCTCTGCCTGCACCGCTGCACCCCTGGAAAAGGGGCTGGCTGAGGAGATTCCAGGCTGCATTCCCGGCTCCGAGGCTCTCCCCGGCAGGACCGGGGAGCAGCAGCTCCACATCCAGCCCCAGCTCTCTGCTCCCAGCCTGGCTTTGGGATGTGCATCCCAGGAAAATCCCGTTCTGCCCCTGCCGCTGTTGTCGGCGCTGGCTCCGCTGGCAGCAGCCGGGAGATAGCGGCTGATTAATGTGCTCGATATCCATCAGGGGCCCGAGGAGAGGGCCCGGCGCTATTGAAACAGTTTAACCACTGATGGCTTTGTAATTATCTCGCTATCAACTGCAACAAAGCAGCTCAGCGGGAGCTGCTCCACTCCAACACAGGAGGTCACCGAAATTATCCGAGCGGGGAAGGGAACGGAGAGCGCGACCCGGCCCCGTGCGCTGCCCCTAATTAATGACATTCGTGATTGAGAGCGGGGCCGAGCTCTCCTCAGACCCCTGGGTCACACCCAGCGCCTGGATGGGCCCCTCTGGCTCCTCCCGGCCAGGATTTGGGATGGGTGAAGCCTCTGCCCCAAACGTGGGGGATTCCCGGCTCCAGGGGCCGTGGATTGATGTCACACATAATGGAATGAAATTCCTCCCTGGGAGGGTGGGGAGGGGCTGGGATGGATTTCCCAGAGAAGCTGAGGCTGCCCCTGGATCCCTGGCAATGCCCAAGGCCAGGCTGGAGCAGCCTGGGACAGTGGGAGGTGTCCCTGGGACAGTGGAAGGTGTCCCTGCCATGGCAGGGTTTGGGATTTGGCCCTGGATGGGCTTTGAGGTCGCTTCCAACCCACTCTGGGATTCCATGGAGACCAGAGGGTTCTGCTGCTTTGGGACTGGGAATCACAGAACTGTGGCTTGACCTTTTCTGGATCAGAGCAAACACAAGGCAGGAAATGAGAGAAGGAAAGAAACCATCCAGCCTCCCTGTCAGGGCTGGGGCAGGGAGGGAGGCTCAGGTTTGCCATTCCAGCAGGAAAATTCAGCCTGGACACACAAACCCCATTTCTGCCAGGGGTGCCTGAGGAAGCAGCTCAGGACCAGATGGGATGGCAATCCCTCAGGAAGGGGCTGTGTTTGGCCACCCTGGGGACAGAGCAGCTGCCCAGCCCCAAACCCAGCCCCAGCTGCCGTGGCGGGGCTGACCCTTCCCTGTTCCCTCTGCTGGCTCAGGCACCTTCCTCTGGCCAAAGCCAGACCCAGCCCAGAAGGAGCAGCCCAGGGATGAGCCCAGTGCTCATCTCACCAAATCTGGACCTGTTCCCTTCATTTCCCTTTCCTGTTTCCCCTTCTCCTGCCCCACATGTCCTGGTTTTTCCCCTGGAAGTCCCGGCACCCCAGGGCACCTGGGCAGGCATTTCCTCTGCTCTCACTCAGCTCAACAAGGGCACCATAAAGACCAGTACAGTATTTGGGGGTTCTCCCCCTTATTAGAGAAAGAGACAATCCCAGCCTGTAGCAAATCCAGGTTCTGGGATCCACTTTGTCCCATCTCAACCCTTTCCCCCCCGGATCTCTGTGGCTGATCCAGACCCACACAGGCTCACCCCAGCACCTCAGAGACACCTGTCCCCAAGCACCAGGGATTTCTGCTGCTTGGAACCAGGATCCACTCACTGTCTGCACCTGCCCATGGCAGGGAGGTCTTGGAATCTGGAAAATCCATGGCTTTGGCCACAGCATCCCCACCTTCCAGCCTGGGACAAGGCACTGCAGCAGGATGGGCACCAGCTGCTGTCACCAGCTCTGCTGATGTCTCCTTCTTAGCAACAAAAAGAGAGAGAAAAGGGATTTCGATTTCAGGCACTCTGATTAAAATTTAAGGAAAGAAACACAGGCTGGTTTTCCACCCACAATGAGAACTCGGGGAGAAAAGCAGGAGGTGAGGAATCCAAACACACACAAAGACCAAAACCATCAGGAGAGAGAACGAGAATAAGGGGAAAACAAAGCAAGAGGAAAAGAAGAGAGATGAAAGGGGAAAGAATGAGAGAGAGTGAAAAAAACCCCCCAAACTGAAGTGGAAATAAGCAATCAAAAGGAATAACAAAGGAAAAGAAACAAACGAAAACACACAGAGAATAAAGGAGCAAGAGGGGACAGGGATGGAGCAAAGTCCCGCAGAGAACAAAGAGGGGATGTGAGGCAGCCCAAGACACAAAACTGAGACAAGACAGCACTGAAGACAAAGGGAAAATGGAACAAAAATAGCACCAAAGTGGAAACATGAAGGGAGTGGAGGTCCCTGGGAGCTGGCACTGGGCAAGGGGCAAAGCTGAGCACGGGGTGAGCCCGGGGCTCCTGGGCTGCCCCTGCACCCCCGGCACAGCCCCGGTGGGGAGGGCACAGGAGGGGGCAGAGGGGACAGGGGACAGCAGAGCCCTGCCCGGAGCTTCCCCTCCCGTCCCTGCTGGAGAGGACACAGCTCTGCCCAGGAGAGCCCCGAGGGGGACAATCCCCGGGGGATCCCAGCTGCTGCAAGAGACGGCAGAAGGAGCATCCTGCCCATGATGATCCCTCCCTCCCACAGTGATCCCTCCTTTCCATAATGATCCCTCCTTCCCACAACGATCCCTCCTTTTCATAGTGATCCTTCCTTCCCACAGTGATCCCTCCTTCCCACAGTGATCCCTCCTTTCCATAGTGATCCCTCCTTCCCACAGTGATCCCTCCTTCCCACAGTGATCCCTCCTTTCCATAGTGATCCCTCCTTTCCATAGTGACCTCTCCTTTACATGATGATCTCTCCCTCCCACAGTGATCCCTCCTTTCCACAATGATCCCTCCTTTCCATAGGGATCCCTCCTTTCCATAGCGATCCCTCCTTTCCACAATGATCCCTCCTTTCCACAGTGATCCCTCATTTCCATAGCGATCCCTCATTTCCACAGTGACCCCTCCTTTCCATAGTGATCCCTCCTCTCCATAGCGATCCCCCCCTCCCTCCCTCCCCAACCTGAGCTGTGCTGTCCTTTCCCTGCTCCCTGTGGGCTCCCAGTGGGAATTTGGCTCCAGCTGGCTCCAAAGCAGCCGTGCCAGGCCCAAGGCCAGCGCTGGAGCTGGAGCCCCCTCTGGGTGACCCCTCCCAGAAAGGGAAAATCCCTGTGCAGCTGCTGTGGGAGAGAGGAGGGAGGGACACGGCTGAGAGCCAGGGATCAGGGCAGAGATTCCCCCAGGATTCCATGGAGCAGCTGGGCCCCTGCAGAGATCCAGAGAGGAGCAGAGAGCCCTGGCAGCCCCTGGAGAGCCCCCCTGGAGCTCTTCCAGGAGCTGTGGCCCGTGGGGCATCCATGGAGCAGCTCCTGAAGGACTTTATCCCATGAGAGGGACCCGGGTGTGGGGAAGGATCCACAAAGAGTGATGGACCAAGCCCCCTCCCATCCACCTGCACTGCCTGGAATGACAGAGCTGGGATTGACTGAGGGAAGCTGAGCCTGCCCAACAGGGTTATTGGGGTTTCACTTTGCTCCCACCACCCACACCATTTGTCATTGCAATTAATCAAATTAATGTTCCCTAGATCAGTATCCTGTCCACGATGGTGCCTGCTGAGTGCCTTCTCCCACCCCAGGAGATTTTCCATGGGATTTTCTCCCCCTGCCAGGCTGTGGAGGGTGGCTGGGAGCAGCTGGGTGCTCTCCAGAGCCAGCCAAGGCCATGCCCACACAGCTCCCCCACCTCAGCATCCCTGCAGCCTGGGAAGCTCCTGCACTGCCAAGGATCCCTGGGCTCCCTCTTGCTGCCTAGAGCTGCATTCCTGGGCCAGTTTTCCAAGGACGAGGCTTCAGGCACTTTTTCCATGGTGGGGAACCCTGCAGGAAACAGCCCAGCTCCTGGTGGGAGCCTGGGGGGCTGGCAGGATCCCTGTGGTGGCTCTTCCACTCTCAGAATTCCAGCTGCTGCCATGGGTTTGGTGCTTGGTGCAGTTGTGCAGCTCAGCTCAGCCCTTGGGCCCCTCTGGATCATTTCCCCCAGGCTGGGAGTTCCAAAAGCACAATCAGAAATTAATTCCTGCCTGGGTTCTGGCCCTAACAATAAAACCTGGGATTACAACACCCAGCAAAGACATTTGGAGAGCTCTGACCCCTCACGCCCGAGCCACCAGATGGGACTGAAATAAGAATTCCTCCTCTGGAAAGCTCCCAGGGTTATCCCATTTCTCTCCCTGTTCTCTGCCTTCTGTCAGAGGAACAACTCTTGACAGAGAAGATCAGGGTGGCTGCTCCAGACAGTGAGTCCTGACCGCCTTCAAAAGGAATATTTGGCCCTGCAGGAGCCCCTGGAGCTTCTGTGATGCCTTGGGAAGGCTGACCTGAAACAGGGACCGAACAGAGCCAGAGAATAAAGTAGAGATTTATTGGAAGGCCTCCAGGATAGACCTTGGGCAGGACAAGAGCCTGGCCAGGGCTGCACCCAAGGTGGACCCAAAATGGGCACAAAATGGACCCAAAATGGGCACAAAATGCATGACTGGTCAGTAGTCTTATATTTTCATAAGTTTTGGTCCATTTGCCTATTGGGGTTGCATTGTCCCATTCCAGCTCCAGGCTGTCAGCTCCCATCCTTCTTGTTCCTCCCTTCAGCCACCCTTGGTTGTGCTTTGGGGCTGAAAGTTGTCCTTGGTGTGCAGCAGGAAAAGGATTTGTTTTGTGTCCGTGCTGTGTGCAGAGCTGAGTGACCCTGACTGTGAGCTCAGAGCTGCACCCCTGGGCAGCACAGAATCTGAAAAACATGAAAGATAAAACTGAAGGCATCACCAGGTTGTTCTTTCTGACTGCCTTGAGCACAGCCAAGCTCAGCTCCAAGTGGAATCCAAAGCACCTGGGCCAAATTCCCAGCTGGGGTTTGCAGCAATGACCCAAACCAGCAGGGAATGGGAACTGACCCTTTTCCCTGCCACAAATCCCCACCTGAGCTGTTCCTGGGGTGAGGAGCAGCTGAGATGGGCAGTGTTTGCCACCCTCATCCTCTGGGATGTGACACTGGGCCCGCCTGCTCCTGCCAGGATTTCCTGCATGGTTGGACATTGCTGGGCTCTGAAGCTCCTCATTCCTGCTGGGTTTTTATTTGGTTGTGTTGCTGAGATTCCTGACCCAGCAGTGCCAACTTTGCTGAGCTCCAGAGAGAGCTGAGGAGCTCCCCTGGCTCCAGGGGCTTGTTTGGCTCTTGCCTGCAGGAAGACTTAAAGCATCAGAAACTTGGGGATTTTTTTTTATTATTATTATTTATAAGAACAAGGATTCCAAGAAGCACCTGCCCCCAACACTCAGGATCAGCCACCCACCCCACAAAAACTTGGTCTTGCAGTAAAATGAGCTCAGCCTCCCCTCATTTCTCAGCTGGAAGGGTTTGTTTCTGTCCCTAAAGCAGCCCAAAGTCTTTCTGGTGTTTAAAGGATCATTTAAGTTTGGCAGTGCAAGGGGAGAGGCCTCAATCCTTCATCCCAATGTCCTTGGAAATCCAGCTGAGACTCCCAATGGCCACAGAGGCTTTTCCCAGTCCCAAGCCAAGCAAGGATGGATCTGTGCAGAGGAGCAGCAGAGCCCCCAGTGCCTCCTTCCACCCTGGAGTGCCCAGCTCCGTGGCCACCAGCAGTGGCTCAGTGCCCAAAGTGCTCCATGCCCAGGTAAAGGCTTTGCCAGTGGCAGTCTGTGGGTTCAACTTTTGGCTCTGAAATGAGAGTTCAGCCTCATCTGAGGGCTTAGAGAGAACCTTCTGGAAGGGATAGCACAAACTCCTGCAGAGGAAGAGCCCCTGCTGCCTCCAGAGGGTCGTGGTCAGTGGCTCAGAGTCCGGCTGGACATCAGTGACCAGTGGTGTCCTCAGGGTCAGTTTTGGGGGCAGTGGTGTTTAAACATCTTCAGCAATGGCACACAAAGGATCAAGGGCACCCTGAGCAGGTGACATCAAGCTGAGGGTGCAGTGACACCCCTGGAGCACAGGGCCATCCAGAGGCTCCAGAAGTGGCCCTTGGGAATCTCAGATTTAACAAGACCACGTTCAAGTTGGGGCAGCCCCTGGAATGAATTCAGGCTGGGATGAGCAGCCCTGGCAGGAGGCCCTGGGGTTGCTGTGAGTGACACTGGACACGGCCCAGCCCTGAACCCCCAGCCCCGGGCTGATCCCATTGTGGGCAGCAGGAAAGGGATTGGGATTGGGACTGGGATTGGGATTGGGATTGTGCCCCCGTGCCCAGGTGAGACCCCACCTGCAGAGCTGCCCCAGCCCTGGTCCCAGCACAGGCAGCACCTGGAGCTGCTGGAGGAGCCCAGAGGAGGCTCCAGGATGAGCAGAGGGATGGAGCAGCTCTGCTGGGAGGAAAGGCTGGGAGAGCTGGGAATGTTCAGCCTGGAGAGGAGAAGCTCTGGGGTCACCTCACTGTGACCTTGCAGGAACTGAAGGAGCTCCAGGAGGGCTGGAGAGGGATTGGGGACAAGGAATGGAGGGACAGGACACAGGGAATGGCTCCCACTGCCAGAGGGCAGGGATGGATGGGAGATTGGGCAGGAATTGTTCCTGGCAGGGTGGGCAGGCCCTGGCACAGGGTGCCCAGAGCAGCTGTGGCTGCCCCTGGATCCCTGGCAGTGCCCAAGGCCAGGTTGGACACTGGGGCTTGGAGCTGCCTGTGACAGTGGAAAAGCACTGGATGAGCTTTAAGGTCCCTCCAAGCCAAACTATTCCATGATTCCATGTGCTCTGAAGCAGACTGAGCCATTTTCCAACATGGACCTTGGCCTTGGGGAAGCCCTGAGGGTGTAAAATGCTCCCAAGGGCTCAGGTTTTCACCCTGTGCCATCCTGCAAGAGCCCCGTGGCTCCAAAGGCCAGCGGGGGCTGGATGTGCCCCTGCCCAGGTGAGGCTCCCCCTCCACACCCACCTGGGTGCCCTCTCCTGCTGCTGCTCCCTTTGGTCACACCGTGCCCCCACTGAGACCCTGCCCTCCCACCCAGGAAAGCACCCAGCTGCTGCTCAGGAGAACATGGACGGAAGGAATGGGTTCAAGGAGGGCCCTGAGCTCCAGGTGACATTCAGGAACATTTAGGGACACCCAGCCTGGGCTCAG
The DNA here is from genome assembly GCA_013398615.1 of Brachypodius melanocephalos. Taxonomy (NCBI): domain Eukaryota; kingdom Metazoa; phylum Chordata; class Aves; order Passeriformes; family Pycnonotidae; genus Brachypodius; species Brachypodius melanocephalos. Next base: position 1,646,901 of record VZSR01003083.1, on the reverse strand, counting down.
GAATGCCAGTGATGCTTTATTGACCACATTACATCACTTTGCAGCTTGGGGCTGGAACTGTTACCCTGGTGAGTGGCAGCAGCAGGGATGGATGGAATGGGAGTTAATCTGTGCCCACCATCTCTCTTGATCTCTCCTTCATTTCCATTTCTTTTAAAAATGGCAGTTTCATTAAAATAGCAGCACTTTTCTATTAAATGAGTAAGAGAGGAATGACTGCCTCTGTATCTCAGCAGCAGAGTATCTTTTGAAAATCACTCAAGAGGCAAGGCTCAAATCAGATATTTAATAAGAATCACTTGGAGATCACTTCTTAAAGCAATTAACAGATGATTAGAGATAAGCGAGATGCAACAACGAGACCCAGATCTCAGACAGATTTCTCCGGGGTGGGGGTGCAGCGCTGGGGTCACCCTGCAGTCACAAACGGTGTCAGGACAGAACAGCAGATTGAATTCCCACTTTTCAGCCTGATTTTGCTCCTGTTTCCAATCGTTTGGAAGCTGCAGCTGAGCAGGGAGAAGGGGCCAGCACCTCCCGGGGGCTCTGCCCCAGCTGAGGCTCCTGGAGCCCAGGGTTCATCTCCATCTCCCCTTCCTTGTGCTGAGGCAGGGCTTGCTTTTCCTTCTGGAACGTCAAGGAAAGGCACGGCTGAGCCTGAACATCCCAGAGGATCCCAGAGCTCGGCAGCAGCAGGATCCTCGTGCCCCGGGCATCCTGTGCCACCTGGCACGGGGACAGCAGCGGCACCAGGGACACGCGGCCACCCCGGGGGGACCAGGGACAGGCAGGGGCAGAGGCAGGGGCTGGGGCAGAGCCAGCCCCTCCTGCCCAGGGGCTCAGCACAGCCAGGGAGCAGCCCCAGAGCCCATCCAGCCCTGCTGCAGGAGCAGACGGAGCGCTGGGGGCTGGGGCACCTCGCCCCACCACTGTGACACACGACAAAAGCCATCTGCTGCCACCCTGGGCACTGGCACGGCTTGAGCTGGGCTGAGCTACAGCACAGACAACATCCAGGGGCTGCTGGCTGCTTATCCTGACCCACACAGGCTCTCCCCTCCAGTATTTGCTCCGTTTGAGGGCATTTCACCAGCTGGACCAGAGCTCGGGGGTCTCAAAGCCCCCGGGGTTTCCTGCAGTCACCAGGAAATTGCTTCTCTTAGAAGGCAGCAACAAAGGCAAGGGGAGCTGGCTCATGCATCCACGGACTTGTGGCCATATCAGGTTTGGAAGTGCTTAAATTTATTACACAGGAGATGATGCAACAGCGAAAAAGAGAGCAAAATTCTACATTGACTCTCTACTCTGCAAGTCAGGACAACTAAGAGGTTTTACTTCATTAAGGAAGGCAGGGGAAAATCAGAGACAGCCCCAGTGGTTAAGGGAGCCTTGTAAAGCCTAAATGAACAATCAGTCCTAGGTGATGCTCGTTGCTGTAGAATGAACAATTAAATAGATCTGCTTCTGTTCAATAAATTACTAAAACATCAGTTATAAACCTGCTGCATGGCATTGGAAATCCAGCTCGTTAAACATCCAGGGAGCTTCATCCTGATGCAAATGGAAGACAGGCATGAGTGCTCTGCAGCAAAGGACTCTGTGCACATCCCAGCTTGGGAAACATATTTACACATACATCTCATATATTAATCTATTTTAGTGCACCCTAGCCAGAGGGCAGCCACAAACAGGATTATTCTGGAGAAGGACAGGAGATGGGCTGGTTTCTCCTCCCTGCTGAGTAAAGCCTGTGTCCATCCACAAACAGCAATTCTGCAGGATCATGTTTCCATTTTCCAGGCAGCCACACCAAGCAGAGCTCTCCCAGGTGGATTTGGTAGCCACGATTACTGTTAGCCAAAAATAAATCAGGTGAGATCCCTCCATGAGAGTAACAAGTCTGAAGTGACTTCAGGGCCAAGAATTTCAGCCAAGCTGCCATTTGTTGGTGTCTTGGCTTCCTTCTCTGTCCCTTCCACAGCTCAGAAGGGCTGCAGTGACTCTGGGGGACCTTGGCCAGGCCTGACCCGGCAGGACAGGGGGGCTCAAGCCTCAGAGAACATTCCTGCTGTCACCCAGAAGGGCAGGCAACCATCCCAGGTCATTCCCAAGGGGAACCCCTTTGGGGTCTCCATGGAGGGAGGGGCTGGGTGATGGAGAGGGAGGCAAGGAGAGCTCAGGGGATTTATTCCACTGCAATTTTTTGGGTAACTTGCATGATAAAGGGTTGGAAAGATCCCTGGGAACTGCTGGAGTGTGTTTTGCTTCTCCAAAACTCAGGGAAGGGGCTGCTGGATGCAGGGGCAGGAAAGGGAAAAGGGAACAAGGACCCAGCAAAACACCACATCCTTCAAACTTGGCTCCTTTGAGGCTTGGAAACCTTTTCCTCTCCCAAGCTCCTCCGTTTCCACAATTGCCAGGCAGGTCTGTCCAGGGTCATGGTGCAAACCTCCCCAGCCCTTTGGGAGAGCCCAGAGTTGTGTGGGAAAGCAGGAACTCTGTCAGTAAACGCTCCCAGACTGCTCCAGCAGGGAATGGGGCACCTCTGCAGCGCTGGCCAGAGGGAGCAGCAGTTCTGAGCCAGCTCCACACAGCTGGGATCAGCTGGGGGAGACTCACAAAAGGTAAAAATGAAGCCACCAATGCCCATCTGTCCCAGGTCCTCTCCCAGGAACATGAATAAAGCTCAGGTTGATATTCCATCCTTCCCAAAGGAGTCCAGGTGGATCAGTCCCCGTCAGCCGTGGCTCAAGTCAGACTCCCCTGGCTCCTGCAGTCTCTACTTGATGATGTTTTTAATTGTCCACCTCTGCCCTGTGCAGCTGCGGAGGATCAGGTCAATGCCAGCCATGCCCCTGTTCTCCACCTCCAGGCACCGCCCCGTGCCCTTGTTCAGGATGGCTCCGTTCTGCAGGCAGGGGAGATGGGAAAAGATGGGAAAATGAAGATATTAATTTCCTGGGAAGCAGACCAGGACCAGGAGGGCAGCCCTGGAAGGGGCATTCAGCTGGGTGGGAATGCAATTCAAACAATAAAGTAATTCTCCAAATAAATGGAACGAGCTTCCATTGTCCCTGACAGCACCCAAGGGACACCTGTAACCTTTAAATCCCACAGCTGCTGGGAAGTGGGACACTTCTGTAGAAGTTGTATGATTTACACTCTGCTTTGGAACAAAAGTGTGTGAATGAATTTCACTCTTCATCAACAAGAAACAAAGGAATCTGGAAGTCACTGGCAGACCAGACATAACCAGATCCCTCCTTCTGCTACCAGAAATGAAAACTTTGATTAGAAACTGTCCTGAAATGCTGCCCCGATCCCTCTTAACCTCCTCCCTCTGTCCTAGGACCTAAAATATGCTTTGGGATGAAAGTGTGTGAATGAATTTCACTCTTCATCCACAATAAACAAAGGAATCTGGAAGTCATTGGCATAACTAGATCCACATTTCTGCTACCAGAAAGGAAAACTTGCATTAGAAATTGTCTTGAATTGCTGCCCTGATCCCTCTTAACCCCCTCCCTCTGCCCCGGGACCTGGAATTTGCTGTCCCATGGCACCATTTCCCTTTTGTCCCACCCCATCCCATGGGCTGTGTCCCATGGCACCATTTCCTCCACCCCATCCCAAGGGCTGTGTCCCATGGCACCGTTTCCCCTTTTCCCCAACCCAAGGGCTGTGTCCCATGGCACCGTTTCCCCTTTTCCCCAACCCATGGGCTGTGTCCCATGGCACCGTTTCCCCTTTTCCCCACCCCAAGGGCTGTGTCCCATGGCACCATTTCCCCTTTCCCCCGCCCCATCCCATGGGCTGTGTCCCATGGCACGGTTTCCCCTTTCCCCCATCCCATGGGCGGTGTCCCACCCTGGGTTTGGGCAGCAGAGGAGCCCCAGGGGCAGCCCCAGACACACCTGGATGAAGTTCCAGCGCTTGTGGAGGCTGCTCTTGACCTTGTCACAGTCCAGCAGCTGCGGGAAGCGGCTCTTGCCCGTGTCCACCAGGCAGCGCGTGTCGGGCAGCAGCGTGGTGGTGCCCAGGGCCCCCAGGTGCAGGAAACCCTCGCGGGTGTACCGAGCCAGCTGGGGACAGGGGACAGCAGGGACACCCTCAGCACCCCAGAGCAGCAGAGAGACACAGCAAAGGACAGCACAGAGCCCCTGGGAAAGTTCTGTGGGGATGCAGGTAGGCCTCACACAGGGCACCATTTGTGATGGTTCTGGCTTCTTTTTCTCTGCCAGGGTCGGGTTTGATACATGGGAAACAAAGGTTTTGTGTTGGGACTTGGATGTTTATTAATTCTTACCTATTTACAGACTCACCAGCCCTGAGCTCTGACTACCTAGGTAGAGAAATGAGGTAAAATGGAGCACCTCTCTAGCTCTACCAGGTCTTTTCAAGGATAATCTGTCCAATTATGAAATGCCAGCTAAATTATTTTTATTTTAAACCCAATAACCAACGACTTGAAGCCTGCAATGCAGACTCCATCAACCAGTTACAGAAAACCACCCAAACCCATGAAGAAGGAGGATCCAGACAACACCCAAAGTCCTCCATCTTGCTGCCATGTATTACTATATATTAAAACCTTAAATCTAAGTTTTTCACCCTGTGAGATCACACAATACCATCCAAACTACACACCCACAGTCCCAGTGCTATCACTCAACCTTGGAAGTCTGTCCCATGGCCTCAGGTCAAATGTGGTTCTTGCTTCAGGGTCAGCACCTTTTAGCACAGAAAGGCTGAAATTTCCAGAGTTCCACACAGGGAAAGCAAAGCTGTAAGGAATACACCCCAACCTTCTCCAGCCTTTTATCCCTGGTTGGGTTTGTTTTTTTCTGATGTGGGTGAGGAACTGAGACACAGGAAGGGGGAGGAATAATTCCAAGCCTTAAACCCCACCTGGAGGTTCCTGGAATGTTGTGGGATGGGGGAATGGATGGTCTTCCCTGCATTCCAGCTGGCCTGGCTGGTCCTGCTGGCACAGCTCCTGGCATGCTGGGTGAGCCAGCCTTGGCTGGGCTGGTGCCTCTGGGTGCCTGGCACAGCCTCCAGGGCTCCAAGCAGGCAGCAGCACCAGGGAGAGGGTCCAGAACAGGGATGGGAGCCTGGATCTGCCCCAGGGCTCAGCCCCTGGGAAAGGCTCAGCTACCCCCAGCCATTCCCACGTGATCCAACCGCCCAGAGCTCCCAGGGGACAGAGGATGGGAGCAGCACGCAGGGATGATGCTCTTGGGGACTCTGGCACACAAAGGACTCCTCCATTTCAAGGAGTGGCACCAAAATATTTCCCTAAATATATTTAAATTCTGGAGTGAGGAGAAGGAACGCCAGTGTCCTGCCTTTTATAGTTTAAGGGAAAGATCTCCACAGCTGCTTATTTAAATTATGAATCAGGCCATTATCCAGCAGACAAATAAGGAGGATTCAGCACGTTAATTAACTGAGCATATCTGTGACCCAGATGCCAGGGAAGAGGCAGTAAATCCCACTGGGAGTTTGGGTTATCTGGGCTGTAATAATTAGACACTGAAAATCAAGTTAAAACAATGTAACAGGGTCAGACTGCAGCTCACAACCCCAGTCAGGGTGCCCAGCTCCCTTGGGCTGGGCCTGGCTCTGCTCTCAGGTGCTGCTGGAGCTACACCTGGAGTGAAAATGTGGATCAGAGCAGGCCCTGAGCTCCTCACATCTCCCCAGAGTTCATTCACCAGGTGCTCTCCATAGGAGGGGTCAGGAGGAGCCCAAACCCTGATCACAGAATCCTGGGATGGTTTGGGGTGGAAGGGACATTAAAGCCCCTCCAGTGCCAGCCCTGCCATGGCAGGGACACCTTCCACTGTCCCAGGCTGCTCCAACCCCAATGTCCAACCTGGCCTTGGGCACTGCCAGGGATCCAGGGGCAGCCTCAGCTGCTCTGGGGGCAAAGCTGCCCCATCTCATCCTCCCTGGGCAGGATGTGCCCTTCTGTCCCCAAAGCCCTTTGCAAGACAGAATCACAAAATCACAGAATCA
>VZSR01003083.1:1620739-1640780 GCA_013398615.1 Brachypodius melanocephalos | reverse complement strand
GTGGCACTGGATGGGCTTTGAGGTCCCTCCAATCCAGACCATTCCATGATTCTCTGATGACACTTCTTGTCTTGCAGGAAGGAAACGTTGCATAAAGGCAAAGACAAACAGAGGCAGACAAACCCTGGCTGTCACAGAGGCAGAAATGCCCCAGATGTCCCCAATGGGCAGTGCCAGTCCCCTGCCATGCCCTGTTTCTGAGGGGGAAGGAGCGTGCCAGCCTCTCCCCTTTGGGATGGCTTTTGGCAGCCTGTCCACAGACAGTTGGCCCAATGCCCACGAGGCACCAGGATCTCTGCTCTGACATTTATTGCCTAATGTGCTGGGAAAAATAAGTAGAGCACAAATGCAATTCTTCCCCGAGAAGGGAGCGGGCAGGGACCAGCTGGAGAAGGAGCAGGGATGAGGCAGGAAATGCATCTGGCAGAGATGAGATCTGGGAGCAGCGGGGAAAGGAAAGCCCCAGCACGGGGCCTGAGCCACTCACCAAACACAGCACGGCCTCAGCAACAGCACTGCAGCCCCAAAGCCAAACCTGACAGGGATTATCCCCCAAAAATCCCATCGAACTCCTGAGTGCAACTCCCACCATGCTCCTAGGACATGAATGGGATTTTCTTCTTTTGGAATGTCTGTAGAGAATCACAGAATGGCTTGGGAGGAAAAGGGGCTTTAAGGATCATCTCCTTCCACCCCTCCACTGTCCCAGGCTGCTCCAGCCCCAATGTCCAGCCTGGCCTTGGGCACTGCCAGGGATCCAGGGGCAGCCACAGCTGCTCTGGGCACCCTGTGCCAGGGCCTGTCCACCCTGCCAGGAACAATTCCTCCCCATACCCCATCCATCCCTGCCCTCTGGCAGTGGGAAGCCATTCCCTGTATCCTGTCCCTCCATCCCTTGTCCCCAGTCCCTCTCCAGCTCTCCTGGAGCCCCTTCAGGCCCTGAGGGGGCTCTGAGCTCTCCCTGGAGCCTTCTCCTCTCCAGGTGAGCACCCCCAGCTCTCCAGCCTCTCCTCACAGGAGAGGTTAATTCCAAGCCTTAATTTCTCTTTCGTTATTTTGCTCCTCTCCAGAGCAAGCCAGGGGCTCCAACCCAGCCCAGGACAGGACAGGAAACAAGGGAAAGACCAAGACAAAGGACCAAGGGAAAACAGTTTAAAACTATTCCCAAGACAAGCATTTCAAAGTGGCTCAAATTGATGAGGTGTTTAATCCCTTCATCAGTCTGAGTGGCCCAAAGCCACACTCCCAGCCAGAGGCACTGACTGACAGCCCCAGGCCCTGGGACATCCTTCCATAAAACCTCATCCAGGAAACTGCACCTGGCCATCTTCCCTCCTTCAGCTGTGCCTGGAGGGAATCCCAGGGTCACTGGGGCTGGAAAATCCCTCCCAGCCCTTCCAGTGCAAGCTGTGCCCTATCCCCACCTTGCCCCCAGCACAGAGCACTGAGTGCCATGTCCAGGTCTTCCTTGGGCACCTCCAGGGATGGGCACTCCAAACTTCCCTGGGCAGCCCCTGCCAGTGCCTGAGCACCCTTTCCATGGGGAAATTCCTCCTGATGTCCACCCTGAGCCTCCCCTGGCCCAGCCTGAGGCCGTTCCCTCTCCTCCTGTCCCTGTTCCCTGGGAGCACAGCCCGACCCCCCCGGCTGTCCCCTCCTGGCAGGGAGTTGTGCAGAGCCACAAGGTCCCCCCTGAGCCTCCTTTTCTCCAGGCTGAGCCCCTTTCCCAGCTCCCTCAGCTGTCCCAGGGCTGGGGCTGATCCACCCTGGCAGAGCTGTACCTCCAATCCATCTCTTGTGATTTTGATTTCTGGCTGGCTGCATCTCAGGGATGGCAGGAAGTTAATTAGACATCCCAGCACCTGGGAAATAAAAGCCTTGATGACCTTCATTGACTCTATTGGAAAATAATTTCAGGTTGTTTAGCTTCCCTTCTGCTCTGAACAGACCATCAATTAGCAGCCATCAGTAAAATGTTCAGGATTTGCCTTTTACCACAATTTAATCTGATTAAAGGGTGCTGTTTCGTCACCCCTGCTCCTGCCGTGTCCCCCATGAGCTCAGTATTGATGGCTTTGTCCTCAACTGCTGCTGCTTAAATGGGCAAAACATATTTTATCCTATAATTAAATGAAATGCTCTGCTGGGTGAACATTATCTTAAGTTTTATAGCATTACAGTGCTTTCTATCACCTTAATATATCACCATAGCTGTGTCACTGCAATGAGCTATCGCTGCATTATTAGTGTAATACATCATTACAGCAAGGTGCTTCCATGAGGGATTGCCTCAAAGATGAAGCCATCAAGCAGGAAAAAAATCCATCAGCAGCCTCAATCTAATTACAGGATAAAAGGATGATGATGGAACCTCATAATGATTTGACCTGGAAGCGAATGGAGGCAGGGGGAACGGAAAGCTGAAGGGAAAATAAAGAGAAAAATCCCCAAAATTTTACTCAGTGAGGGACACGTGAGTAAAGGCAAGATCTCATCTGCATTCACAGCACCACCCTGAGCTGCAGCCAGGCTGAGCTTAAACCCATGGGCAGTCCCAGGAGAGAGCAGAAACTGGGGATGGGACACAAACTGGGCAGCCCTGAATGGCACAAATCCCTCCTGGCAGATCCAACATTCCTCTCTCCCAGCTGGATCCACAGGCAGAGGGATGGGGTGGCAGTGGATTTAGGAAGAGGGAGGCACCCTTGGTGTAGCAGGAAACAGGAGCCACAGACCTGCTGTGCTCAGGATGTGACAATCACACCTTCCCCCTCTCATTCCTGCCAAGGCTGGCAGAGAAATCCCTTCTTTACTCTGAAAGAAGGAATGTCTGGGATGTCAGAATGTCTGGGATGGGCCCTAGGATCAAGAACAGAAGGGGGGATTTTAGGACATCACGTGTGCTTTGGGATGTGAGCGACTCCAAAGGAGCTCAACAACTCCTTGTGGGGTTTCATACACACAGAAATAAATAAAAATTAAATATATATATATATATATATATATCTACAAACCAGAGTTTCCATTACTTCTAATTCCATTCCCAGCCATAAATTACAACCTGCAGCCCATTAATTCAACAGTTGTAGGGAAAGTCCAATTTCCTTTGTGGTGCCACAAAGGCCATTTCAAAGCTTCTGCTCTTGCTGATAGCTGCTTAAAACCAGCATTTTCCAGGAGTTTCACTAATTGGATGTATCATGAAACAAAGGAACTGCCAAGAACTGGCTCTCAGCTGAAGAGGGAATGGAAAATGTGGAGAGGGAAGACCAGGAAGGATGAAATGGGCGAGCTCCAGGCAGCCAGCAAAATTTGACTTCAGAACTTCAGGCAGGGAAAGAAAGCATTGTTAAGTTTAACCCCAATAACACAGAGGGAAAAATAAATAACCTGTTCTCAACTATTCATCTCAAAGTCCAGGGTCAGCAGCCAGTGTCAGCCCAATCCAGTTTCTCACACAATAATGCACTTAGAGGGTCACATTTCCAGCCACAAAGTGCAAAAGGCAGTCGGTGCCATTTAAGAGAAAAATGGGATATTTGAGCAAGAGCAAGTTGTGTTTAGCAAGGACTCCATCAGCCCCAGGGACTGATCTTTGTTTAAGGCAACCCAAAGTGGGATTTTCTCCACCCCACAGCTGGTTCCCAGCTCCTCAAGTTCCCAGCTCATGATGAACTCTGGGATCACTTAGTCCAGGGTGACTGTGGAGTGACAACAGGATTTTTATGCTTTCCCATTCCTTGAACTGTACTTTTCTTTGCTGAAAATGAACCTCCTTGAGCCTGCTGGGCCCCAGATGCTCCAAAACTTTTGGAGAGGCAAAAGAAGTGCTGGAAAACGAATCCCAGCCAAGCTGAAATGGCTCATTACCACAGCACTAATTGTCTTCTTTACCCCATTAGTCTGGGTTTATTCTGCTGGGTGGAAGAGAAGTAATCCCACAATGGGTTGGGTTGGAAGGGACCTTAAATTCATCTTATTCCAACTTTCCACTATCCCAGGTGCTCCAAGTCCCATCCAACCTGGCCTTGGGAAGGAAATACTCCTTGATTGTGTCCATGATTATTGCCATTTACCTTTGCCTGGAAAATTTTATTTTAAATTGCCTTTTTTTTTTTTTTTTTGTTCGTTTGTTTCAAACTGCAAAAATTTCAGCTTTCCAACGTTTTCCATTTACAAAGATTTCCAGTTTCTTTCAAGGCTTTTCCTTGCAGCTCTGGCAGGATTATGGGAATCCAGAAAACACTGGAGGAGCAGCTGGGAAAAGATACCCGGGGTGTTTTTAACCCTGGAGAGCGAAGGCCACAGCCAAGCTGCACAGCCCCGGGCTGTCCCCTGTGGGCACATGGCTGTGGCAGTGCCAGCCTCACCTGTGGGCCCCAGCCATGGCACGGGTACAGAATTGCTGTGTGGTTCTCCTGTGGGCCCTGGTCCAGGCACACGTCCTTGGCCTTGTTGTTCCGCAGCTGCGTGGGAAAAAGGGCAGAGTTAAGGGACAGAAAAAGGGTGGAGTTATGGCCCAAAAAGGGCAGAGTTATGGCAGAAGAAGGGCAGTTATGGCAGAAAAAGGGCAGAGTGATGGCAGAAAAAGGGCAGAATTAAGGCACAAAAAGGGCAGAGTTAAGGCAGAAAAAGGGCAGACTTACATCCCAAAAAGGACAGTTAAGACACAATAAATGGCAGAGTTATAGCACAGAAGGGGCAGAGTTATGGCTCAAAAAAGGCAGAGTTTTGGCACAAAAAGGGTGGAGTTATGGCTCAAAAAGGGCAGAGTTATGGCAGAAAAAGGGCAGAGTTATGGCACAAAAAGTGCAGAGTTAAGGCACAAAAAGGGCAGAGTTGTGGCAGAAAAAGGGCAGAGTTAAAGGACAGAAGGCGCAGAGTTAAGGCAGAAAAAGGGCAGACTTACATCCCAAAAAGGGCAGTTAAGACACAATAAATGGCAGAGTTATAGCACAGAAGGGGCAGAGTTTTGGCTCAAAAAGGGCAGAGTTATGGCTCAAAAAGGGCAGAGTTATGGCTCAAAAAAGGCAGAGTTATGGCTCAAAAAGGGCAGAGTTTTGGCACAAAAAGGGCAGAGTTTTGGCACAAAAAGGGCAGAGTTAAGGCACAAAAGGTGCAGCAAGCTCATGTTCAGCCCTCTCTGGCCTCTCTACCTCTCACTGCTGCATCACCAGGACTAATCAGGCAAAGAAAACTCACAGAGCTCTAAACCATTGTTTAAATCCAGGGCTAATGATGACTGCTTTTACATAATAATCCTCATTGCAAGGAGCAGTGTCCTGGACATGGCTGGCTCTGTGTTTGGTCATGAGTGGTGGGGACAATCCCAGGTTTAGGCTGCCAGGGGCCTGAAATCAATGCAGAACTCCTCAGATTTCAGTGAAATCTCAAAGTGCTCAACCAAGCAGGGAAAAAAGCCCAACTGGAACAAGGATCACCTTGGAATCATCACATCCTTGCTCCTGCTGGGCTTTTTTCCAACCCAACCCATTCTAAAATTTCATTTTCTATGAAAATAGAATGTTTGGGAGGTTTTAGCTTGAAGGCTTTATGTAATTTTGAGAACAAAGCTTTCCTAAAATGAATAACCCATCTGGGGTGCCCAGGCTTCAAGGAGCCCACTCCAAGTGCCACTATACTGCATCAATTCCATTGCAGCAGAGTATTTGTTATTAGTTCCCATAAATGACTCTTTCTATATTCCCAGAATGGTTTCAAAGCCAGCAGAGATTGAATTAAGTCCCCTTATTTTATCTTGTCCTTAAGCTGTTGTGACAAGGCACTGAATCCTCCAGAGACCTTTTTAGGAATTAGGCTGAGTTTGAGTTACAGGATTTTAGAAGATGCCTGTGTATTAAAAATACAAATACAGCTCTTAATCCATGGGGTCAAATGGGAAATATGGATAATTTCTGTCAATTCACCAAATGATGTATTAACATCCTTTACTTTATACAGTCTTCAAGATCAGCAACAAATCCCCAAACTGGTTTTTAGGAGAAACTGGGAGCAGATTTATACAAATTTAGGTAATTACACAGAAAAAGTCAGTTTTGATTCAGACTCCTCTCCTTTGAGGCTGTTTCTCAGCAGGGACTGTAAATATTAGCAGGCTGAGCTAAGGGACCAAATTACCTCTCCATAAGCAATGGTGTTGTTGTATCTCCTCATCTCTGGATAAACATGGTCCAGGTACCACTGGAAATTTTTACACTTCAGGCTCTTCCTCAAGGCTTTCCTCTCAGAAACATCCCCTATGTCAATCCCTGGATTCTGAAAAACAACAACAGGACATCACTGAATGGTCACACCTCCAAATAAAAGGTAAAAATGAAAGCATTCCAATGAGCTTTGAGATCCTTTCCAAACTGCCTGGGAACTGCCCATGGCTGAGTAATTCCAGGAATTCTGGGATGTGGGTCCAGGGCTGAAATCATCAGAAGGAAGATGAGGGTTCCAGAGCCAGGGCAAGAGGAGGACACCAACTTCTCAGCTGGGTTTTGAGGGCCCCTTGCAATGGCCATGGGCTGATGCTGGACAGGCTTTGGTCCTCAGGGATAATTTACAAAGAAAGAAGAAAAGGTTTGGAGGGAAGTCGGGAAGTGCTCTGAAACAGTGGGGAGTCTTCTCCCAATTCTCCTGGGTTTGGATCCATCTGACAAAGACTGATCTGTGGTTTTAAACAAGGTATTTTTAAAAGATTTCCCCTTCTCTTTGGGTTCTGAGGCACAGGACTTCCAGGAGAGTTTAACAGCAAGTGGATATCAGGATTTAAAGGATGGAAGTGCAAACCCTGGCTGGGCACTGAGCACCAAACCCTTCCCAGACCCCACTGAGACAAACCCAGAGGAAGGAAGGGGTAAAAGGTGTAAAATAAATGGGAAAAGAATGAAGGAAAGAAAGGTTTAAGATTCAAATACAGCAGAGGCAGACAGCTGAGAATAAAGGATAAAAACTGCCTGAGAAGAAAAGTTGAGGCTGAACCTCAGCAAAACCTCTTGGCAATTTGCGCAATTCCAGGGTGGAATGGTCTCCCTGGAGACACGGCAGAACCCCAGTGCTCCTGCAGACAAAGCTGTCCCTGAGGAACAACCCTGCAGGAGCTGGGGGCAGGGCTGGAGAGCTGCCTCCCTTTACTCCACCATGGAATTTGGGGAGCTACTGCAGCAGGGAAGCCAAAGGCAGGCACAGCAGCCCCTTTTCCTGCAGGTGCCTGGGCTTCCACTCTGGCTGAGCTCCTGCTCTTGTCTTTCCCAGCGATCATTAAACACAACTGGGAAAGTAATTTTCCATTACAACGCTTGTAATGATCTCCTAATGAATTATTCACTCTGCTTTAGGAGAGACACCGTTTCCATGTGCCACTGAGAGGTAAAAATAAAGATGATTCAGTGGAGACAGGCAGGACAGGCTGAGGTCTGAGTGGGCGAGGTGGGGCTCAGAGCAGCCAGGCAGCACCTGGGATGGGCAGGGCAGGGCTTTGCCTTGGCATCCCAAAATAATCCATAAAAGCTCCCCCACCCATCGAGGCTTCCATCAAATTTAAATCTTGATATGATTGGGAAAAGACCTGTATTAAAAACTCAGATGGATTTTGGGAAACCCAGACCTATTGAAAGATCTACATAAAAATTTCAAGTTGATTTTGGGTCACCCAGGACTGTTCCCACCCCCAGCGCTGATCCATGTGACGCTGCCTTTTCCAGGCTTGACACGATGGATTTTAATCCTTCCTGCAATGCTCCAAAGCTGTTCCTGAGCAGGAGGATGGTGCCTCACCTCTAAAATGGAATCAGGATCAGGATTTCTGATCCCTGCCTATGAGCATTTGGATCTTGGAGCCTCTTTTCAATACCCCCAAATTCCCTCAGTCCTGGAGGCAGCTCCCCCTCTCCCAGCCCCTGGAGTGGTGCCTATCACAGCCAGGGCCCTCCTGCAGCTCCCTGGGAAAGCAACTTTTCTTTCCATCTCTATGCCTTTATTTCCTGGTATTTCTGTGCCACCTGGCCCTGGATCCCCCCCACCCCCAGGACCACAACCCTGCAGCTCCTGGCCCTTCCCAGGCTGTTCCCTAACACAGCACAAAGCTGTGATTGCCGTGGCTCCAAATGCCAGCAGCTCTCCCCAGACATGACCTTTCCTCAGAAAGCTGCAGCAGCAGATCAGATTTTTGTGTTTTCCTGGTTTTCCAGAGGCCTGGGGCAGACACCAGCTGGTGATGCTCCCTCAGCAGCGCCATGGCTCAGCAGCTCTTTGAGCCTTGGCCAAGCAGGAATATTTTGTGTTTGTTTTTAGCACCAAGGGGTGGCTGGCAATAACTGCACCCAGGGGGGCTGGACACTTGGGGCACCAGTCTGACCTCAGAGGGAAACTGGGCAGCTCCCAGTGCTCCTTCACCTGCTCATCCCAGCCATGGCCCAGGAGCATCACTGCCTCCCCATGCCCACCTCCCTGGCAGTGCCAGTGGCAGGAATGGGGCATGGATCCTGCCAGGGCTGCTCCAGTGAGTGTTTGCAGCCAGGAACCAGGAGATGTTCTTGGCTCCCAACATCAGACACAACCTGCAGGGAGAGCACCAGCCTTGGACCTGCAGAAATTCCTCCTGAAGCCTGTGGAGCTTTCACAGAAGTGCAGGAAGTGATCCCTGTGTAGGATGTGTCCTTGGACATGCTCACCTGGACCTGCTGGTGGCACACTGTGGTTTACCAAAGAGACACCAAGCTGTGATGTGGCAGATTTACACCAAAATTAATGTGTCAGATCCAAGAAAACCTGACCATTTCTGGGCAGAAATCAAAGGAGCCACCAAAGCCCTTTAAGGAGAAGGTTTAAGAGGAAGGGGATCCCCTTCTGTGAGCCACCAACCCCCCATCCTTTACCTTCAAAACCTCCCAGCACTGGGAAAACGAACAGCCCCAGCCCCTGGGCCACACATCCCTAGGGAGCTCTGGGAGGGCTCAGTGTCCCTGAGCTGGGAACCTGAGCTGGGCTGGGTGTGACACCGGGCTGAGGCACTAATGGTGCTGACTGACACCCACAATCCCCCAGCAAAGGAGCCTGCAGACAGACTCCACGTGCAGAGCAGTGTCAGGACATCCCCTCATGCTGGGTGAACACTCAGGGAGACACCACGGTCCAGGTTTAATTCTTAAAACCACACTAAAAATTGGCTGTGGGAACAGCAGGAATCCCTCCAAAGCCCACAGCTTTTGCAGCCTCTCCCTGAAAGCTGAGGGAGCTGTGCTGGGGCTGAGACTCGGGGTTAGGGCTGTGCTTAGGGACACAAACTGCTCCATAACTCAGGTTTTAGGCAGGAAGTGCCCACGAGGGCAGGCTGTACCTCCAGGGGCAGGTTCCAGGCGATGTAGACGTGCCACTTGTAGTCGTCCATCCAGACCTCGGCCACGCGCAGCGCGTTGCGCTTGGTGTAGAAGCCGATGTTGTTGTTGTAGGGCTTCTTCTTGCGCTCGATGTGCGCCACCCTGGAGCAGGGCAGCACCTCCATGCTGCCCCCACACAGCCACACCTGCAACACAGCCACAGCCCCCTCAGCACGGGCAGCAAGGGAAAGGACAGAGCTCTGAGGATTCCACGTTACCCCAGCATCGCGTCTCCAAGTGGCAGAACCCCACCCCAGGTGAGGCCTCTGCCCAACACTGACATGTTGGAACCCTGGAGGCTGAAAATTTCAGGCTTTCTGTGCTAAAAGGCATTGACCCTCAAGCAAGCACCGCATTTGACTTGAGGCTGTGGAACAGGCTTCCAAAACTGAGTGATAGCCCTGGGGTTGTGGGTGTGTGGTTTGAATAGTACTGAGTGATCTCACAGAGTGAAAAACTTAGGTTTGGGATTTTAGTATATAGTAATGTATGGGGTGAGATGGAAGATTTTGGGCCTTGTCCAAGTCCTTCATCTTCACCTTCTTCCTCTTGGTTTCAGGTGTTTTTTTCCAACTGGGTGAAAAAGGTCAGCATTGCGGGCCTTGTGTGGTCAATTATTGGGTCTAAAGTATAAATAATATAGGTGTCATCTTGTTATTGGGTGATTAGCACTGAAATAACCTTGGAAAGAGTCAGAGGCATCCATTTTACCACCATTTTCTATCTTGCTAGTTAGAGCTCACAGCTTGTGAGGCTGTGCTATAAACACTGACTCTGAACACGAAACTCTGACTCCTGTGTATTAATCCTGGCTTTAACACAAAGAAAAGAAGATAAAAATTTCACACTGAGACACACAGGGAGCATTGGTGGGGTTGGAACTGCAGGGTCTTTATGTCCCTTCCAACCAAAGCACTCTTGGATTAACCTGTGCCCAAAGCTTTAGAGGGATCAGGTCTCTTCCTCGCCCGGTGAAGGATCCAGTGCTGCATTTCCTCCCAAATAACGATTATTAGTGACTGGAATAGTTCAAACAATTCCAAGATCCCCTCCTGCAGAAGGGATGAGTCAGTGAAACATATGGCAGGGACAGATTTCTCCCACTTGAAAACATTTGTTCATTATTGTTCTTTCACGTGCTGCTTCAAATTCCCTTAAATCACAGTTTACAAGTTAATAAAATCTTGTAAGATCCTCTTTTGATCTCACACACAGGGGATTTGCAGGAAGACTTGCCATACCTGGCTTCTTCCCTGCCTGTTTGTCATCAGTAAGAAGATATTTACCCTGCAGACAGGACCGCAGGCCCTGGGCAATCGTTCCAAGCCCACATGAGCAGGCTCTCTGCATTATCCTTCTGCAGTTATTGTAACACCCAGCGTTTCTGGGATCCCTTCCAGGCTCACCTCCTTCCCTCCTGGCTGTGGGCCCTCATTTGCAGGGACCCTGCTCCATTCCCTCTTCCAGCAGCACCACAAGTCCCCAGCCTGGAGCAGTGCCTGGTGTCACCTCCCAGGGGTGGCTTTGGCCCCTCCAGTGTGGGTGTCACCTCCAGGCCCAGGTGACAGCACAGAGGGACACCTTCCCTTGGACAGCCCTGCTCCTCACGCTGCTCCCACCTGGATTGCAGCACAACAGGAGCTCCCAGGAAAAAACCTGAGCCCTGCTGTGTCAGCTGCTGCATAAACATGCAGGAAAATCCCACTGTAGCCCTGCTCTGTCACTTGACCTTTCAGAACACTCCAGAGACAGTTTCATGCCCCCAGAGTGGATGCAGAGCTGCTCTCTCAGGGACCAGCCTGTCCCCTCCCTGTCCCTCCCTGTCCCTCCCCTCCTCCACCCACCCAGCCAAATCAACAAGGTCCACCCAAGCTTTGCAACAGGGCACAGGAAAAGCAGATCAGAGCTGAACGAGGCAACCCCAGAGAAAAACAGATATATTTAAAAGGAATATTCCTATGACAGAAACTGCCTGTGTTTCTTGCCAGCTCAATTCTTTAATTTCCCAACATCCTGGTGAAACAGAGGAATGAGCTCTGCCCTGAGGTGCTCCCAAGGCTGTTGGGTTCAACTACTACATTCAATAAATCTTCCAGTCCAGAGTGATCCCCAGCATCTCCTGGTTTCGGACTTTTGGGAATTTGCTAGGTTTTGTGCTGATTTAAAATCAGAATAATTATTTTGAAACTACTAAAATCATAATTAACGTGATTTTCCAGCAACCCACCCCGAGTCACACCATTGCACTGTTACCCTTCTGTGCTTCAGTTAAATAATTGGTGTCAGCTTCCCCAAATTTCAGGAGTATCTGTACAAATCACCTGGAAAATCCCCACACTGGAATAACCTGGCTGAGGCAGAGAGCTGGGCCCTGAGCAAAGGGATGCACACCCACAGGCTGCTCCAGAGAAGTCAATACAAACTTCATCCAGGAATTATCCAAGGAAAGACCATGTATCTACCTCCTAAACAGAGCTTGAATTGTCATTAAAATTTTTTTGAACTCCTGTTTTTATAATGTATTTATAAACATTTCTGCTGGAAACAACAGGAGCAAAGAGAGCCATGACTCAGGAAAGGCCAAGTCACACTGGAATCTCTGTCCCAGGAAGGAGTTGCTTGTTCCCCACCAGGAATTCCTTGTGGCCGCACAAGGAATTTCTGCCCCTTCTGCCCCCAAAATGCAGGTGAAGAGGAGCACAGGGAGCTGCAACCCAAGTGAATCCCCCATGGCCGTGGGGCTGTGCCTGCCCCATGAGCTCAGTGAGGCCTCAGCCGTGACCAGGGCTCAAGGGCACAGAATTCCTTCTCCTGGTGCCCACAGGACATGTCCAGAGGAGCCCAGTGGGTCCAACCCTCCCAGCACAAGGACAGGCACCTGCCCTGATGTCCCAGCCCTGACCTCACCCCAGGGCACCCAGCCTGGAGGGCAGGAAGGTCCTTGGGAACCTTTTGTGTCCCAAAGGAGCAGCAACTGATCCAAGAAAGCCCTGGAACACACAGAGCACCTCCCTGCTAAGGAACCTTACTGGATTTTTCATGGAAGCACAGAATCCCAGAATGGGCTGGGCTGGAAGGGACCCCAAAGCCCATCCAGTGCCACCCCTGCCATGGCAGGGACACCTTCCACTGTCCCAGGGACACCTCCCACTGTCCCAGGCTGCTCCAAGCCCCAATGTCCAGCCTGGCCTTGGGCACTGCCAGAGATCCAGGGGCAGCCACAGCTGCTCTGGGCACCCTGTGCCAGCCCCTGCCCACCCTGCCAGGGAACAATTCCTGCCCAATCTCCCATCCATCCCTGCCCTCTGGCAGTGGGAATCCACTCCCTGTGTCCTGTTCCTCCAGCCCTCTCACACAAAGCCATGCTCAGAGGCTCAGGATACGGTAACTCAGCAGGTTAAATATGACAAGCAAGTCTCCAGTTTTCCCTGTTTTCTGACATTTCCATTCCCACACAACTAAATTGCCACTCATTCACCCATGAAGTGATACAGAACTAAAAATAGACCCACTCCCCCCAGAAAATGAGGGTGAGTCAATAACATCTCCATCAATCCACACACAGGAGGAATCAAACCCATGGGAAATGCTGGGATTTATAAATAACCAGTTAACACCAAACTCTAGTGAAGGAATCCCAGAGAAACAAACAGACAACAAATCCATCACCCAGAGATCTTTGATGTGTTTTGCAGAAAGCTGCTGGAGAATACACTGTAATTCTTTTCCAAGGAAAATGTGGCTGTCCTGAGGATTCCACATGGAAAAGCAGTGACTTGTCTTGGGCAGTGAAATGTCCAAGCACAGATGACACTGCAGTGCTAAATCTGCTTTCCAGGAGCTTTGGCACATGAGAGAAGGAGGCTCAGGGGGATTTGCCTGTTTTCTATCTGAAATGAGTTCCAAGAGAGGTGGGGGTCGGTCTCTTCTCCCAGCTGACAACTGGCAGGACCAGGAGGAAGGGCTTCAGCTTGTGCCAGGGGAGCCTTAGGGTGGATATTGGGGAAATCTCTCCCCTGAAAGGGTTATCTATTATTGGAATGGGCTGCCCAGGGCAGTGGTGGAATCACCATCCCTAAGTCAGTGTCCTTCAAAATGTTCAAAAACCACATGGATGTGGGACCTGGGGACAGGCTTAGTGGTGGCCTTGGCAGTGCTGGGGAATGGTTGGACTCAGAGGCCTTCCCCAAATTCCTGCTTCTGTGTGGGAGGCCAACTTTGGTTATGAAGAGGTCTCCTTGTGACAGGCTGTGCTCCAGAGATGGGATGAGCCAGCTTTGCTTCCCAGTCACCCTTTGGAAGCACAGACAGAGGTGCTGTGGGTGTGTGAGGGCATTTGTGAGACAGGGGGGATCTCAGAGCCTGCCCAGGGCCAGCCCAGGCTGGGACAGGGCTCAGCAGTGATGCTGTGGGGCAGCAGAGCCCCAGGTGGCTCCCTGCACCAGCAGCTCCTTGCCAGCACGCCCCAGGGCCCAGCTCCAAAGGGAAAGTTGCTTTTCCAGTGCTCTGGCAGAGCTGGGGGTGCTCACCTGGAGAGGAGAAGGCTCCAGGGAGAGCTCAGAGCCCCTGCCAGGGCCTAAAGGGGCTCCAGGAGAACTGGAGAGGGACTGGGGACAAGGGATGGAGGGACAGGACACAGGGAATGGCTTCCACTGCCAGAGGGCAGGGATGGATGGGATGTTGGGAAGGAATTCCTGGCTATGAAGGTGGGGAGGTCCTGGCACAGTTGCCCAGAGAACAGTGGGGACAGTGACCACCCTGGGTCCTGGCCACGGTGTCCTGGCTGGAGCTTGGTGTGACATCCATGATGAGCACTGACAGCTCCCACCAAACTCTGCCTTTATCTGCTCAGAGCTGAATTTTAACCATTCAGACTGAAATCTATCCTGGGCCAGCCTGTGCTCTGCAGTTAATGCAAAGAGACAACATCTAATGGTGTCAGGACGTGTCTGCAAGGGAAACTTAGAATCTCTCAATGCATTGTGACAGAAGGAAATAGGGGGAAACCCTTTCCTAACTTTGATTCCACCCACACCAGGCTTTTCAGCTGATAACTTCATTTCTAAGGTGATTAGCAACCCCTTGTCTTAATTAGCCATAGATTTCCCATTTAGCAGCTTTGCCTTATCTTTGCTCCCCTCTCTCCTTTGAAAAGTAACTTCCAAAGTTAAGGGGAAAACACAATTACCGGGGCAGCTGAAATAATTCAGAATGTACCATAACAAAGGGCTAAATAATCAAACTGAGAAACAGAAAAACAAACAGCAGAAAAGGCAAATAAGTAATTTCTCCTTTAAAGTTCTGAGAGACTTTATCTCTCCAAACTGTTGCTTTTGTGGGAACAAACAACATGCCCAGCCCCATTCCCAGCATTCCCATCCTTCCTGTTCCCACCTGGGCCGTGCCCCATCCCACGTTCCCACAGGACACCAGGGCAGGAGGTCCCCAAGCCAAGCTCGTGCTGCCAGGAATGGGATAGAGGAGTTCCTCCCCCAAACCTCTGTGCCTGCTTTGCTTCCCTGGCACAAGGCTTGTGGAATGCAGCAGTGGGACACTCCCATCCCAGCCAACCTGTTCAACCCCAGTCTGGGGAGATAAACACCGCCCCATCATCAGCTGGTGGCTCTTTATGGATGAAGCCTCACACCCAGCAGGCTGGCTGGTATCTGACATTTTTCATGGATATATTTCTACAGAGATGGGGTTGGATCCTAAACCAGGCTCTGGGAGTGCCACTGTCACCATCCCTGCAGAGCTTCAGCAGCGGAATCACATGAAGGGGACCTGGGAAACCACACACAGAGGGGAACAAAGGGAGGGAAATCAGCCTTTGGGAGCTCTGGAACTCTTGATCTCTGCAGGTGGACGAGCATTCCGGGAAGAGGGAAATCTGGATTTTCACAGATCACATCAGGCCTGGGGGTGTGGGATTGATGCAGAGCAGTGACTGTGCCACCTCTGAGGCTCAGCAAGGTCACACCAGCCCCACACCCAGAGCCAGGGGATGCAGAAGCATTTCCAAGTGCAAGGCCCAAACCCTCTGGCACATCCCTGGCAAAGGCAGAAGCCCTGGACGGACCCACCCCAGCATCCTGCTGGAAATCCCTGCAGAGCTCCATCCTGAACAACTGAGGAATTATCCTGGAGACCTGCAGGGAGAAGTCAAGGAGACTCCACGTCCTGCAGTTGGAACAGGAAAAGGAATTTCACTGCTGCACCTGTAGATTTCTTTCCTCTGTCCTGAGGCCACAGAAAACCTTTCTGGGAAGCACCCAGATCAGGCCCAGTATCCATGGACCATCTCCCTAAAATGGGATTTTCAAATGGACCTGCCCATGCCAGCCCACATCCATTCCAGCAGAGAATGGAAGTTGGAGGAGAGGGTTAGAACACATTTTAAAAACTTAATTCTTTTTCTTCTTTGGCTCTCCTTTGCTCCTGTTTTAGCCTCATGGATGATACACTTTGGACAGGTTCCTGTCTATCTTGTGCCAGACCAGTAACAGAAATGTCCGAATTTTCCAGTATCCCAATGTCCAACCTTTCCTAAATTAATTCCTTTTGTAATGGCAAAGAAAAATGCCAAAGGAGAGTGGAATCAGAGGCACTCCATGACCCCTAACCTACAGCAAAAATGGGTAATAACCATCTTCATCCTCAAGCAACATAAGCAGTTTAACATCTGACATATTGAGAGGTCAGAATAAAGCAAGATTCCCACCCATGCAGAGCAGGGATTCCCCAGGAGAATCATTCCCACGAACTGCAATGGAGTTTGCTCAGACTGGAGGTTTTTCCATGGAAAAAATTGTGTTGTGCTTCTCCAACAAAGGCAACCCAACCTGCTCTAAACAGGCTGCAAAAGAGATTGATCTGACCTCATCACCCAGTAAGATCCATCAGAAGCTTGGTGGGAAACTGCATTTCAAAGATTCCAATCCCAAAGCACAGGATGGGGAGGGTCCTCTGGAATGATGAATGCCCACACCCACTAGGCTTGGGAAAACTGCTGGAAAACTGCATTTCACTTCCCAGTGCATCAGGAGTGACACCTGAATTTCTGCAACATGAAACTACAGCACCCACAGCACTGCAGCTTTTTGTCATTTTTGTGTTCCCAGAAGTTAGTTTTTTTTAAAAAAGAGGAGCAGAGTATTTTTAAATCCCATCTTGGAGAGACCTTCTCCCAGCTGAACTCCCAGGCTCTGCTGGAGCCCAACTCTGCCTCCTGAGCCCCCATCTGGCTGACAGCACATCCCTGCAGAGCACAGAGAGGTTTGGAAATATCATGGAACAAATCTGGGTCGTCCTAATGAGTTTAGAGCCGAAATTCCTCAGTGCTCTGATGTTATCTGCTCAGCCTTGGCAGTGTGACAAGGACCTGATTATGTTGTAATAGCATAATGCAAAGATTATTACAGACTCATAAAAGACAAGTGCCTCAAAAACAGCATCCACAATACCTGGAGGCCCTGCAGAAGGAGCTGAACATGCTGGGCTTTGTGCACTCCTAGCACAGAAACTACCTGCAGGATCTGACCCTGATCTGCTTGGAGGTTGCTCTTTTTTATTATTTTATTGCCAGTAATGTACCAAAAGCATCTTGATCTCATTTTCCTATTACCATTTCTGTCAGAGCTGTAAAAATAAACCAGCATAAATAGCTCCCCAGGATTTTGATCTGTTTTTCATGCACAAAAAGCCTTTGGAGGAAATGATCCACAGCCGGTTCTTCAGTCTAACAGGATTCCATGTGGGGAGCGGCAGGAGGAGGGGGGAAGGTGCCAGGGAGCATTGGAACCAAGAGAAGTGGCTCTGAAACAGAATTATTGATGCACAGAGAGGCAGCCGAGGGAGGGAGCAGCTCCTGAGCTGACAGCACCCAGCTCCATGGAGCTGCTTCCAGCCTTTGTGACTTCAGCACATCCTTACTGCTCTGGGATCTGTAATCACAGATATTCCCACCATTCCTGACGGGAAGGTGCTGGGAGGGAGCCAAGCAGGAACATCCATGGTCTGATTGGCTGTGACTCTGCCCATGCCGCTGGAAAACTGCTCAAGGAATGTGTCAAAAGAGCAGCTCCTGAGTTTAGAGAAGGAAAATGCAGAGGGAGGGACAGAGACAGGGTCTGGGGACTGGGTGATGTGACTGTGAGCAGGGATGCATGGGGACACACAGGGACACACAGGGACACTCAAGAGGTATTTTACTCCTTGTCCATGCTCAAAGCCACACTTAGAATGTTTTCCTAAGATGGTTCCCATGGCAGGGACACCTCTCACTGTCCCAGTCCTGTTCAGCCTGACCTTGGGCACTGCCAGGGATCCAGGGGCAGCCATAGCTGCTCTGGGCACCCCGTGCCAGGGCCTGCCCACCCTGCCAGGGAACAATTCCTTCCCAGAATCCCATCCATCCCTGCCCTCTGGCAGTGGGAGCCATTCCCTGTGTCCTGTCCCTCCATTCCTTGTCCAAAGTCCTTCTCCAGCTCTCCTGGAGCTCCTTCAGGCACTGAAGTCTGGAGTAAGGTCATCCCAAAGCTTCTCCTCTCCAGACTGAACATCCCCAGCTCTCCCAGCCTTTCCTCCCAGCAGAGCTGCTCCATCCCTCTGCTCATCCTGGAGCCTCCTCTGGGCTCCTCCAGCAGCTCCAGGTCCTTGCTGTGACAGGAGCCCTGGAGCTGGACATTGTGAATCCCATGGCTGAATTCAGCTGATCGTGGGTCAGACAGGAGGGGATGCCCAGAGGTTCAGCAGAGTCAGAGGGAGCCAGGACTAGACCTGCTTTTGTGTCTTGCCAAGCCCCAAGGACACTCCACTGTCACCAACTGTCCCTGCAGTGATGCCCAGGCAGGGCCAGCGGGATTTGGGATCCCTCACTAGAGAGGGGCAGCAGGATGTGCCCATTCCTGCAGGACAGATCCGTATCCATGGGCTGTTCCTGCCACTGCCCAGCTGCAGGATGGAAATGTCCAGCCAAGCTCCAAACCACATGGATGGAGACCAGGAGCTGCCACAACTTTGCCACTCTCTCCACCGCTTGTCTTCCCTGGCAGAGTTAAAATCCCCTCTCCAGTGTAGCCATCATGTCCTTGGAAATAATGAACACTCTGCAAGCAGGAGAGTTTAGAGTTTAAAGCCTGAGTAATCTCGGTAGCTCTGAAAGTCCCATCAGCAAACTCCCTGGTAAGTGACTGTCACAGTGCTCCCAAAAAGCTCCAAATGTTAAAATTCCTGTAAATCCCTGGAAAAGCCCTGAGCAGAGGCTCTCTTGTGTTAATGACCTTCTAACTGCTGCTCCTCCCATGCTGGTGGCACCAGCAGCTCATTCAAGTGTGGCCAGCTCCAAAACATCTCCCAGCAGGGCAGAGCAGCCTCTGAGATGGAATTCTGAAGGGAAATTGGGGGCAGCATTCAGGGTGATGACAGCTGATCTATCCACGGAACACTCCAAGGCCTTGGTGGCCATCTGGACTCTTTCATCACCAGATGTTCCCAGAGTGAGTGACCAGGGCCTGTGCTCACTGTGAGATGCTGGTTTGACAAAACCCACAGCATTTCCTTGCTGGAGACAAACTTTGGGTGAGTTGCCACTGATTCCAGAGCCCCTGAACTTCTCACAGCAGCCAGAAATACAACCTTTCCTCCAGCACAACCAGGGAACAGCTGAGAGACAGATTTGGAAAGGCTGGAAGCAAAAATGTATCTGATTCAAAATGATTTTTTCCCTCCTGTTCTGCACAGGACTGATTAAAAGCAGAGCTGAGTCCCATTTTTATTATTAATGGTATTAACACTCAATCTAATCTGGCTCTAAGCCTTGTCTGCCTGTTAATTCCTGCCCTCCCTGAGCCCAGCAGCACAACTCCCAGTGTCTTTCCCAGGGTTTCAGCCTCCCTTGTCTAAGCAGAGCAGCACCAGCTTTGTGGTGACCCCAGAAAGGATCTGGGGAGGGCTGTGGTGGATACCCTGGCACATGCAGAAGTTACAGCCCCCACTTTAATGGACCCTGTGTTGGTGGCATGAAGAACAAACAGATCTTGGTCAATTCATCCCCTTCTTGATCTAGGGTGAATTTATACATTTGGATTATTTATTGCAATTAAAGAATCACAGACCTTAGGAAAACAACTAACAAGTTTTCTGGCAGAGCAGCCTCAGGGGCCCTCCCAGAGCCAAACCCCACCACAGTCAAGGCAGGTAGAACATATTGGAAATTGCAGGTTGGGATAACCCAATCCCCAGGGACAAGAGCACCTTCAGTCCCAGCTCCATGAGGAGATCTGAGGTGACAGCAGAGCCACCCCCCTGCACAGCCACAGCCACCTCTGCCACCTCCAGCTGGGCCACAGTCCCACTCGTGTGCCCACATATGGCAGGGAAGGGTTGACTGAGCTGATCCTGGCACAGCTGATACAACACTGGAGCTTGGCCAGCTTTGGGCTGGAAAGGGACCTCAGACCTTCCTTCCAGCCTGAATTATCCTACTGGAGGAGAAGGGAATACAGGTGACCTCACCCCTGATAAATAACAGCTCTGTTAATTACCCAATACAGCCTGGCCCCCCAGGAGTCACAGCTATAACCAATAGGGATGAGTGAAATAAGAGGGGGTGAGGTGGTGAGGGGATGATTATCACTGAGGAGGAATTTTGAGGAGGA
>VZSR01003083.1:1567824-1620639 GCA_013398615.1 Brachypodius melanocephalos | reverse complement strand
TGCTGTGTTTAACAAGAAGCCTGTGCCTCAGATCATTTTTACCCTCTAATAAGAGGGCTGCTGCAACATCCTACAATTCCCATAAAGAGATGCCTGACACGGATGTGTGGAGGTCCCCGTGAGGACACTGCTGGTCTGGGGAGGGAAGGTGTGAAATCCTGTCTTGGTTCTTCCTCTGAGCAGCCTGACAAGTTCTTTC
This sequence comes from Brachypodius melanocephalos, assembly GCA_013398615.1. NCBI lineage: Eukaryota > Metazoa > Chordata > Aves > Passeriformes > Pycnonotidae > Brachypodius > Brachypodius melanocephalos. Next base: position 1,620,440 of record VZSR01003083.1, on the reverse strand, counting down.
TGTGCTGTTTAATTTTGTCTTCTCCTTTTACAGCCCCTGACTGAGGCAGAGTCAGGAGGACAGAGCTCGGGGATGGCTCCTGCTGCACTGGCAGTCCCACCCCACCTGGGGCCTGCTCAAGGTACTGGAATAGCAAGAATTTTTCTTTTAGGGACATCTTAAACTTCAATGTCTGCTGCAGTATTTTCCAGATGTTCTAATCTCCATGTCCTGAATTATCCCAGTTGAGAAGATCCCCTCAGAAAGTTCTCCAGGTTAGGTTATTGTGCACTATTTAAGAACCCTTTTCAATCACCCTCTTCACAAACACTGTAAGTGACTCCTGGACAGTCAGTGACCACAGGTACCAGAGTGAAAAGCTGGCCTGGGATGTTTTCCATGTTCCTTAGAGCATGGAGGAGATGGGACCATCCATTGTGTGATGCTGAGATGCATCAAGAGACAAATTCCTTTTAGTCATGTAGCAAACAGCACACAAGGACCTGAGCTGTGCCTGGGGTCTCAAAGAACAAAGGTTGGTGACAAGCTGGAGGCTTTCAAAGCTCAACCTCTACTTTTACTGATCAAAGACTTCCAATAAAGTTCTACCAGAGGAGCTGAATCGGGAGAGCTGAGCAGCACAGGCACACTGCCAAGTGAGAGGGATAAACCTTAAGGAATCCTGACAGGCAATAAAAGTCCTGTTTTCCTGAGCAGTCAAATCCCCGGAGTGAATTAAACTGTGCTGGATATTGGTGCAAACAGTCATTTCTGCACGAGCTGCTTCCCAAGGCTTTGGATCAAAGCAAAGCAAACCACCTCTGCAGGGGTCATGGCCTCGGGTCATTGATTTATTTACAAAGTTTAGAACTTCATACTTATTTTGTGTGAAACATGCAGAACAGAGACTGGGGGAAAACCAGACAGGAAAACTTTCCTGCATTTATCTGACAGGAGTCTGTTTACTCCTTGAATCCTTGCTGGGCTTTCCCTCATTCTTTTCCATATGAATGTCTCCCTAAATATCAAATAAATTTTAAGAATTTCAGTTCAAAATCCACAACTTAGTAGTCATTATTTAAGGTCACCCAACATCATTTGTTTCTGTAACACAACCCTTTTGAAAAATCAGTAATTACTGTATCCCTCAACAAATAATAATAAACATAAATAAATAAATAAATAAATAAATAAAAAAACCATCCCTCTGCAGAATACCAATGCCTTGACTCCCTGGAAAGGCCCTGCCAGCCCAGTTAGCAGCACTAAATCTCACCCAGCACTGGCTAATTTCAAGATTACATTTTAATAACAGCAGCCCAGTCCTTATCTTTTCCCAGCCTCCTGTTGTCCTTGATCTCCCAATTAGGGATAAGAGCAGTGGAAGTGATCCAGCCCCACCACGCAATCAGATTTGACCCAAATTTCCATTACAGGGCCATAAAAGAGCTCCCATGGAACTCTTTTCCCCAAGGGAGCCTGTTGATAAAAACAATTTCTCTGTGTACATTCACAGGAGCTAACACACTCAGAGATTTGATTCTAACAGCAGAAATCCATTGCCATTCCCTAGAAAAGAGCCTCAACCCCTCCCACCAAGAGGAGGGAAATGATTATTCTCTAATCAGACATTTCCAGGAAGGTCATTCTTACAGCTTATTACACATCCTGTTGTGGACTGGGGAAAGCCATTTCCTCCAGCCCTTCCCCTTCCTACAGCTCCAGGACTGGGGAGAGCTGAGGAGCAGCCAGGGAAGGAAGTCAGGCTGCTGAGAAGAATTGCTCTCCCTTCCTTCAGTTAGAGAGCAGAGAGTCCAGGGAAAAGCAGGGATTTCTTATCATGGATTCTTCACCCAGGGAATTCAAGGCAGGCTGGACAGGGTTTGGAGCACCCTGGAATAGTGGAAGGAGTCCCCACCCATAACAGGCTGGAACGAGTTGGTTTCCAGGACCCTCTCAACCCAAACCTGTCTGGGATTCTGGGATTTTCCCACAACAGGAACTCTGTGCCCTGCAGCTCCTGGAGAGCAGCTGAGGGGTGGACAGTGAGCTGCCAGGGAACAGGGGGGACAGCGAGAAATTCCAGAGAAAGAACAAATGGGCAAAAATGGACAAGCAGGATCTGACGGGGTGTGGGAGGAGCTGTACAGCACCCCTGGCACAGCAGCCCTGGTTCCCCAGCCCTGGCACAGCCCCACAGGAGCTCCTGGGCTGCCTGGGCAGGCTCTGCCTCCCCACTGAAGCCGTTCACACGAGGGGTCTCCAGCCCATCTGCAGGGCCTTGGTGACACCAACACCCAGAGGCAACAACTGCTAGGTTCTGGACCAAGACACAAACCCAGCAGGACACTGCTGCTCCTCCAGGGCTCCTGGCATCTCCAGCAAGGGGACATGGGACAGCCTTCCCAGGGACAACAGCCTGGACTGACTGTCCCACCCCATGGGGATAGAGTGGCTTTGCCAGCAGATATGATGTCCTCAGAAAGCTCTAAAGCTCTTTGTGATGTCACACACCTGCCTGGCCAAGTTCCTGGTGCAAAGCTGTTTAAAGATTTCTCCATGTGAGGCCCATGGAGGGGACACTCATGTCTGGATTGGTATTTTGAGTCTCCTGGTACCCCTTGGGGATGGGCAAGGCTGGGTGGGGCTCTCTGATGGGCTTTTGTGAGGCACCAATAAAGGAGGAGATCAAGGCTCAGAAGAGCCTCCTGCCCCAGGGGGATGGGTGGGTGCTCTGCACACCCCCAGCCTATCCCACCTCTGCACCTGTAGGAAAAGGCACTGAGAAAAGGACAAGAGGCTGAAGGACATCCCCACACCAGCAAACAAGGCCAGACTGTGCCCAGTTATTTTGGTCTGAGAGGCTGAAAAGGTGGGAGCTCCTGACATCCTTGTCACCAGTTTAATTCATTCTGCCATGTTTGTCATCTTCTATATGGAAATCCCTTCCAATATAGACAGCGTGGAACCCCCCAATGAATAATGAAATGAAAAACAAAGCATCAGGTCCTCCCAAACAGGAGGATAGTGGTCACCCATCCCCTTCCAAATTCTGCCTCATCTCAGGAAGAATTTCATCTTGCTCTGAGCCCCCCTCAAGCTTTGCTCTTGTCTCTCCCAAGCACTCCCAGTCACTCACACATCTTGAGCCGACTTTCATTAAACTGAGATTAAAAGGACTTTCTCCACAGACAGAATCATAAAATGGAAAATGTCTCATTTCAGCTTTTTTCCTCCAAATCCAAGCCTTGCCATTCAAGGGCACCCAGCATTAATAACTTCCCTGCTGAAGCAGCTCCTTCTATTTGATTCCTGTCAAACAACCATGGAGGCTCCAAACCCCAGAGCAGCAGCGCAGGAAACGTCCCCAGGCACAGATTTACAGCCACGTGTGCTCAGACCCATGGGAAGGGCTAGGGCTGGGGCAGGGAAGGTGTAGGTTGGATTTTGGGAAAGGTTCTTTCCCCAGAGGGTGCTGGCACTGCCCAGGCTCCCCAGGGAATGGGCACAGCCTGAGGCTGCCACAGCTCCAGGAGCTCCCAGGGATGCCCAGGGTGGGATTGTTGGGGTGTCTGTGCAGGGCCAGGGGTTGGATCAATCATCCCTGTGGGTCCATTTCCACTCAGGAGATTCCATGATCCTATGACTCAGTGAGACCCCACTGCACCCTGAAAACAAAGGGCATGAACATCTCTGCTCTGGTCTCACACTTTTCCCTGACAGGGATTTGCCGTGAATTCAGTCTTCCCATGTCTGAAAAACAGAGATGAGTCAAGAGCATCTAAAAACTTTACCTTTAAAAATCTGGAATTTTCTTTATCTTTAAAAATCTGGGATTCACTGGTGATTCCAGTGAAATTCTGCCAAAAAGGAAATGGAGTGTTTCAGTAGAATGGATGGAGCCTCATTTAGAGCTCATCGAAGTGGAGGGTGTCTACATTTCTGGGTTTGCAGGAAGTTCAGAACTCTCAATAATGGATAATAAAAGTGAAATGGAGCAAAATTTCAGATTTAGTGCAACCAAACATCCTCATTAACTCTACATTTCTGAACTTCAGTTTTGGAAACATTTCAGGGTTTTTTTCTGAAACGCGATTGCAAACCCAAATAAAAATGATGAATTTTGGAAAGCAGAATATAGGAAGTGAACAAGGCAGAAGAGACAATGAGCAGTGCTGTGTCCTCAGGTCACACCAAAATTATGACTCATTCCTTGCTCATTTGTTTAGATTTCAACACTAATTGTTATTAGCCCCCAATTCATCAGCATCCCTGGGCTTGGCACAAGTGTAAAACAACAAATACAGAAATTTCCTGTGAACACACGAAACCAAAAGGGATGGAAACAAAGCAGAAAATCAGAAGGTCCCACTTTGATTGCTCCCAGATTTATCCCTAAATTTTTCTGCTGGAGAAAGTGTTCATTCCTGCAGCCTCAGGGATGATTTTGGTGCATCCTTTTGCTCCTGCAAAGTCACACAGGAAAAGAACTTCTCCAACACTGCTCACATTTTGCAAGTCATGCCAGCACGTTAAGGTTATTTTATTTTATTTATTTGATTTTATTTTCCCTGTGAGTCACCAGACAACCTTAAAGTCACTGCAGGACTTAAAACAATGAAAAGCCTTCAACCAAATTTCCTTTAAAATGAGACCTGGGCCACATTCTGGCTCCATTTCAAATTACACTTGGAAAGTATGAGCCAAGCCCCTAAAGGAAAATGGAAACACTTCCATGCACTCCAAAAGCCCTGGGCATGATCCCAGTCCCTGAAGCCAGCAGTGCCAATGCCATCAGCAGCCCCCACCAGGGCTGGCACTCCTGGCACAAAACGCTGGCAAAGCTGTGTTTAATTAAAAAGCTGCATTCAGGTGCAAGAGGAGCTGCTCCTTCCAGGCTCTGGAGCTGGAAACCCCTCTGAGCTCTTCTGGTGTAACTGGAAGCTGCTCACTGACCTCCCCTGGAAAGGAGCTCTGCCAAGCACAGTTATCCACATCCTGCTGGAGCAGGGATAAATCCTGCCTGGAACTCCCATCTTCCTCACTGCCACGGGCAGCTCAGACAGGGACAGGCTGGGGTTGTCATGCTCCTCCCTGGAATTTCAGGGTGTTCCAAGCATTCTGTCTGAGCCTACAGACTCCTTCCACCACCCAATGGTTCCCCTGCGTTTTTAATACAGCATTTCCTGCTGAAAGCACCAGGACAGAGCAGCTGAACTTCTGTTTCCAGCCCAGCTCAGAGCCCACAGAGCTGCTGGAACAGAAAGGCTCAGGTGAGGTGTCCCCAAAGCTGCCCCACCCCGGGGGAGCAGAGCACAGGTACGACACACACAGCTCCTGTATCAGTGTTCAGTGATAATGGGGCTTTGTGTGTGCTCAGCAGGCATTTAATAACTCACCTTGTTCTCATTTGCTCTGTGCTGTCTGTCATGGTTTGGGTGCTTTTAAACGTCTTCAGAGCTATTTAGAATTACTCATCCCTCTGCAGCATGAAATGAGAATCTGAGCTCCAACTGCTGGGACAGAGCTTGTCACTGATGGGTTTCATCTCCTCTAATTACTGCTGAGACAGATGTCTCCAGCACAGAGCCGTGACTCAGCCTCCCAGGGACCCACAATCCCTGTGCTCCAGAAAAAAACGACAGGAAAAACTTCTCCTTGGGCTTTGAACTGCCAGAGGGCAGGGCTGGATGGGATATTGGGCAGGAATTGTTCCCTGGCAGGGTGGGCAGGCCCTGGCACAGGGTGCCCAGAGCAGCTGTGGCTGCCCCTGGATCCCTGGCAGTGCCCAAGGCCAGGGTGGACATTGGGGCTGGGAGCAGCCTGGGACAGTGGAAGGTGTCCCTGCCATGGCAGGGGTGGCATGAGTGAGCTTTAAGGTCCCTTCAAACCCAAAGGACTCCAGGATTCCATGAGGGTGTTGGGGGGTGATCTTCTGCCTAAACCCCAGCCTTGTCCTGGGCTTTGTGCTGGCCAGGAGTCCAAGCCCAGCCTGGAGAGAGAGAAGAGGGCTGGCACAGGGGTCCCAGCAGCAATGGCATGGACAAGGCTCAGCCCAGCCAACCCACCAGGCTCCAGGAACTCCACTGCCATGAAAATACAATCTGGAAACTCCTTTTCATCCTCACCAATCTCAGTAAGGTCCCAAAGCCTTTTCAAGAGAGCCTTGTCCAGAGCACACAGGCACTGCACTCCTGGAGCTCGTCCAGTTTGCCCACTGCAGTGATCTACTGGGAGCACTGGGAGGACACACACAGGTTTAACTGGAGGTTGCTCACCAGACCCACACAACCACACCAGCAATGACCCCTCCCTGGTGGCAATCAGCCTCACAGCAGCTGATTTAACTTCTCCCCAGCTCCACACCCGCAAGACGGAGCCAGGATTCCACCCCACCTGCCTTAAAACCAGACTTTGCTGGGTCCCACACACGCTGCACAAAGCACAGCAATCCTTGGTGCTGCCAGTGGCATCGTGTGATGGTGGCAGAGGGACTTGGGCCTAGTCCCAGACCTGTAAAATCCCTTAAAATGAACTAATAGCAGCCGTTAAACAAATGTGGGATTTGAAGGCAGGCATTAATTTCTGCATTGTCAGGGGTCACAGCCCACATCATCTGTAATTCACAATTAAGGGGTGTTCAACTCCCTCCAAAAGACAGCAGCAATTGCTCAGGACAATGAAACTGTAGTTGCTGCTTTTCTCAGAAGTGCTTTGCTTTGCCCAAACCCCATTGTTGTATTTAATTTTCACGCTGGTTGTGTTTCCCTTTTCTCCGTTTTCTAATTGAAAACCAAACCTCAGAATTTTCACACCCCAAAAAAGGAAAAGAAAGCTGAAAACCGTTCTTTTTTTCATTTTCCCTTCCAGCTGGGGGGAGAAATTTTAACAGCCAGAGGGCAGGGTTGGATGGGATATGGGGAAGGGATCATTCCCTGGCAGGGTGGGGAGGGGCTGGGATGAAATTCCCAGATTTGCCATGGCTGCCCCATGATCCCTGTGAGTGTCCAAGGCCAGGTTGGACACTGGGGCTTGGAGCAGCCTGGGACAGTGGAAGGTGTCCCTGTCCCTGGTAGGGGTGGCACTGGATGGGCTTTAAGGTCCCTCCAACCCAAACCTGTCCCTCCACTTGTGTCCCTCCCACCCACACAGATAGCCCAGCTGTGGGGGCAGCCACAGAGAGATTTCCAGAGAGGTGAGATGGGTATTACAGAGCTCATCCACACATGGGATTGTTTAGGAAGAGCTTAGGTTTGGCGCCCCACACTCCTGGATCACTGGACACACTCCTGGGAGCGCCTGCTGGAAGCAGCATTTTTTAGGCCTAAGGCAACGCCTATCAAAATCAATATAAAATTCCTACAAACCTCACCAGACACTGAATAAGGACTAAAATATTCAGTCACCAGCGAGAAGCTCAAGCTGTAGTTAAGTCCTTATTAAGCAGAATAAACAGACTGACCTATAAAAATAAAAAAAAAATTGAAATCTTTTGTCTTAGCTGGCTGGACACATGCACAGAGTGAAGAAGGATGAGAGGCCCATCCTGTGCAGAACCATCCCGGGAGGGAGGTGGGAGCAGGAGAGTCAAAGCCCTCCAAAAGCAGGGATTTGTTGGGACAGGTTTGAATCCAGGCTCATCTGGTTTGCCTTGGCTGGGCACAGGAAAGGCCCCCCCGCCCCTGATGGCCACCCTGCTGTGAGAGAGATGGGCACAGCTGGAGCTGTGCCCAGGGGAGCACCCAGCTCCCTCCTGCACTAATTAGGTTAATTAAGACTAAACAGCTAATTTCTACACAACTCTGTTTCAACAGATGCCACGGCAGAGACTCTGCCTGCCATCAAGGCAAGGCACTGAGCTGTGAATGCAGGCCCAGGGCTGTCCCACCCCTGTTGGTACCTGCAGGAACAACCCCAAAGTGCACAGACACTGTCACAGTGACAGTGACACTGCCACAGCCACTGCTGGCCAAACAATCACAGGTTTCTGAGCTCATCCACACCATAACATCAAATCAAATCTATAAAACAGCAGGAAACCTGCAGGGAAACAAGGGAAGAAAACATCTTTGGAAACTCAAATGGTGACTCACTTGAGGAGCGCAAGGACTGGTGAGAACTGGGATGATGAGAGGATTTGAAAAACAGAATAACGAGCCCCAAATCTCAGAGGTTGAGCTATGAATCCATTACTCACATGACTGGGGGGTTCCCTCAGGCAGCACCCACTGATACCCCTGAGAAGGGCAGGTCCAGGGACCACTGAGCCCTTCCTGAGACTCTCCATGACAAGAATCACCAAAGGGAAGGAGGAATCAAAAATCCAGAGCTGGGCAGTTCAAATCTGGCAGTCTCTGATCAGCTTCATGTGATTTCACTCTGACTCTTAAATCTGTTGGCTTCAATCCACGGTAAAAAGACACATTCCAAGGAAAGGCACATTCTTACAGGGCTCTGCTCTGCCATCTGCAAATCATTATTCCTCCTTCACAAAAATAACTGAAGTGCAAAGGGCTACAAGAGGAGGAAGAAATTCCTTAGCTCCTTCCAACGAGAATTTTTACCAGCAGCCAAAAAGGAGGAGAAAAGACCTGGGTGCAGTGTGTCCACTTCCAAAGCTGAGGGAAAAGGGGAGCAAAAAAGGAGCAGAAAAGCTCTGCATGAGTACAACACATCCCAAACCTCTCCAGAGCACTGACTGAACTGACAGAGGAGTGGATCAGATACTGGGAAGAAATCCTTCCCTGTGAGGGTGGGCAGGCCCTGGCACAGGGTGCCCAGAGCAGCTGTGGCTGCCCCTGGATCCCTGGCAGTGCCCAAGGCCAGGCTGGACATTGGGGCTTGGAGCAGCCTGGGACAGTGGAAGGTGTCCCTGCCCAAACAAAGTGGTTTTTAAGGTCCCTTCCAACCCAAACCCAAACAATTCTGAGATTCCGGGATGCTGCCGACACAGCTCCACCCACACGAGAGGGAAAGAGCCAGCAAGGAGCCAGCTCGAGGGGTGTCTGTCCCCACCCCGTGCTCAGGCTGGCAGGACAATTTGTGTCTTTGGCTTCATCCTGTCCTGGGAATGAGGGGGAGAAGCCTGGCCCAAAGAAAGCAGCTGTTCAGCTGCTATCTCACAATCTTTTAGATGAGTATTTTTTCCTTTCCAATGTGAGTCATGAGACTGGAACGAGTGAGATTGTAAAACTAAGAAAGTTATCAGCTCTCCATCACTGGAAACATAAAACCCCTTTTCTCTCCAGTGACAATTAACAAGGAGCACAAGCAGATGAACTGGAGCTGGCTGCTCCCATCCCCACCTAATCTTCAAATAACTTAAACCCCCCCAGAACAACATGCTGCTCCTTATCTGCAGCACAGTCCCTGCAGATGAGGCTGTCTCCACAAAAAGGATAAGGATGTACAGGTAAAAAGCAGATAAAGAGATGGGGGAAATGCTCTCTGCAGGCTAAAAAAAGAGACCAAAATCTACAGAGCTATTGGTGAGAAGCAGCACAGGAAGAGAGATGAGAAGGAATGGATGAACTCCTGGAGCTGGGATGACAAAGGTGGCATGTACAGCCTGAGCTCCTGGGGCCTCTTCCCGGGAGTCCTGTGAGAATATGGAATTAGCAGCTGCAGCAGAGTAGAGTGTGGAGGTTCAGTCTCAGCCCCATAAAAATGCTTGTTTGGCCATGTGCAGCCCTGCTGGAAACTGGGGCTCTCCAGAAGCAGCTGCCCCCTCCCTTCCCTGCTCTTCCTCCACTTCAGACTGACCCACAGCAGGTTTTGCTGTTGCCCTCCAGGTCTTCCACCAGATTCAAGTCCAGCTGGGCTTTGGCTTTCCCAATCCCACCCTCACACACCTGGATCATGTCTGGATTGTCCCTGAGGGATCTGACTCTGCTTTCACCTTTGAAAACGTTTGGTGGGTTGTTTTTTTTTTGTTTTGTTTTGTTTTTTGGTTGTTGTTGTTGTTGTTGTTTTCAATGTCAGGAGCTCCTTCTCCACCCACACCTACTCCTGCCACCTCTCCTTGACTTCCTGCATGTCCCAATGAGCCACGGGCAGATGATCCTGAAAAATCGATCCATCCACATGGACCTCGCTTTAGTTTGTGTTCTTTATTTCAAAGAAAGGTCAATATAAAGTAACTGAGAGCATGTCCCAGTCCTTTTGGATCTCTCTCCTGAGCTGAGAAGTCCCAGCAAGCCCTACCAAAGCTGCACTTAAATATCACACTGCTAAACTACTACAGATGAGACATCACAGAGAGATGATTTGGGCTTTGTTTTTCTTGAGCAAGAAAGTGCTGGAAGCAATTTTACTTCTCTTTTATCCAAACCTGAAACATATTATTGAGCTCTCTAGATTCCATTAAGGCATCAAAGCTGTGTTCCACACCATAGTTCTTTAAAAAAAAAAAAAAAAAATCCTAACTCCGAAGTCTGCTTTCAGCCTGAGCTGTCAAAATATTTTCCAGATGCAACGCAGGTACACACTGAGGACTGCCAGTCATCCCCAATGTCTTCCCTGGAAAGGACCATTTTACCTTCCTGCTTGCTAAGTTTTTAATTCCTTTTGTGGGCACACTTTATCCTAAGTCTCTGTGAAAGGTAAGTACACAAGCTGTGATTTGCACACCACGCCCACGGACACATGTGAGAGACAACACAGCACACACAGCACTGCTGCTCCCAGACAGCCAGCCAGGAGAGCAGTGAACACCCCAGCAGGGCTATGGGTTCTCAGCAGGGGTCAGGACAGCGTTAGAATCTTTGCTGGTACCCCTTGGAACCAAAAGAAGTCTGGTTTAATTAGATTTAATGGTCACCAAGAGCCTCTCCTGTTTGTACTGACTGCAGCGTTTCTCTGTCCTAGTGTCTGTCTCTGCTCTGATCCACCTGCCTCCAGCTTTCCCCTTCTCCTGGCCGCTCCCACATGGGGCTCTTTCCCTGCCACTGCACCCCAAACACCCCCAGATGAACAGACAAAGCAATCAGAAGGGTGTTTGATAAACCAGCCCAACTCCTGTGAGCTGTTGGCAATTCCACACCCTCCAAGAGCTTCTTCTGCATTTCAGATGAGGGCTCTGAGTCAGACTGAGACCACTTCTGACCAATTCCATCCCTCTGACAGTTTTTTATTGAAAAAAACAGGGAATTGTGACATCTTGGCCCCCTCATGACCCACCTGAAGCCAGGCAACCTGAGCCCAATTTAGTGACAAAAATTCACGATTATTAAAGCTGTTTAAGAGAGGAGCTGTTCCCACCAGGAACAGGCACGTTCACCAGGCTGGAAGCAGATTCATGGAATCAGAGAATCTTTGAGTGGTGGGGGATGGAAGGGACCTTTAAGTTCACCCAGTTCCAGCCCCTGCCATGGGCAGGGACACCTTCCAGTAGGGATGGAAAGGTGGATGATGGACATCAGGAATTCAGGTGCAGATCCAGGCCAGAAGGCACCGTGTCATCCTCAAGAGAAGCGTTTCCTCTCCCTCTCCAAGGTGCTTCAGCTAAAAGTGATATTTTCTCAGAAAGGTGGTGCCAGGTAACCTGTGCCCACCCCGCTGGCTCCAGACACATTCCTGGATCTGCTCCAGCTCCAAGGGCACAGTGGGATCACAACAGGATCACAACAGGATCACAGTAGGATCACAATGGGATCACAACAGGATCACAATGGGATCACAACAGGATCACGATGGCATCACAACGGTTGGCCGCCCCAACCCAAACACTGCATTGTGCTCTCCAAACAAAGGCCTTGTAGCCAATTCCCTGATGCCTCTTTTACAAACGGAGCTGTTTAATTAGCCTGGGATGAGTTATTGCATAATTCATGGGCAGCCCATGAAGCGGCACCGTGCTGTGCCTGGCTCAGCACAGGCTCTCAGCCAGGCCAGCACCCTGCAAAGTCACATCAGGCAAAACCTCCAGGGTTTGATCCTCGGGGGGTTGATTTTTTACCTTGTTTCTTGCCCTGCAAAGCCTTCCCAGCTATCTGAACAGCAGCTCAAGCCTGTTTTGTCATATTTAAAACTTTGTGGTTCAAAAGTGTAGGACTTTGTGATATGGTTCAGGTTGGACTTAAACATTGGAGGTCCTTTCCAACCTTCATGATTCCGTGATTTCCTTTAATATCAGTTTGATAAGAGCATGAATATTTAACAGTAAATGACAAACAAGTGAGAATATCCCCAGAAGCTGCTCCCACCACTGCACAGCCAGGGCTGTGATGGCTTTTGGTGCAGCACTGGCTACTGAGTCCTTCAAAAAACCCTCATTTTCAACAAAGCTCAAAGCTCAGATCTGTGAAAATACACCCAAGGTCCTCATGAATTATAAGCTGTTCCTTTACCTCTTAAACTCACGAAATCAGGTTATTCTGAGATTCCATGACCATCCGTTCAGGGTAACACGTGATTTTTATTCTTGGAATTAGTGGCAATTCACTGCGAGCTGGATTTGCAGAGCATTGTGGCCAAATATATTCTCTGCTGCATAAAAAGGCACAGAAAAAGACTCCTTATTCCCATTTTAAAGATGGGGAATCAAAGTATAAAATAGATGTTCAGAATTCCAGAAGGAACCTGAACAGCCAGGCCACAACTCCAGTGGATGGTTTGTACAAAGGACTGACCTTTCCAGTGCCCAGGAAATAGGTGGAATACTACATTTGCTGCAGAGAATAAGCATGTGTGGAATTCAGAGGGGAAAAAGGAAAAAAATCCTGCACTTTGCTTATTTATAACCCCAGTCTGTGCTGCTGAAGACGGTGCCTGCTCACACCCAGGAGACTGCACAGAACCACAGCCAGATGGGCAAATTCCCTACAAAAGGCTCAGAAGGGACGTGGAAATGGATCTTTTTTCCCAATCAGGAAGCTCAAACTGACAATATTCACTTCGCAGAAAAGTAATTTTGCACCTTGGAGCCCTGCTTTGCAGCAAAGATGGTGAAATTCATGAAATCCCTGGAATGAATGCAAGCCTGGACCTGGCCGGGATGTTAAACCTGAATCTCATCAGGCAGGAGAAAAGACTGGGGTTCAATTCATCCTCTGAATTTATCACAGCTGTGAACAGGAGGGAACCAGGGAAACAATACATTATGCTGCTTCAGCATTTCTGACTTCAGGCTCCCAAATTTCAGCATTTCCAGCTGGTGTAAGGCTTGGTCTATGGAATCTTCATCCTCAAAGAAATCCACGGCATTTAAATCAGTCATTAATGCTGCCACGATTTCTCTCTCCCTAAAACAAAGCAGCCTTGACTTTTCCAAGGAAGTTAATATATATAATAATATCTGTAATAATAGTTTGATATATAAGCACTGATGTGAAATCCTGGTGGTGCAGGGCTGCTCAGCCCCTCCTGTGTGATACCATCAGGCTCTGCACCCCCAGCATCCCAATGGTCCCCTGCACACAGGAATTTAATTAAGGCACTGAAAGGAGCTTCTGGTAGCACTGTGCCCAGACAGGCACAGCAATTCCTGCCCGCAATTAACCAGGCTGAGAAAACAAAATGAAATCTGAGAGCAGCCCTCATTCTCCATTGACTAAAATTCATACTCTGCTTGCAGATAAAGGCCACTGTCAATCTCGCCGTGTCGGAGCCACTGGGAGGGAACCAAGGGTAGGAAATGCTGGAGCTGCTTTCAAAGCAGGGGGAGCTTCAAAGTGACAGGAGAGAGGAACAGAAAGGCTGTGGGAAGCAGAGTGATGGGAGGTTACAGAGGCCCTGAGGAAAAATGGGATTATCTCAACAACCTTGAGGACAAACCCCTTCATTGTGACAAGGGACGCCTGGAATTTGTTCCCTTGCTTTTTAAACTCCTGCTCTTCAGCCATCTAAATCCTGTTTACTGTCCTGTTTGTCATGTTGTCCTCTTCTCCAGTCATTCTGACTTCAATACAGACTTGGGAAACACATTCCTGATTTCAGCGAGAGGACTGTGGTCCCCCACTGGCACTGCTGGGACAAACGCTGTCCTGTCCTCTCCTATTTGAGCTGCCTGCACTCAAAACTCATCAGCTGGGATATTAAGAGAAAAGGTAAAGTAAAGACAGGGCTTATTTATTGATCTTGCTGCCTCACTTATGAGACATTACCAGAGCCAAGGCTGTTCATCAGAATGTCCTTTCAGTGCAGTGTTTCTTTAATAATGTGAAATGTTGATTATAATCACATTTATAATGCGAAATTTTTATTATAATCACATTTATAATGTGAGATGTTGAGTTAAACATGTCACCCAGATCACAAACCTGCTTTTATTTGGTGCTTCCAAGCAGTGTTAAAAGTCTGGTGAGCCCCTCCTTCCTTCTCTCAGACTTGCTGATACTGAGTGCCCTGGAGAGCCTGGAAGTGAACTCCTTCCCTGGGCTGGGCTCCAAGAATCCACAGCTTCTGCCACCACTGATAAGTTCCCACTTTAAATTGCTGGAATTCATGGAATCCCAGAGTGGTTTGGGCTGAAAGGGACCTCAAAGCCCATTCAGTGCCACCCCTGCCATGAGCAGGGACACCTTCCACTGTCCCAGGCTGCTCCAAGTCCTGTCCAGCCTGGCCTTGGACACACCCACATCCTCCTCCAGGCTGAACATTCCCAGTTCTCCCAGCCTTTCCTGCCAGCAGAGCTGCTCCATCCCTCTGCTCATCCTGGAGCCTCCTTTGGGCTCCTCCAGCAGCTCCAGGTGCTGCCTGTGCTGGGACCCAGATCTGCAGATGGGGGTCTCACCTGAGCACGGGGGCACAATCCCAATCCCTCCTCTGCTGCAGACAACAAAGACAATTCAGTTTGGAACTAAACTCTGAAGCATCCACAGCATTCCAAGCTCATACTTTAGACATGAAAAATCCACTGCCTCATGTGTTTTCATTAAAATTTATGGAACTGCCTGGAAATAGAGATCTTGAAATGGCTATTCCCAGAAGATCTCAGCTCGGACAGCAGCACTGGGGCAGGCCCCACATCTCAGATATCCCACATTTATGCCATGGGATGCATGGATTTGCACAGCCTCCTCTCTCCTGCCATGCTCCACAGGGATTCCTCCAGGCTCCTTCCATGCCCTCAGCACACCAAGGGCTGATTCAGCTTTGTCTCTTGGCCACTTTGCAGGGCCATTTTTCCTTGAAAGAGCTGCACCAGGGATGTGTCAGTCACAGCAGTGTGGTGAAACAGCTGTGGTATCACCCAGCCAACAGCTTTCCTTTTTGAACAGCCATCCCAGTATTTTTATTGGGCAAAGAAGAGACCACAAGATGTTGAGGGCATCTTTAGAAGGCAACACTGAATGCTGAAGGTGACAAAAGCCTGGGCGTGTCCTCAGAGCTTGCAGAAGAGCCACATTTAGCAAAACCGATAAAATAAAACATGCTGTAACACATCCTCTCCGTGTCATCCTGAAAACAGAGCTGATGAAGGATATCAGACTCAGACGTGATTTCATCCAACACAACAAATCCTTAGGACATGTTGGCCTAGAGGGAGACAAGGGCAGCGTGAAGCCAAAGCCCTGCCCCAGTTTTTCTTTACTCTTTCTAAGGAACAGAACGTGAGCCCTTGGGCTCAGCCCTGCTCTGATCTGCTGTGCAGGAGGGAGGAAAGAAGAAGAGGGTGAATGAAGCACTTTTTGTTCCTGTGAAGAAAAGCCAGGCCAGGGAAGCAGAGAAGCAGCAGCACAACCAGAGCTGGAGCAGCACTGCTGCACTAACAGGGCATGAGAAGAGCAAACTGAGGCAGAGTCACCAATCCCACCAGGAATGTGGCTGGAATCCCTGGAGTGTCCAAGGCCAGGCTGGACAGGTTTGGAGCAACCTGGGACAGTGGAAGGTGTCCCTGCCATGGCAGGACATGGAATGAGGTGAGCTTTAAGGTCCCTTCCAACCCAAAGGATTTTGGGAGTCTGTGACCACAAACTACTGAAGCAGCAAACCCAACCCCAACCCTGCAGCCCCACCTGCAAGGAGAGCTCACAGCCAGATGTGGCGTTAGGGACACTGCACGGCTGGGACTTGAATCACCAAAACCTGAGCTGGGTCATCTAAACCCCTTCCTTGGTCACACCTCTGGCACTCCAGCACCCTCCTGCCTCTTCAGAGATGATGCCAGAATCCCAAGATCACTGGGGTTGGAAAATTCCTCCCAGCCCATCCAGTCTAAGCTGTGCCCCATCCCCACCTTGTCCCCCGCTCAAAGCCCTGAGTGCCACCTCCAGGAATTCCTTGGGCACCTCCAGGGATGGGCACACCAAATCCCCCTGGGCAGCCCCACCAAGGCCTGAGCTCCCTTTCCATGGGGAAATTCCTGCTGATGTCCACCCTGAACCTCCCCTGCCTGAGGCTGTTCCCTCTCCTCCTGTCCCTGTTCCCTGGAGCACAGCCCAACCCCCCTGGCTGTCCCCTCCTGTCAGGGAGTTGTGCAGAGCCACAAGGTCCCCCAGGAGCCTCCTTTTCTCCAGGCTCAGCCCCTTTCCCAGCTGCTCCTGGGGCTCCAGCCCCTATCCCAGCTCACTCAGCTGCTCCCCAGAGTCAGCACTGAGTGATGGGAGCTCAGTGGGGTACAGAAGGTCAGGCTGGGGGGGGGTCCCACATCTCCAGGCCCTCCTGCAGGGTCCCCAGGAGCCTCAGTGGCCACAGCTACCCATGGCCTTGCTGATGGTTTGTACCTCACCAGGGCCGTGGTGGGCTGGAAGATTTTTATTCCATGCCAAAACCAAGGATTTATACCAGCCACAAAAACAAAGCTGGCCTCATCTTCTCCTCTGTGGCAGCTTCCAGCCATGCAAGAGTCCCCAGTTTTGGCCACATCTTTCCTTTGTCCCTCACCACTCTCCACAAGCTCAGTGGTCCAATAGGATGTGCCTGCTTTCCTGGCAAAAACAAGCCTGGGAGTCAACGGGAGTTCAGATCCATAACAACAAAATGATGGAAAAAATTGGAACAGAAAGAGCCAGAAGATTTCTCCTTGGCTGCTGCTTGGGAAGGAATAAATTCTCGTAGCCAGCTCAGAGTTACAAGTCAATAATTTTCTGTACTGGTTAAAACTCCATAAAGATCATGAGCAGCAATTGCATGGCACAAACATTTCAGCTCTGCCCATGGATTCTTTTACATGTGGAAAAACAGAAAATAACTGCTTCAATAAAGTCTTTAAGGGAAAACTAACTTGGAAAAACTGGGCAGTAGCAGGCAGTTAATGACACCTTTAGTGTGTGCTGGGCAGGCTGCCCAAAATTCCCTTTCTTTCCCCTGATCAAGCAGGCAGCCATTCAAGTGTCCCCAAAGCCCAGCCACAGGGGTTGGGAAGTGATTAATCCTGCACCAGCTGCCCCCTGCCATCCTTCATGTGTTTTTCCATACAAAATTAGAAAACACTTCATTCCCCCTTTAATCTGCAGGATATTCACCTGCATTCCCAACACTTTTACCACGTTCACAAGTCGGAATAACTCGGCTCCAGAGCTGAGGTGAAATTTGGTTTCATTTCCCAGGCCATGCATTATATTTTAATGAATTCTGCTCATAGCTATGAGCACAGTGCCACACTGAGACTTGGATGTATACAGGAAACTCCAGGAAAGCCATTTCTGCAGGGGAATTTTCACAGGGAAGCATTTTCCTGGGTCCTGGGTTTGTGTGGAATAGGCTCTCCCAGCTTTGCATTTGTGGTTTTTGCAGAGAAAATGAGCACAGAAGCTGAGGGACACCTTCAGTCCATGAAGGTAATTCCTCATCCATCTGGATCCAGATATCCCATATCCATGAAGGGTTTTGGGGCTATTACATGGAAAAAGGAAATTTTATTAGATCTGGAGCTGCTGGAAACTCTTTGGGAGGGAAGGGCAGGTGGATCCAGCCCCTTCTGCACTGGTGGTGGGAAGCAGGGAAAATCCTCTCCCACATTTTCTTTTGAGGGAAGTAATTTATCAGCAGTAGTTTTCCATGAGCTGTTTGAAACCAGTGAAAACATTCCCACAGGGAGAAAGTTCCAGGGTTTTTTTCCAAGGAATTTTGCAGCCAATTCAGGGCCACACACAGAACCTGCACCATAAGAGCTCTGCCTCCCTGTGCCTTCCTCTTCTTAAACAGGAAAAAACCTTCCTTTTCTAAACATGGTTTCCATTTCATAGTCAGGAAAATAATATTCCACGTGTCCTCTCTCCTCAGTAAAACTGTTTCACATAATTCCTGCAACATCTGGTTTCATTTCAGGAATTTTCTGTCTGGCAAGTGTCACAATTGCGATGCAGGATGGGAACTAAAATGGGGATAAGAATTTGTAGTATGTTTATGCTGACTTCTGGAAAGCTTCAGTAAGGTCCAAATGATCCTTTTGGACAAGGAATGTGACTTCTGCTGCCAGTGGTTTCCCCCTGAATTCAGCCCAAAGACACAAATACCTGGTAAAACTAAGAGCTTTAGAGTCCTCTTTTTTGATTGAGCCTTAAATAATTCTGCATTTCTATGCATGGCACAATCTATATTTGAACAAGACAAGTGGGAAAGTACAAGAAATCCAGTGATTTGTAACTGAGGACTGAAAAAACCACTTATTTTATGTGAGCTTTTAGTTATGTGAAGGCAGCAGGGGGAGGAAATGCAAGTGAATTTATAACATGATTTTCCTTTAAATCCTTCCCAAAGAACTGAGATATAATCAGGGCTGGGCAAAGTTTGGACAAGCAGCTTCTCAGCACAGAAATAATATTTTTTGTGATAATGCTGGTCAGAAGAAAGTGGCTAGGACCTGGAAATTTGCTAGGACCTGGAATTCCTTCTAGGAGGATCTGGCCAGAAAACTTCATCCAAAGCTGCAATACCCTGAAGTCCTCTATCATTTTCACCCCAAACTGCTGGGATACCATGTTCAGGGCCACAGAGGATCTGGTCACCAGTGAGGAGGTTTTCCCTGATTTCCCAGACTGTGCAGCACCACACTTGTGGAGCTTTGTCAAGGGAAGAGGATGCTGAAACCCAGCTTCTTTAAGGTTGGAAAAGCTCTCGGAGATCATCGAGTCCAACCATTCCCAGCACTGCCAAGGCCACCACTGCCTTGTGTCCCCAAGTGCCACATCCACAGGGCTGTTAAATCCCTCCAGGGATGGGGATTCCACCCCCCCCTCACTGTGCCAGGGCTGGACAACCCTTTCAGTGAAGAAATCTCCCCCAAATCCACCCTGAGCCTCCCCTGGCCCAGCCTGAGGCCGTTCCCTCTCCTCCTGTCCCTGTTCCCTGGGAGCACAGCCCGACCCCCCCGGCTGTCCCCTCCTGGCAGGGAGTTGTGCAGAGCCACAAGGTCCCCCCTGAGCCTCCTTTTCTCCAGGCTGAGCCCCTTTCCCAGCTCCCTCAGCCTCTCCTGGGGCTCCAGCCCCTTCCCAGCTCTGTTCCCTTCCCTGGACATGCTCCAGCCCCTCAGGGTCTGCACTGTCCTGAGGGGCCCAGGAGTGACCACACCAGTGCCAGCACAGGGGACAATCCCTGCCCTGCTCCTGCTGCCACCCTACAAAAGACAACCCCCTATGAGGAGGTTTCTCTGGCTTCCTCATTTCCCTATCTGTTAACTCCCAGGATTAATAATCCCTGAGCAGCATTTGCCACTTCACTGCACATGTGTCAGATCCCTGTGACCCTGGCAAAGCCCAGGATTGGGAATTGCACAGGGTGCTCTCCATGGAGCACAGCCAGGCTGCAGCAGCTTGGGGGGCTGACGCTGCCTTAGTGTAAATACAGAGCTTTAAACACAGCCACTTTTGATCTCCAATCAGAGGCAGAATAATAAAATAATCCACTAAAGATGGGAGCTTGGGAAGATGCAAGCACTAAAAGCATCCTTTGTTGGGAGGCTCAGCTGGCTCTGGACCAGAGAGCTCTGCCTGGAGATGGAGAAAGCAGTTAATTTGTTCTGCTGCTAAAACACAGATTAAAGTACAAGGCTAAAGCACAGTAAATAACATCGTGTTCCTTATCAAAGCCAATTGAATGCTTGTATAAAACAAACAGAAACATTTTACAATTCAAGTGGAAAAGGGAAGGAGGTTGGATTTGCACAGACAGACCCAGGCACAGGCTTTTTCAAAGGAATTTTCTCTCCAGGAGAGGAGCAGTCCTGATGTGCTTTCATTCAGGACACACTCAGCTGTGGACATAATCCATCACCTGGAGCTCTTTTTCTCCTTCCAGTAATTATTTGGAGTTCACAGTGTATTAATTGAACGGGAGATCTCATCTCCACAGCATGCTGAAAGCTCACATTCCATCAGAAATCAGCACCAGCTCTCCCTGGGCTCTGGGATTTGCCTGACCCTGGCAGTGCTGGGGAAAGACAAGGGGTTGGTATTTATGGGCAGACAGGGCAAGGTACCCACACCCAGTAACTCATCCGCTCCCAGGCTGGGCCAGCAGCTCATGGGGAGCAGTTTATCCAGCTCAAACAATGGATCTGATAAATAAAGAGCTGAAAGAACACAGATTTAAATTGGTTAGCAGGAGAAAATCCTTACCTGTGAGGGTGGGGAGGCCGTGGCACAGGGTGCCCAGAGCAGCTGTGGCTGCCCCTGGATCCCTGGAAGTGTCCAAGGCCAGGCTGGACATTGGGGCTTGGAGCAGCCTGGACCAGTGGAAGGTGTCCCTGAGATGAGCCTGAAGCTCCCTCCAAGCCCAACCATTCCAGAATTCTTTGGTAGTGATGTAAGGATGTCACAGAAATCAGGAGTGATCAGGGGATAAACTCAAGTGTGAATGACAAGGTCCCTCAGCATTTGTGAATCCCGCACATCCCTTTCCCAGGCACTGCTCCCTAAGGAATGCCCTTTTCCTCCCAGACTGATGCAGACCCAAAGCCACCCCTTTGCTTTTCATTCCAATCACCAGAGACACTTCAGGAGGTAACAAACTGAAAGGATTCTTGCCCTGTGTATCTCCACAACAATGATTTGCTTAGCTCTATGCAAAACCTGTCATGAATATGTATTCCAGCAGCAGCAGACATAAATCAGAGCTGGGGGTGAATGCACAGCATGCAGCTCCTCAATTAGAAATCTTCCTTCCCTGGAGATAAGGCAGACTTTGCAGGAAAACACCAGGAGCCACCTTGTCCAGGGCAGCCAGGGTTTCAGGAAAGCCCTGTCCTGCCCATTTCCCAGTGCCAGCATTGCTGCACTTCCCTCCTGGAATTATTTTATAACATGCAGTGTTTGGCAGCCATTCCCAGGTCACAGAGGTCACCTGAGGCTCCTCCTCAGCAAAAAGCCCTTGTTTGAGGGAGTTTGGTGATGCTCTCCTGGCTCTTGGGTTAAGAGAGGGATGTACAAAGGCACCAAGGCTCTGCTCTCCTTCAGACTTTTCGAGGTTGGAGCAGGGCCAGGGAGGGAGATGATTTTTTCATGCCACTTTTAAATGAAGAGGCAATATTCATTATTGCAGCGTATTTTATCTGGTGATAGGAATGACGAGCTGGTGCTGGTGCAAGCCACGTTCAGCCAGGGAGGATTTGGCACTCTGATTGATTTAATCCACCCCACACACCTGCTACAGACTGGGCAAACCCTGCCTGAAGGTACAGCCTGGCTGGTTGAGGCTCACACACAGCTCTGGGAATGCAATCTCCTGTCACTGACAAACATGACACTCCCCTGACACAACCCTCTCACCTGCAGCTCTCTCACCATGCATTTTTTTCTCTCTAGGACAGGAATTTCAAAGGTTTTGCCCTGGAATCACTCAGAGACTTTTGAAATTCTTAACTTTTATTCAGCAGGGCTGAGAGGGCTCAGTTTTTCATTTTCTGTTTCTTTTTGTTTTCTAACCAAGGGATATGTAATGTATGGCACTCTATAATGCAAATATTTCATTCAGAGATTGAGGTTGAAGTCAGCTACAAATTAGCAGCATGCATGTAAACCATTGTAAACCATTAAACCTTTTCCCTCTCATTTCAGAACGCCTGCCCAAGCTGTGCTCCTGAGCAGGAGGGCAGGGGAGCCCCAGCACGGGGATGGGGTGCCTGTGCTGCAGGGAGCTGTGGGGACAGCCACCTTCACCCAGCTGCAGCCCCATGGGGGACAGCAGACCACGCATTAAATCCCTTCACAAACCCATCCCAGCAGCCTGAAGAGCCCCACTGGCTTCTGGCCACCCCCAAAGCACCAGGAGCAGGTGCTCCAGAGACACAGTGAGAATGGAAAGCAGGCCCAGATCCTGGGCAATACAAACCTGGGAGGACAGACCCCAGGAAAACCTCATAAACCACCAGGAGACCTCAGCAGGTGCCAAGCCTGAGCTCAATCCCTGCTCGTATTCAGACCACGGGTTTGGAAGGGACTGTGCTCTGAGTGACAGCAGTGCCAAGTGTGATTGCTGTCACCAGCATCAATCCCCCAGCCACAAGGAAGGGCCAGCTCCACTGGGACTGCTGCTTTCCCTCCCACACCAGCCACCAGCACCACTCCAAGGCAGATTACCCAAACACAAACTGATGGCACACTCAGGGAAAACACACCTCCAAATCCTCCAGTAAACCCCCTCAGGCAAGGGCAGCATCTGCTGTATTGTGAGGGGGCAGAGTCCCACATCTCCCCAAGGCCTTGGGAGCAGAGCAAGGATCATTCACACAATTCCATTTACTGGAACAATGATGCCATAATGAGCAGGATGCCAGGAGAACTCCCCCAAGGATGAGCCCAGTGGATCATACAGGACAGCCACATGCCTGCCCCTCATTCTGCTGCCTCTTGAATCACCCAGAGAGGGGAACAGCAGAGCAAAAGCAAGAGGCTGGTGCTGGATGTCCTGGAAGTGATGCCTGTTAAGATGTCTGGCACAGCCCAAGGCCTTGCATTCCCATGCTCAGGGATACACCATGCTCACCATCACCTCCTCACCACTTACTCATCAAACACCAATAAACTTCGGTTCCATGGTTCCTTAAATTCAGGCATATTCTACTCTGAGAATGTGCCAATAATAACAAAAATAACAATAATTATATATATTTTAAAATCCCAGTAAAGATCTTAGGGCTCCATTTACCACAGGCACTGCCATATCCCATTTCAAGGGAAAACTTCTACCTCCTCTGATGGTTACCAATAGAAACAAGAAAATGCCAGACTAAAGATTGCCTTTTTATGCCTGCAAGAGTCATAAATCCAGGTGAGTTGACTCTGTTTCACGTTTTAAGATTTCCCCGTAGCAAACACCAAGGAGTTGCCACTTTCTGCCTCCAAGGGAATTTGTTACAGATTGATTCAAAAAGCAGGAGAGGAGAAAAATGGGCATTTTCTGGTAACTTTAGTTGTTACTTGCTGCCCTGCACATGTTCATGGGGAAATAATAACATCTGCTTTAAGATATGATCATGTAACTGCCAGGAAAGCTCCAGGACTGAAGCAGCAGCTCCCATGCAAAGAGCAGGAAGCACAAGGGGAAACATGGGGAGATGTGTTTGATATTTGTACATGCTCTGGAGAACATTTGCTGTCTTTCAGTAGCAGGTCCTTGCAAAGGAACTGAGATAGAGCAGGGAAAGCAGATAGCGAATGACAGCATGGGAATGAGATCTTTGCAGGCCCTCAACAGGACAGTCCCCAAGAGCTCTGTGCTTGGTCAGAGCCACAGCCTGCTCCCTGAATGGGTGAGGCACCACAGAATATCCTGAGTTGGAAGGAACCCCAAGGATCAAGTCCAGCTCCTGGCTCTGCACAGGCCAACTCAGGATTACAGCACAGGCTGGTGGGGCTTTAGAAAGCCAGACTATGAAATTACAAACAAGGAGGGGTTTGCTGGGTGTGAGTTGTGGCTCTCCCCGTGTTTGGGAGTGCTGCAGAGCACAGCAGCCACGGCCAGGCCTGGCTGCAAGGCAGGAGCTGTCCCCCATTGATGGCTCCAGCTCTGGTGACATCTCTGCTGCTCCAGATGTTTCACGTGTCCCTGCTGAGGCCATGCAGTTGTGCCTGTGCTGACCCCGACCCTGTGACAGGGACACACCAGCTGCTCCACTGTGCCTCAAGCATTCTCAATGCTTTTCCTTTCTCCTTTTTAAAAGCAGCATTTCCATCACTCTCAGAAGAGAAACATCTTTTCTGAGGTGGAGACTCAAAGTTGCTTTTCTTGGCAATATAAATGTGTCCTGCAGTCACTTTTTTTTTATCTGAGCACTGCTGTTGCATCGATTCTGTTCATCTCCTTTCTAATCTGCTGTTCATGTGAAAGAACAAATCCTGGCAATAACAGCAGTGCCAGAAAAGCATTTTATAGAATCAAAGAGTACCCTGAGCTGGAAGAGCCCCTCAAGGACCATCCATTCTGACTGCTGGCCCTGCTCAGGATGGAGATTTGAGCTCTGCTCTGTCAGCTGCATCTCCCTGGCTCATCCAGCCAGAGAGCACATCCCTGCTGCCTCAGGGTCCCTTGAAGCCTCTGTGCCTCAGCTCCCAGCCCAGCCCAGGTTTTTATGGCCCAACTAAACCTCCCTGAAGTGACTCAACAGAAGTGCTGATGCATCAGCTGCAGGGCCCCAGTGCCAAACACAGCACCCACAAAAGGAAACAGATTCCATCTCCCAGCATCTCTGTGAGAGAGGCACAAAGGAAGGGTCAAATGAGGAGCAACAGCAGGAAAAAAATCAAACAGAAAAATCTGTAGCATCTGTCAATCCTGCCTTTTAACTGGCTCAGCTGGGCTGGCAGGCAGGGCAGCAAGGAGGAGGAAGTCAGGCCCACTAATCTGATTAACAGGTGATTAAAGGACAGCCAGCGACAGCTAAAGGAAGGGGCTAAAGGGTTAACAAATACCACACTCCTCACTGCAGAAGAGAGAACACTGTCTGCCTTGATGATGAAATGAGTGCAGTTTTGACAGATCTGGGGCTGCTGTGCTTAACCTCTCCTGCGAGGAGATTTTGAGCTGATTTGCTCTGTCAGAAGAAATCCTTCCCAGTGCCAAGCACTTCCCTCCATCCGAGGATTTAGCTGGCGGCAGGGAGCACAAACAACTTGGAAATCACTTGCTGTAAACTTGTGTGCATCTTCTGTGCTCTCTGGCTGTGCAGGAGCTGTCCTGCAACACTCGAAGCCGTGAAGTGAGGCCACCCAGGCAGGGGGGAAACAAGGACTGAGGCTCCATCTCTCCTCAGCCACCCTCAGCACCAGATCACCCTCAGGCCTTCATCCAAACTCCGAGAGCAGGACAGACACTTCAGCAGGATGAACCAACCTGTGTCCAACTTTCTTCTCCTTATAAAGCACAGGAATTGTCCAGGATTTTTCCATGAGATTTGGGGGAGACCCTTCAATAAGAAGCCCGAGCATTGAATGGCTTCAACCCCCACAAAGAACACACTGCTGCGTGCTCAGCAAAATGAGGGTGAAACAGGGGTGGAAGACACAGAGCAGAGGCAAAATCCAGGAGTTCTCTCTTTGCCTTCAGCCAAATCCAAGCCTAGGCTTTTGAGAGGGAAATGGAGCTGGATGTAGCCAATAGCTGGTGCCTGGTGAAGAGGAGGAACATCCATTCCAGAGCTCACTCCAGCCTTGGGCAGAGATGGGGGTGACATTCAGAGGCAGAGGCAACCTTCTCTAAAATTTGATAGCCTCCAGTGGGCTTTTCATCCTGTCAGTAACCCAGGAACTTGCTGAACAAATGAACTTTTAGCAGCAGCCAAGTATCCACACACAGAGCAAAGCAGCATCTTCCAACCCCTTGTTTCCAACCCCTCTGCGCTTCCAGCGCAGGGCCCAGGGAAAAGCCTCTCTTTGCTTGCCCTGCCACTTCTGATTTAGAGCCTTCCTCCATCCTCCTCCTCCCTCCAGGCTCCACTCTCTCTGCTGAGCCCTCCCCCCTCGATGAAGGAGCCCTTTGGTGCCCTCCATCCCCTCCTCTGAACCATTTCCAACCCAGAACCACTTCTGAGCCTGCAGTCCCAGAGCAGGCAGGGTGTGGGCAGCCAGAACAATTTATTCCCAGCTCCTTTCCTGATAAATCCCCGTGATTCTGCTGTCACTGACTCAGGTGCTGTTGGCAGGAGCTGCCATGGTGACATCTTCATGCGGAGGAGGGGACAGAGTTTCACAAGGCACAGGAAGGACACAGGGAGGGAAATCGGTGGGGCTTGCAGGACCCTGCATCAAACGTGGCTCAACCATCACAAAACTTCCACCTCTGAGGGACCAACCACCTCCGGAGGAATTCTGACAGAGAAACCTGCTCAGCTCTGAGAGTCACAGCGCTTCCAGGTGATTACCAAGAGCATCTGTGCAAGGGCTTTTCATGCCTTTCAGCTGCCAGGATCAGATACTCTTCAGTCTGCTCTATTTACATGATTTGCCAGGAGCTAAATGCTTTCTCTGACAACAATCGAGCTGCTTCTTTAGAACACAGCTTTCCTTTCTCCCTTCCTGTGATGCTTTCCAGTAATGAAAGCAGCTGCCCCCAATGCCCCAAGACTTGCTCTTAACTGGAATGGAAATATGGGAACCCAGGAAAAGAAATCTTATTTGCACTTCCTGAAGATGTGCTGAGAAGAGCTCAGCAGGAGCAACATCATCCCCTGAGATCTCCAGCCTTGGGTCACGTTTCCTTGTACCTATAAAGAATATTGCTCTTCTCCTTCCATAAACTCCTGGATTTACACCAGCAGGGTGGGAACTACCTGAGCAGAACTTCCAGCAGACATAACTCCTCATTTATCTACAGCTCAGATAATGGACCTGAGGGCGTAGATCAGCTTGGGGAGCATGCACTGTGCACTACCTTAAATGTTGCTATAAAATAAGGAGGTTTATGAATTCCTGTTGTTTAGTTAATCATCGATTTATTTCAGAACCCTGCACACTGCAAGGCAGCTCAACTTGAGGGGAAAAAGGAAAAGAGATCCAATTTTATGGGAAGATAAAAAAGAGGTTTATTACATATAACCATTAGAGTTCCTCCTTCAGATGTTTCAATGTCTAATGAAATTTAAAGCTCTCTCTGTATTTTCCTCCCTCCTCTACAGCGATGATTGCCTTTAGATATACAACCCAGTTACAGTAACATAACCAGAAATGATGGCATGCCATAGGTATTTTATTATGCATTCAGTTTTTCAGGGCTCAGATTCTATCTGCACCACAGAAACCTGGTCAGTAAAACTGCCAGAACTTCTGCAAAGACAGCAGAACTGACAATTCCCCACCTCATATCACATTTTCAAACATATCTCCCTCTTAAATGTTACAGGTCTTCTAAATTTGATGCCAATAAACACATTTTCCCCTTTAAATGTGTCCCAGAAAGCCAAGCAAATCCATTAAACACAGCGAGTGCTATCCCTGGTGCAAATGAAACCAAGGCAGCCCAGGCTCACACTCCCCTGGCTGCTCATTTCTGGGAAGATGCTTCTCAATTTTATTGGACATAAAGGTGTGGGAACGGGGGAGGAGGATTCAGCCTCTACGTGTCCCTCCCAGAAAATGAAAATACAGCTGCTGTAAGTGTTTTTAAATTTAAATGTAACAGAGATTTTAGAAGGAAGATGCACTTTTAAGCAGGACATAGGGCCAAGCTCCCTGCCCTGGAGTGCGAACATCCACCAGAGGGTTTTGGAGGGATGACACAAACCCCACACCTCCCAGCCCTTCTGTCAGAAGCTTTTCCCTCCCGAGGGAGTTGGCTCTTGCCCTGGTGGTTCCCAGCAGGATCCTCACCCCTTCCCAGGGCACGGGGCTCCTGTGCCCAGCTGGGGACACATCCCCTGGCACCAGCTTCTCAAACCAAGCACCCAGCACAGCAGCAGAACCTGCTCCAGACACTCCAAAATAACTGAATCCAACCCTGGCCCCGGTCCCTCACCTCACTGGGGGATACCACACCCCCCCTCCATGGGCTGGTCCTTCCACACCGCATGCAGCTTCAACTGCTACACCTGAGCTTATACAGCAGGAAAAAAAATCTATTTACTGAGGTAACCACCCTGTTCCTGCTCCTGAATGCTCTCCTCGGATCATCCCCGTGCTAATCCCTGAACAACTGTTTGCTCCTGTAATTTAATCTAAATAGACAACAGAACTCTTGTAAAAATGAGACAAAAGACATGGCAAGACACACTTCCGTGTGCCTGACAAAAGCAGCAAATGATGGAAGTGAACAGTTCTGAAGGGCTTTTAAAATGGTTCACTTGGCTGATTTTGGGCTGTCAGCAGAAATTACCAGTGAGGTGCCCCGCTGGAAAGAGTCTGCTGCTCCTGCTGCTCCTGCCACCCACACAACCCCAGCCACAGGGACCCAGGGCTGCTTTCTGAACCATTTGTAAGCCGAATTCAGAAGCTTTTGCTGGATGGCCTTAGAAGCAGGCGGAGATGCAGCTCCAGCCAGCACAGGAGACAAACCCTGGGCCAGGAGGTGCAGCCCAAGTGCAGCAGACTGGCTCAGGGAGGGGCTGGGAGAGCCTTTAGCAAAGCCAAGCCACGGAACGTGATCCCCCTGCTCTGATGGGATTTGGCTGTGGCTGAAGGAGCCTGGCTGGCACAGGGGCTGTGTCAGAGTAGCTCAGGGCAGGAGCTGCTGGGAACATCAGGGAACTGCATTTTTTTCCATCTCTGCTTTTTTTCAAGTGTGGAATGAAGACATCTGCTCCGGCCATTAAAGCAGGAACCCCTGGGCCACAGCCTGCAGCATCTCCTGGGACTCCCCACCTCTGAGCACCCTCTGCAACAAGCACAGATAAGAAGAAAACAGTTCCTGCCAAAATCTGAGTTCACCAGGCTGGTGAAAGGTTACAGGACTTGTAACTGGCTGAGCACAAACCAAAGCCACAGGAATGCTGGGGTTTAATGTCCACAGCCAAAGGCCAGGTTCCTGATCCTGGAATAATCCAACAAGGAACACGAGCTTGTTGCAGACCCACAGGGCTTCAAAATGGCCAAAGCCAAAATGCTAAACAAAAACCAGATGTAATTCTGTACATTGAGATGGATTTAAACCCCAAATCCCAGGAAGGTGAGGAGAAGCACTGAGCTTCCAGATGCAAACTTTGTCTGTTTGCAGCTCCATAGCTGCAGAGTCAACCAAATCCAATCTAATGGGGGGGTGACAGCTGAGCCTCAGGTGTGGGTTTGGGTTCACTCTGGGGGAGCTCACACTGACTGGAGGGGATTGGAAAGAGGAAAATGTGTCCTGACAGCACAGAGAATCACAGAGGGACGGTTCAACCCCAGGATTAGGATCAATTCCCTCTGTCCAGAGCTCCAGGACCAAAATGGGCAGGCTCAGGAGGGACTCAGAGCATCTGGGGTTCACACTGGGAATCTTCCTGTGCCACCTGAAAGGTGAAAATCAACAGCTGTCTCCCTTTGGTGGGGGATCAACATCTCTGCATGGAGAAGACCAGAGAGCAAGAAGTTTCTTCATCACTCACGTCTTTGCCAGCTTTTCTTGAACATTAAAGGCTCCAGCACCTTCGCCCAGTCCTGGCTCATCAGTTAATAGCCAGTATTTCCTTTGGCAAGGAAACAAAAAGCATCCTACCAAGCAATTCTAAAGCCACTGGTCTGCTCTTAGCACAATCAATGCTTGAATGCTGCCAAAGGTACAATCAGATAAAGGAGATGCAGGTCAGCCCTGAGCCTGCTCATTGCCAAAGCTCCTCCTGCAGACAGGAACCCCTGGCCTGGCTTGGGAGATGTGCAGGACAGGGATGTGCAAAGTGCTCAGCACAGACCTGAGGCATTTCCAAGCTGAGGTGCCAGGAGCATCCCCAGTGCCTCTGGCAGTGGCACCCAGGGAGCAGGGAAGGGACACACCAGGATCGTCACACCTCCAGGGCAAATCCTCTGGGTACTGCTGGCACCGTGAGCCTTGGAAAAGCAGAGGTGCAGACTCACAACTCCCATCTCCCATTTCCCATCTTAATTTCGATGTCTTTAGTCCAAATGTGAATTTATGCCTAATTGTCTCTCTCAGTTTAACTCTGCTGCTTTGACAGAACGAAACCCCTCCTAGAAAAATAAACTGGGGTTCTCTGTGGCTGAGGCAGATCCAGACAGTTCTGTCCTCCCTGGGATCACACAGGAAATCTTCATTATCAGCTGCATCATTTCCAGTGGGTTCTGTGGTGCTGGGAGATTCTGAGGCTCTTTGCTTCAAGGCACAGATCTGATATTAATGAACTGCAGTCAGCACAAAGCTGTATTTCTTAATAAAGGAAAAACTCAAAAAAAAAGGTGATCCTGGCCTGATTGATGCCACTTCATTTGCATATGCCCACTAGCAGCACTTTGGTTAATTAACACATATTTTGTGTCTGTAGATGAATATGAAATAATGAGTTTGGTACTGAGGCTTTGTGTATAAATTCAAGCACAGAACAGGTTTACTTCCCTCCTTCTGCATTTTCAGTGTAAATAAGACATAATAACTCCCAAGAAGGTGGTGACACATGACAAAAGCCAAGAAGGATGGACTTGTATTTTAAAGCCAGATGAGTTAATTAGCTCATCAAATGGAAGCACTGTTTGGAGGGACAGGGATGAGGAACACCTTCTTCCACGGAAGAATTTAATTCTGGAAATATTAACCCTTATTGCTCAAGTTCAGCTCCAGAGGCCTCGATCCAGAACTGCACTTAAGCAGGTGAAATAGTAGCACCAAAATTAAAAGGGCTGCCCAGGTGGTTGGAAGTTAATTGCTCTGCTGGATCCCAGCCTGGGCAGTCAGAGGTGGAATTTAATTTCATTTCATTTTCTGATCTGCTTCCTGCACCGGCAGCTTCCAACCAGCTCAGGGAGAGACAGGAAATGCTGCTCCAGTCCTGGAGCAGGAAAATTCCAATAGATCCTTCAGTTCCATGGCATCCAGTGCCTTAGTGGCAGAGTTTTTAGCCAAAGCCAAGGAAGGCTGAGTCACCCACTGAATCCTTCTGGAATCTGAGGCAGGACAGGGCTGGAGGTGAGCTCCAGCAGGAGGAGGCTTCTGAGGAGGTCGAGCAGCAGCATCTTCCCTGCTGAGGAAACCCTGGAGTCAGGAGAGGGATAAAGGAGGTTGCACACCTCTCAGGCCTTAAGCAGAGGTGCATCAGAGCCATCAGATCATCTCTGAGCCAACAGTCTGACTGGGAATAAGAAATCACCTCAGAGAAGGCAGAAACTTCACTGTTGGGAGGGAATTCCCCTCCCAGAGAGCTCAGACTAGGAATGCTGCTCAGCAGCCCCACAGAGCTCCATGGGGATCACAAGGACATTCCAGACAGGGATAAATGCACAGGGAAATGTAAATCTTGTCCAGTTGTTCCCACTGTTATCTCAGGGCTGCTCAGGGCAAGGCTCAGTGATGTCACATCTAGGGACAAATAGTGCCAGGCCCCTCCTGCCCATGCGAAAGGGGAGATTTTCCAGGATGGCTGGAGGAGAGAAATGATGAGTTCCCACTGAATTTGGCTTGGACTTTTCTCCTCCTTGTTGCACTGAAGCAATCCCTCAGGTCTGCAGTACTGGGAAAGCTGTGGGAGAAGGGAGCCAGTGAATCTGAGAGGACCAAAGGAGCTGCTGCTCCTGAGCACTGCCAGGGATCCTGGCAGAGCCCAAGAATACCAACACCTTTCCTGCACCCAGGAAGTTATGCAATTCCTACCCTAAACCAGCTTCAGGCACATGAAACCCACCTGAACACGGCACATCAGACACAGTGAGCTCAAAGATTTGTCTGGATCAGAGAGAGCCATGGGCTGGACACAGCACAATCCCACAGGGATCTTCCAGAGCCTTTCCCGAAGCCTTGGAGCCAGGCAGGATCTCGCAGCCAGAGCTGACAACCCTGCTGTACCCTCCACACATGGAGCTGGTGACAGACAGCAGGGAACACATCCAGACACAGCACAGGGAAAGGGCAGGAGCAGGAACTGGACACAAACACTGGGCACTGGGAATGGCACCATCCACCCAGCCCGGCCCTGGGCTGACACGAAACAAGGGCTCTCAAGTGATCCCAAAAACAAGGACTGGGGTATCCAAGGGATTTGGGTGTCCAAGGGGGATGCAGGAGAAGATGCTGGGTCCTGCAGCCACATGGGATGGTGGAGGCAGGAGGAAGGGCAGAAAGGTCTCCCTGAATCTGGGAGTGCAGCTGCCTCCTCCGGGGCTGGGCAGTGTTCGGTCACAAACTCTGTTATTGTCACTGCAATTTCCTGCTGACTCTGCAGGGCTGGGATGGACGTGGGCAGGGAAATGCTGTCAGTCTGTTCCTTGCCATCCCATCAGGCTTTCAGCTGCCTTCCAACTGCATTCCCTGCCCAGAAGAAGTTCAGATGAGAAGAAAATACAGCTTAACCAGCTCTGAGAGCCTCAACTGCAGCCAGGGCTCATGGAGAACAGGGCTGTTTGTAAAAATTAACAGGTTTGACCTCAAAGTCCTTGAGAGAGGACAACAGCAAAGCCTCATGGAGACCCCAAACACTAAAAGCTGCTTGAGAATTTTCAACTCTGAGATTTTGGGTCAAAAATCACAGGAGTGCAACAGCGTTGATTACATCACACCAGGAATAAACCTCGAGCTGAGAGGAAATCTGTAGTCAATGAAGAGAGAGCCTGGAAAAAGCCAACACTCAGTGAGACAGGGCTGCTTCTGCCCTGCCTGAGACACCAGACACCAGAAGAGGGACAAAATCCATGTTGTGTCTCTGGCTGAGGTGGGAAGGGACCTGTGTGTTCCACAGCCCCAGCAGGTGCATCACCAGTGAGGCTGCTTGTAAGAAAGGACGGGTTAAAACACAAAAAAATCCCCTTGCTTTGCAGTCATGACAGGCAGGGAGATTTCCAAAGGCTTTAGGAATCTGATGGGATGAAAAAGCTTCTCATTTCTCACCTCAGTTCATACTGAGCCTCATTTCTTGGTGTCACATTTTCCTTGGCATTTCCCAAAAATATTTTTTTGTTGGAAGACAAAGTTCAGTTTTTCTGGGAGTTGGATTTTAGGGAGAGACAAGCCTGGTTTTTCTGGTTTATGGGGTAATTTATATCCCAGACACTGCAGCACACACACAAAGCAAATGTGCTGATGCTCACCTTGCACAGTGAAGAGTGAGGGCAGATTTCAGGGCCTGTTCCAGGCACTCAGGAATACTTTGGAGGAGAGTTGTCCTCCAGGGAGAGCTGCTACAAAACAGCTTCCAGACGGCCTAACACTGCTGCAGCTCAGCAATTCCTGACCAAATTTCAGCCTCCAGGCACTGGGGGAGCCAGGGCTGCTCCAGCCCATGCATCATCCCCACAGTAATGAGATCTCAGGGCTGGAAATGTGGCCGTGGCCCAGGCAATGGGGACAGAACCCCCCCCCAGAACCCAGGGGGCCAATAGAGCAGGGGAGCAGAGCGCCTTGCAGGATGCCGGGCAAGATGGAATTTAAATGATTTATTTCCCTGCTGGCACCCAGCATGCCAGCTCCTGCTGCAGGGAAGTCCCTGAATCCTCCCCACATCAGCAGGGAGTGGCTGGGGACAAGTCCTGGATGGGGCAGCACTGAGGGATCCCTGGAGATGCAGATGAAGGGGTGCCTGAGCATCCCAGTCAGCACTGCCATGGAGCCTTGGCTCCCAGGGAACAAGGACACAGCCTCAGGCTGCACCAGGGGAGGCTCAGCTTGGACATCACCAGAATTTCCTCCTGGAAAGGGCTGTCAGGCACTGGAACTGTCCAGGGAGGTTTGGAGTCCCCATCCCTGGAGGTGTCTGAGGAACACTGAGTGGCACTCAATGCAGACTCAGGTGCCTCCTCTGTCACCTCTTTGCCCACAGAAGATGGAGAGCTGGAAGCCCAGGAGAAGTTAAAGTGATGGAACTCACGCCCAAGAAAAACAGTGTGGGACAGAAAACCAAAAACCAGCTGTCCTGGGGACATTGGAGGTGTCTTTGGTGTCCCCAGCCTGGGTGTGGGCAGGGGTGGGCACGGAGCACCTGCCTGAGGAGTCCCTGGAGCAGCCTCAGTGATAGTGAGAGCCCAATCCTGCAGCAGGGGGAATCCAAACCTCACCAAAATAGAATGGAAAGAACAACACGGACGAGTCCTGCTGGAGAGGAGCAGAGTCAGACCAAAGCTGAGCACAGCAGGAGCTCCCCCTGGGTTTCTGAAACCCACTGGTGAAGGGCACAAAGAAAGCAAACTCTGCCAAATCCACGAACCTGCCCAGCCCTTGTCCTCGCTCCCCACAGCCCAACAGCCACAGGGAGGCTGTTCCTGCTCTTCACATCTGGATTTCACCATCCAGGCCCCTGGCTAGGCTCTGACCATGGCCCAGTGTTAAACCAACCCCTGAGAAATCCCAACAACTGCCTGCCAGAGGCACCAATCCCATGAAAATTGGTAAAAAGTTGACACCTGCCAGAGTTTCAAGTGACAACAAGGCATGGCTGAGTCCTGAAATGGATTTCTTCACCCACCAGTGACTCTCACACAGTTACTGCATGGGCAGAGCAATCACATTTCCCAGCAAAGATGATCAGAATCTTCCCAGCATAATAATCAACTTGTCAAGGACAACAGGAGAACCAGCTGGGGTGAAGGTATCAGTCCCTTTTCCCTGCTCCACCTGTCCCATCTGCCAGCAGACAACAGGGATGACAAATCCTTTGCCATCAGGAGGGAAGTGAGCCGGGAGCCTCCTGCCACCCCCTTCCCAAAGAGGGACAGCCACAAGCCCAACACCTCCTGCCCAGAAACAATCCAAAGACGGCTCTGTCTCCGTGGGGAAGGTTGGGATGAGAAGCATTTTACCCGTTTAGAAAACGAGAGCAGAGCTTCAGCTAAAGCACCCTCAAGCACCCACCATAAATCCTGAGCTGACAGCTTGAATGCCAAACCTCAGAGCTGAACTCACACTTGTGCTGATTCCTGCTCTTAAAATAAATGCAGGCAGTGATTGGATATTGTTCAGGGGTGGAAATATTTCTTCCAACCACGCCACAATCACTCAGAAGAGCAAAATCTCCTCTAACAGGGGTACAGGTATAAACAAACAGATGGAGGCTGTGTATTCCTCTTAAGAGCTTTTCCAAGGTCAGTCCTACGCTAGAGTCTCATTTCCCTCCGAATTAACTTGGAAATTTGGAAACATCCTTAAGCCCCTATTTCTAACTGGATCTTGGTGCCTGGCAGATAAAATACTTATCAAAAACTGGTCCTGAGTTTATACCACTGGCAAGTTTGGGTTGTGGGGTTTTGGTTTATTTGTTTCACCCTCTTTCGGTGGGTTGTGGGTTTTTTTTCTTCTTTTACATTTGCTGAACTGCAGGAGTCTCCAAGGTCCTGCAAGGCATCAGCAGGTCTGGGGTAGCTTCTCCATGCTCCTTGTGCCTGGAGATGAAGCAGGGAGAGCTGATCCGTCCCTACACAGCCCAATCCCAATCACAGATCACATGCAACTCCCATGGATGATAAATAAAACATCTCCAGGTTTTTGTGGTTTCCCTGTTGCTCTTTACACATCTTGCTCGAACTTCAACTCTTCTTTGCCTGATAGGTGAACAGAGTTTGATTCCTTGCTGGAAGGAGTCCAGCTCTGGAGTCCAAGCACAGGAAGGACATGGAGCAAGCCCAGAAGAGGCCACAGAGCTGCTCCCAGGTCTGAGATGCCTCTGGAGCCAGGTTGGGAGAGCTGGGGGTGCTCACCTGAAGAAGAGAGGGCTCCAGGGAGAGCTCAGAGCCCCTTCCAGAGCTTAAAGGGGCTCCAGGAGAGCTGGAGAGGGACTGGGGATTGAGGGATGAAGGGACAGGACACAGGGAATGGCTCCCACTGCCAGAGGGCAGGGATGGATGGGATATTGGGAAGGAATTGTTCCTGGGAGAGTGGGCAAGGTTTGAGATGGAATTCCCAGAGAAGCTGTGGCTGTCCCTGGATCCCTGGCAGTGTCCAAGGCCCAGGCTGGACATTGAGGCTTGGAGCAGCCTGGGACAGTGGAAAGTACCCCTGCCATGGCAGGGTGGGATCAGATGATCCTTAAGGTCCCTTCCAATCCAAACAATTCCAGGATTCTGTGATTTCCCCCTGCCAACAGCCCCACTTGAGCATCCCCTCCACTGGCTCTGCTTCATCTCCACCTGACTGATTTTGGGAAGATCTCAGCTCCTCAGGGATGTCAAAGAGTGGCTGTTTGAACAGCACACAGCCCCCAGAGAATGAAATCCCTGGGAGTTCTACCCCAAAGCCTTCAGCTTGCCCAGGGCACATTTCCTCCCTCCCTGCAGCCAGGTGTGCCCACACCTCCTGCAGCCAACCACAAACAGGCCCTGGGAGGCACCTGCAGTGAACTCTGCTTGTGCTCCTCCAAGGCCACTCCCCAGAGATCTGAGCGGGTTTGTTCCCACACTTTCAAGAAAAGCCCTTCCCTGCAGCACCAGTCAATCCATGGCTAATTCAGCCTCCTCAAAGTGAGGTGGGGAGAAAGCCCACAAGGACCTGGATTCATCCCGCTCTCATGAACCTGAACAGCCTGATAAATTTACCAGGAATAAATTACATATTTTCAGCCTCCTGGTTTCCAAATAATGCATCATCCACAGCTGCTAGATCCCACACTTCACATCCTGCACTCCTGGGTGTGTGCCCGGGAGGTGACAGTCCCTGGGAACACTGGGATTCACACCAGACACTGATGGACAGGGTGCTTAAGGAGGGATTTGGGGTGCCGGCTGTTGTCAACTCCCTCTGCCTGCTCCCAGACTGTAATTCATTCATCAGAAGCACTGAAAGGGAGACACAGACACTGGAGGATGATCAAAGTCCCAGCATTTCCACAGACATGTGGCAGAGGCAAAATGTGACATTATAAAAACAAATTCCACTGTAACCAGGGATTTTTTCCATCTT
This sequence comes from Brachypodius melanocephalos, assembly GCA_013398615.1. Lineage (NCBI taxonomy): Eukaryota > Metazoa > Chordata > Aves > Passeriformes > Pycnonotidae > Brachypodius > Brachypodius melanocephalos. Next base: position 1,583,636 of record VZSR01003083.1, on the reverse strand, counting down.
GGTGACAGGCACTGACTGGTTTTTAGATGTAAGGTCCACGCAATCACAAACCCAGCCAAACCTCCATCCAACAATGGAATCTGTGTGACCACCATTACACTCCCACCCACCACTCTCCACGACAATTCCTTATAAAACCACGTGGAATCTGTTCCCAATGAGGCTGGCAAGGCCAGGCTGTGCTTGCAGTGTATTTATTTTTATAAAACCAGAGGATAAAAAATAAACCAAAGCATCTTTTCTCCAGCTGGCAGCTCTGTCACCCTCCCTCTACTCCCATGGGATCCAGGCTGCCCGGCCCTCACCTCAAGCCTCACAGATGCTGAAGGATGCTTGCTCTGAACACCCTGTTTGTTTCTTAACAGAAAGAGACAACATAATTTTATTGAAAATGCATGCAGGAAGAGAAGGATTTGATTCTCTAGATGTGCAGATTCAGGTTCCTGTGTGGAATTTAAACACACCTTTTTAACAGTTTTCCTTTTGTTCTTTTGCCTGACCCTCTCAGTATTTCAGCATGTGAATAATCACACTCATAGCAACAAACCAGGTCCTTCATGGCTGCAGATGTGTCCCATTGAAATGTCACTAAATCTCTTTTGAGGGTTTCTGACATCAAGGGGACAGAGCTGGGGTACCCTCGGGAGGATCGATGTCCCTGCCAGGGCTGGGGATCACTCGTGTCCTGAACAGCTGCAGGAGGAGGCTCTGATTGCTAAAATCCCCCTCTAACAACAATATGGCCTTGTTGTACCCTTTTACTTTCAAAGCTCCACATGGAGCACTCAGGAAAGGCTGGGAAAATTGGGAATGTTCAGCCTGGGGAGGAGAAGCTTCAGGGTGACCTCACTGTGGCTTTACAGGACCTGAGGGAGCCACAGGAAAGACGGAGAGGGGCTTCAGACAAGGGATGGAGGGACAGGACACAGGGAATGGCTTCCCACTGCCAGAGGGCAGGGATGGATGGGAGATTGGGCAGGAACTGTTCCCTGGCAGGGTGGGCAGGCCCTGGCACAGGGTGCCCAGAGCAGCTGTGGCTGCCCCTGGATCCCTGGCAGTGCCCAAGGCCAGGCTGGACATTGGGGCTTGGAGCAGCCTGGGACAGTGGAAGGTGTCCCTGCACATGGCAGGGGTGGGATGAGATGGTTTTTAACATCCCTCCCAATCCAACCATTGCATGCTTCCCATGCCATGGGAATGCCACTCCATGTGCTCCGTGCACATAAATCCTCTGGCTTGGCAGCACCAGTGACCTGCCTTGTTGGATTTAGAGGACAAAGCTGGGAGATTAAAGTCTGGGGGATATCAAGAGAAGATGCCATGCTTTTCTTCTGGAAATACTTTTAAGGATCCAAGCTGACCCTCAGTCAATTTAACAGCAGCAGTAAAAGCAGCTCAAGCCAGTGGTTAAACCTCAAAGGGATCCCTGAATTGTGCTTGACTTAATGAATCCAATAATCGATTCCTACTGCACAAATAAGGTGTGGAATGGATCAGCTAATAAGCATTCTCAGTTAATTGCTTTCTTCAAGTGACAATTTGTACAAATGATACCATCAAAGTAGTAATAATATCCCTATTGATTAAATTAATCTCGATAAGACAACTCAAATAACTTTAATTAGCAATGCATGACACAAGCACAAAATACTCTGAAAACAACCCTGCAGCCCATCCCAGACTCTGAGACTGTGGCAGCAGCCATGGCACAGACTTTAGCATCTTTATTCCAACACGATTTTATGGGGCATCTTTAGGGAATGTCTGTGACTAACCATGAAAAGCCATTAAGCCTCCCTGCAGAGCACAAGGCAGGCACAGAGCACAGCCAGCCTCCCCACTTAGTCACACTCACTGAAATCCAGGGCCACAAACAGCTCCAAAAGCAATGAAAACTTTCCAGCAGGAGGAGCAGCGATGGGGATCAAAGCCTCTGTGCCCAAATTCCCACTTGGAGCTGCTACGGACCTGCAGCAGCAGCAGCGCTTTCAAGCCATGAGAATCGGGCACCAGGCTGATAAAATCAGAGCAGAAACTCCTCCAGAACAGGAAAGAGTTGAAAGAGTTGGCCCAAAGCTTGTTCAGAGAGAGGAGGAGCTGAGCTAGGCCAGGAGAAGGGGACACAGCACCCAGTCCCAGAGGCCACAGGCAGGAGCCCAGAGCCACCCTGCAAATGGGACTAACAGGGATGGCTTTTTAGGGGGATTTTAAGAGGCTCCTGCAGGACTTTTCTCATTCTACTCCCTGAACTCAGCAGCTGAAAGAAACGTAAGGCGCAGATATTTCCCCACTACAGGCACTGTACAGCTCATTTTACAGCACTTACAGAATCATGAACTTCTTTAGGTCGGAAAGTTTCTCTGAGATCTTTGAGTTTGACTGTGCCTCCAGCACTCCAAAGCCACCAGGGCCACCAGCACCATGTCCCCAAGTGCCACTTGCCCGCTGTTAAACCTCTCAGGGATGGGGCCTCCCCACCCTGAAGCACATTAATGAAACACGACTGCTATACATGGCTTTGGTCCTTCCAGCTTAGTCCGGCCCAATCTTTTCAATTCTTTATTTCGATTTGCTATTCAGATTCCTTGATTTCATTCTCATAACAGGGTTATCTTGTGCTTTTACCTCAAACACTACAAATTTTCTATGTCCTTCTTGCAGCCTCAATGAATTTATTAGTTCGGTTTTGTTCTTTGGGCAGTTCTGGCTTTAGATTTTTCAGATATTTTGGTGCCAAAACTGCTGCCAGGATTTGAGGTGAGGCTGCACCAATGCAGAGCAGAGAGACAACTACATCCATAAAGCATTTAAAAGTGTCCTAGGATTCTGTGAACAATGATGGAATTTGCACCATCACCAAAAAGAAACACTTTCTGCACCTATTTTCATCCAGGAATCACTGAAACAACCAAGGAACCCCCAAGTTACTTTTGAGACTCCAGCCAGCCACTTATCAGGCAAAACTGCAAAAGAACCACAAAAAGATTTTTGGAGCTCAAGAATCTTTAAAATTCTACTTTCTACGCAATCTTACAAGGCAGATTCCTAAGTATTTTTGCTCTCAAAGCCACCAGTAGTTTAAAAACCTTGATCAGAACACACAAGCATGAGTGTGAAAATGTATGGCTAAGAAACTCAAGCTTGGCAAAGTCATTTGGGGAAGAGACTTTTTCCAAAAGGATGCTTATTGGCCTTTCTAAAAAATTCAGCACAGGAAAATGAAGAGGACAAATGCTCACCAGTTTCCCTGAGACATCCATCTGATTTTCCCAGTTAAGAAGCCAACCTTCAATGAAATCCCCAAAAAACAAGCAAATGAACTGAATTACTTTAAGAAGAGCAGCTCCACAATGAGACCAAAAACCCCAAATCCAAACAAACCAGGAGGGCCACAAGAGGAGCTGGGTTTGGAGAGCGATCTCTCCAGCCCCACCGCAGGATGAGCAGTAATTACTTCACAAGGAGAGGAGCTCTGTGGCACACTGACAGCCTTTAATTTCCACTCCCTTGTTTAAGTGAGATTATTGCTCCCCATAGCCAACAACAATAGATCTCCTAAATTTCCTGTGCCTTGCCAGCAAAGCAAATATTCTCTGGTAAATCTCTGAGCTGAACAATGATTTTTCATTTTTACAACATCACAATCAATGCAATTTTCCAGTTAGAAGTCTCCAGCCTCCCCCTATCAGCTCGTTAATGCTCAAGTGTCGTACTCCAAACCATGCCTGGGAGAATCTCCACCGACTCAGCCATCCCAGGTTACTCTGAACATGGAATTCATCACTTATGAATCACTTCAGTGTGTGTAAACACTTGAATCACTAAGCCAGATCTAATATTGTACACAGTAATCAAGGGATGTTGTCAGAGGGGAGGGAGGCACTGAGGCAGCTCTGAAATCCTGGCTTGCAGAATTTCACTGTTCAAATCAGGTTTTGTGCTTGTGAACATTTTATTTGAAGACGCTAAATGCCCGGAAAATATTTGCAGGCTTTGTGTCTTCTTGAGACACTCACAGGAGCCCCAGCACCCTCAAACACTGGTCACCCAACTGTGGTTTTCCTGGTATTTAAGATCCCTGTAACTTCCAGCAGCACTGTGACAACATAGCCAGGTTCAAGCTGGAAATGCCATTTCCTTTCAGCAGCTTTTTGCATCAGATCACAGAGACTGGAATCCAAGGAAAAAAATTGATTCATCCCCAAAACCAAGTCATTTTTCTCCCTTAAAGGCAAATTAAAATCCTGTGAATGCCACCACCTCCCAGCTCCCCTGAAGGATTCCAGTAACTGTCCAGGCCAACTCAGTCAAAGCTTTGAATTCCTGAAAACACCATGATGTGACATTTTGCTGCCCAGGTGGCACAAACCTTGATGCCCAGCTCGATGTTCTCCCCTCCATACACGTCCATGCCGGGGTCCAGCAGGCCGATCTCCCCGAAGAACTTCCTGTTGACCACGAAGGAGCAGCCGATCATGGCCGGGGTCCTGCACGGAGAGAGCCACAGGAGAGCACAGTTAGGGACATCCCTGCTGGGCCACGGCTCATTGCTGCACAGCTGCTGCCTTCAGCTGCCTCCCACCACTGCTCAGCACAAAGGTTTCATGGCAATGTGCTTTGGAAGACATTGTTTTAGCATTAAATTGTCCTAAAACTCCCGGGGGTCCGAGCCCGGACGATCCGACCCCTTGGGGTTTCCTCGGGAGACCCCGTGGAGTTTCCTCAGGCGTTTCCTCAGCTCCAATTCCAGAAAGAGAATTTAATAGTGCCAAAATAACAAACAAAAAGGGGCCCACTATATACAAAACAAACTCTAGAAAGGCGGTAACAAAGGACAAAAAGTAGAGCTTAGCATCAGACAAGTATTTCTGCCTCCCGGGGTGAGGCGGAGTTAAGGCGGGGTCTGAGGGAAGGGTCCAATAGCGGAGAACGATTAGGAATATTACAATTCCGGCACCAAAAATCAACCTACGGTAACACAAAGAACGAGGAACTTTCTAGCAATGCTTTGCATGCTTGAACTGAGGGAGCATGTGAGTAAGCCTCTTGCCTACTGTACCTAGAAAAGTGTTTCCCAGGGCATCAAGCAGGGGTTTTCTTCTTCCCTGGGGAAACCGCTCTCTACATTGTCCAAAATCCAAACTCGTTTCAGTCTGTACAGACTGGAGAAAGGTTTTCCTGGAGTTAAATGATGGAGGAGCTCTCAGGCCGTGCTTTGCTGGAAATACCTTGGGGTGTCTGTGGGCAAGGGCACAACCTCTGCCCATAAATGAAGGAAATACAATAATGGCCTTTCCCTTCTCTTACTTCCAGCATGTCTGGAATGGAGACTTCAGGATGGGTATTTTTAGGATACGCCACGAAAAAGCGTTTCAGAAAAGGAGCCATCACCACCAGCAACAAGCTCACTGCAAATTTGTAGAAGCAAATCCTTTAAAAACTATTCGTAGAAGCATCTGTGGGGTCATTTGCTAGTTGCCCCAGTATCAGCAGGGCTCTGGGTTAGGGATCAAGTTGTCACATCCCTCCTGCACCTCGTGCCCTCCAGCTCAGAGCTCTCAGCTGCAGGAGCAGCCAGGAACAGGGGCTGAGGAAGGAAATAATACAGAAAACTGAGAGCATCGATGGAATAGCACAAGCAGGGAGGACAAACAGTGCCAGGGGTTAATTTGTCATAACTGTGCAATTTTAAGGACATTATAGATGGTTGTGTTTACTAATGACTCTCATTACTCGCAAACCCCTGGACCAGCTCTCCAGCTGCCCTGAGATGAGGATGCAGTTCTGACTCACACACTCTGAGATCACATTTCAGGGATTTTTTGAGTGCTTAGCCCTTCTGACCCTCTCCATAAAATTGCACTTTGCCCAGAGCCCAGCACTGAACAATCCCGAGTGGTTCTGCTTTGTGCTCCTCAGGGACACTCTCAGCTGCTGCTGTCGTGGTGTGTGCAGAGTTTGCCCCTGGGATATTCCCTGTGCTGAAACAGAAATAGAAAAAGCATTCTCCCATTTGACTGCTGCTCTTTGAATCCATGCTGTAAAGAAAAAACCCAGGGATCCACTCAGTCCAGCAGGGAAGTGCCAGTGAATTTTACAGCGAGATCCAGCCACAGTCTAATTTTTTGGGCGCTCCAGGACTCCCCTGCCCACCCTGAGCTCTGAACGGGGGATGGGATGCCCATCACCTCTGCGAGCCTATAGAAATCCCACATCCCTTAGGAATGCCTGCTCCAGAGAGAAGCTGCTCTCAAGGTAGCAATGGGGCAATGCTGTGTTGTAACAGCAGCCCCCAAACCCTGGCTCAAAGCCCATTCCAGCCCTGTCCATGCTGTGGAGCACATCCAAGGCTGGACTGAGCAGGTTTGGCCTGCAGAGATGGAGAACAGCCCTGAATTCCCCTAGACCTGGCTCACAGACAGCAAGGTCCAGCTTCCAGCTCTCCATCCACACCTCACACAGTGCTCAAATCTGCCAGAGGAGCTCCTGGGCCAACCAGGGCAGCTCAGTAATTCCAAGGATTTCACAGCTCAGCTCCAGCAACAGCCACCAAACTCATCTTGATGAAAACCACGAGTTCCTTGGATGAAAGCTTCTGCCCACTTTAATATTATTATTTATAGTCATTTTAATATTTCTAATAGAAAGTAGAAGAGCTGGATGCTGCTGCCACGTTCAATTAGTTCCAATTGGAATCCATCACAGGGTTTTTCCAATAGATTTCTTCCCTGACAGCTGGCTCAGCCTTCCTTCCACGGAGCAGGATAATGTTTCATGGTTTGCTGCCACTCTGGTACTTAAGATTTCAATTCTCTTGCTTTATTTGTAGCAAGTTAACTGCCATTAACAGAAACAATTCCTTCTGAAATGATAACCACCTTACAGATGCCAAATCTAATAGTTTCATTATCCTTGATTACCTCCTGGAATTTAAGAGAAGGGAAAATTGCTCTGGTTTTATCCAGAGTATGAACAACCCAGTTCATCTCCTCCACTGGGAATAGGTGTGGAAACCTCTGACTTCTCCTGTCAAAACCTGTTAGAGGCACTCAGAGAAAAGGTAAAAGCCAGAAACAGAATCAGGGAGAAAATTTCAGACAAAGGAAACTGCATTTTGGACCCAATAATGTGGGTTAGCAGGAACTCTCAACCAGGTACTCGAGGTTTTCCGGACTGGAAACAGCTCAGGAGCCATAAACAGGAGCTGTACCCTGAGAGCTTCTTTCACTGTTACTTATAAATCATGGCATGGGTTGGGTGGGAAGGACCTCAAAGCCCATCCAGTGCCACCCCTGCCATGGCAGGGACACCTTCCCCTGTCCCAGGCTGCTCCAAGCCCCAATGTCCAGCCTGGCCTTGGGCACTGCCAGGGATCCAGGGGCACCCTGTGCCAGGGCCTCACCACCCTCCCAAGGAGGAATTCCTTCTTGAGACTTCACAACATGACTTCATATTATAAAGCACAGAGCCATCAATCCTTCCCAAAATTCTCTTGGAAACAGCTTAGCTGGGATTTAGCATCTTGACCTTCATGTTTTCCCCTTCCCCACTGTGCTGCACGTGCTGTTCCAGCCCAGGACACCGGGAAGCTCCCGAGGCACCGCTCCTGGTCCCTCAAGCAATCCAAATGAAGTGCTCCATTCTCCGCTGTAACAATGCTTCCACATTAAATAAATGAGGAATCAAGCAGCGCTCAACAATTTAAATAAAAACACCATTTGATTTGGGAGTAAATCCCTCAAAAAGGTGGCCGCTGACAATAATGGATTGCTCATCCCCAACGAAATAATGGCCTGCAGACAAAGAGCTGATAAAAACCTCTTGTTCCTCTGCCCCTTAATTAAAAGCATTAACACAGCTTGTTTTTAAAAATCACCCAGCTCAGCCAAATGCATTTTTATTTGTCCCAATAGCTTTTCTCCCTTTAATGAGAAAGGAAAAGCAGAATTTGGCAGGAAGGAAGAGCAGAGATGTTAAGCAGAATTATTGGGTTTGTATCCAGAACTCCACAGTGTTACTTCCTTGGCATTCTTTTGGTTGGTTCTTCTATAAAAACAAGTGAGGAAAGGTCAAGAAGAGCAGCTTTTATGAAATATTCTCCTCATGGATCTCTAAATAAAGATGAAGGAGATACAGGGAAAAACGTTTATCCTGCTCTATTAAGTTATTTTAATGGTCTTCCTTTCTTTAGTTCACAGTTATCATCTAATGATTAAAAAGTCTCAAGGAGATTACTCCTTCAATTCAAGGAAATTAATTTCCCCCCACAATTGGATTTGGCTTCCAATTTTACACTAAAGAGCAGGTTATAAAATATGTAGAAAAAAGATATTAAAAAAATAATTAGTGGGTTTACCATTGACTGCAAGAGGCTGAGAACAGACTGGAGGAACTTCTAGGGTGTCCAATTCCTGTTAAACTGCTGCTGGTTCTAATAAACTTGGATCATGGAGTTGCTCACCTTCCACACCACAAGGCACTGCTCCACACTTGGAGCATTTGGGACAGTCCTGTACCTGCCCAGAAGGAAGTTCTTTGTCCCTCAACCTTGCCATTCTTCATTCAACACACTGAATTCACACTTTTTACAATCATGGAATCGTGGAATGGGTTAGGTTGGAAAGACCTTAAAACTCATGCAGTTCCACCTGGTAAGGGACACCTTCCACTATCCCAGGCTGCTCCAAGCCCCAGTGTCCAGCCTGGCCTTGGGCACTGCCAGGGATGGGGAATCCATGGAATAACCTGTGCCAGGGCATCCCCACCCTCACAGGGAAGGATTCCTTCCCAATATCCCATCTCTCCCTGCCCTCTGGAGGGCCCATTTCCTTGTCCTGTCCCTCCAGTTCCTGATGCAGGGTCCCTCTCTGGCTTCCCTGTGGCCCCTCTGGATGCTGGGAGGTGCTGGGAGCTCTGCACACAACCTCCTCCTCCCCAGGCTGAACAATCCCAAATTTCCCAGCCCATCTCAATAAGGGAGGAGTTCTAGTTCCTTTATCCACTTCACAGCCTCCTCTGGCCTTGCCCCAACAGCTCCATGTCCTCCCCATGCTGGAGACACCAGAACTGTGCAGGGCTCCAGGTGGGCTCGTGGCAACAATCCCATTTTCCACTTGGGGATTTCGCACTCCTGCTGCCTCTCTGCACCTCCACGACCCAGCTGGGGCTCACTGGTGGGATCCAGCATCTCAGCAGGTAACTCTGGGAGCCTCTGAGCTCCAGGACAATATGCAACCAACTCACAATATGCAGAAAATGTCAGGTACATTGCCAAATTACGGCCTGTGGCTTTAATTAGTGGCCTATCAATGATTCACTGATGACAGCAGGGAAGGGAAGAACACCACCTTTATTTTCGTGTGACACTCTGTGATAAAACACTGGATTCTCTCTTGGCCAGAGGCAAGATTAAGGACCTGCCTGCGAAAAGAACAACTCAGTGCTGTATCCTCTGTGCTCAGGGAATAAATAAATAAATATTAAAGTCTGGGATGAGCAACACAGGTTTAGACAAGGGAATGCTTGTGTGGAAATTTAATACAAGGATAGGGCATTAAGGATTGACCCCTCTGATCATCAAACAGTGATAGCCAGAGCCTGCCCCAGGGCAGATCCCTGTGGGACAGAATCCACTCAAAGCTGCTCCACTGGCAGCTGTGTCCTGGGAATCAGGGATGCCTGGTGGAGCCTTCAGCTCTGACTGCTCCTTGACCAGTCCAGCTCCCTGCAGCACCACACTGGGCCCAGTCTGAGTTCAGCAGGATGGCTCTGGGGTGGCTGAGGGGCAGCATCCCTGCTCAGTGTCCCCAAGCCACCCTGGAGCTGACACCTGGAGGTGACAACCTGTTCTCAGGGCACCTGCAGCCACCCCTGCTGCAAAACCACGGAGGAAACCTCTGCTGCCTCAGAGAAATGGAGGAGGACGGGAAATGGAGGAATTAAAAAGTCACTGGAAAGCAGCAGGTCTGGTTTCCAGTGACCATCCACTCCCTTGAGAACTGCCCTGCAGAGCCTGACCTGGCCCCTGGCGGGGTCAGGCAGAGCCTGGAGCTGGAGTGAGCCCATTCCCTGAAATGGGATTGCAGCAAGAGAGAAATCCCTGCACAGGGAAACAGGGGTCAGGCAGAGCAAACAGACCCAGAGACAGACCCTGCCCCACCTGCCCCTTGTCTCCCTCAGCTTCATCCCACTCCTGCCCTCAGAGATGGCTGGGCCACACCCAGCAGGCAACAGAGACCGTGAGGATGAGGCAGAACCTCCTACCTGGCCCTGGCCCTCTCAGCCTTCTCCCCATGGGCTCCTCAGCCACAACCCCAAACACGTGGTGCCCCCATCTCAGCCCTTCCTTACCCCGTCCCAGCTCTTCCCAACCCCAAACACGTGGTGCTCCCATCTCAGCCCTTCCTTACCCCATCCCAGCTGCTCCCAACCCCAACTCCCCCAGGCAGGCAGGATGCATCAGTGGAGTGGGGTTTGCTTTGGAAGTGACCTCAGCCCCTGGATTTCTGTAGGAAGGGATGAGTGTCTGAGGCCAGGGCAAGAGGCTGCTGGTACTGCCCAGGCAGGAGCCTGATGGCAAAAGTCCCGAATCTACTGTCACACACAGAGCACATCTCCAAAGGGGAGTCACACATTCCTGTGGGACACCTTGTGCAGAGCAGGAGCTGGGAAGAGCCACGCTCCCAGCTCCCCTTCACCACCAGGGGAATAGAGAAAGCTGGATGTCTTTCCTAGGAATGTAACCAAATGTCCGTGAAGGAATGGCATTTTAGTCTCCAGCAGCATCCCTTCCTTAATCTCATCCCCAGGGCAGCATCTCCAAGAGCTGTTCCTTGAACAATTCCAGTTTCCCTGCCCCAGTGCCCTTGGTTAATTGTCTGTTTCCAATGGGTTTATTTCCCTGCTGTTGCTAAAGTACCACAGAACCTGTGAAACAAATTAAAAATAAGAGATACCACATAAAAGAGATGCTGGATTGAATGGCTTTGCTGAATTTACTGGAAATTAATACCACTTTAATGGCAAAGAGGCTGGGAAAACTGGATTTTTAAAAATACCTCTTACATCTACCCATGCCTGTGACCTTGCTGAACACACATTTGACTTTGTCACTGTTCTCTGCCTGCTCTGGGACTTCAGGCAAAGCATTTAACTCCTTTGTAGCTCTGTTTCGTCCTCTGTCAGGTGAGTTTAACACCTGGATGCTCTTGAGAAAAACCATTTCTAAATCAGTTTAGTGCTTTCTCCATTTGAGCTCCTGATTTCGCTGCTGATATTGCTATGGGTGCCAGACCCCTCAGTGTCTGGTGAGAAAAGCACTGTGGTTTAACAGCCTTCTGAGTAAGGGAGTGCTGTTTCCCAGCCTTGCTGCTAGAGCAGCATCAGAAGCTGCTGCCCCCTGTGCCCAGACACAGCCTGGGAATCTGTGCTGATCTCTATTTCCTTGTCAAAGCTCAACGACAAGATTTCCCCTCCAGGATGAAACTGCTGTCTCAGCCACTGCCTAAGAGCCTTCTCCTTCCTGGTGTGTTCTCAAACCCCAAGGATGTCCCAGCACTGAAGATCCCTGGATGTTTGGACCCCTCCTTCCTGCCCCAGGCACTTTGTACAGGAGTCCCCAGATGGCTGTGCTGCTCTAGGCTGCCAGAATGCTCATGTGCAGGGAACAATTGGCCCCAGTCCTCTGGGTTTTGTCATCTGATGTAAAACTCCAGCCCAAGGATCAGGGCTGATCCCATTCCCACAGCAGGAGCTCATCCAGCTCCCACACCCACCCACCCTGTTGGGACCTCACAAAAGGCACCAACCTGGAAAACCCTTCCAGGCGAAGAGCCCTGAGTTGGGATGAGCCTTGCTCAGGGCCATGAGAACGTGCTGGAGGTGCTTGGAGCTGCTCTCCATCACTGGAAATAACTCCAGGTGACATCTCCAATGGCCCTGGCGCTCCTGTGATCTCTGTCACAGCTGGGGCAGAATTTGGGGGCTGCACTCTGAGTACAAACCCCAGAGAAGCCACCTTGGCCAAAATTAATTTGATAATTACCTTCAAATGGGACTTGGAGAAACAGGGGAAACAGGTGCAATGGCAGGATTCTCCCTCCCCTGGGATGTGCTTGGAAGAGGGCTCCTGGTTTGAGCTGATTTCCTGGTGCTTGCAGAGCTCCTGCTGGGGGCGCTCGGGGACGCCCCGAGCTGCACACCTGGGGGCCCTCTGGCACACAGGGACATATCCAGGTGCCTCCCCAGAGCTCAGAGGGCTGAGGTTCCTCCCCACAGTCCCTACAGCACGTCTGCAAACATCTGCATGCTGGGGGTTTGACCCTTAACAGGACCCATTTATCCACAAAGGCAGAATTGGGAAATAATTGTGATCACTTGCTGTGATTTATTAGGGATCCTCCCACAGGAGAGCCCAGGCTTGGGGCTGAGATAGAGGAAAGCAAGGTTTTCATTTGTCCACTGGCTCGTACTAGAAGCCACTGAAAAATGCATAAAAGATGCAGGAAAAACACTTTCCTTGCCTGGATCAAGGCAGGACACAAAGGGAGCCCAGATCAGCAGAGATGAGGAGCCAGGAAGGCTCAGGATCCAGTTAACCTGGTTTTATTTTCCCTCTATGGCTGGTCCCCTAAAGGTGCGACCCTCAGAGCAGATCTGGAAATCACTGTTCCATTTTCCCTGCACAGAAATGCTCCAGCACATCCTGTGAGCAGCCCAGGAGCTGAGCTGAGCCTGGGCTCCAGCAGGGACAGGGATGTTTGCTGCTGTCTCATCACTTAAAGGGTGGCCACCAACAGGAGGGAAAGTTCTGATAAAAGCAAGCAACTTGAAATTTTAACCTGAGCCAGGAGGTGAGGATATCCAGGAGTCCCCACCTGTGGATCCCTGCTCAGGAAAGCTGCTGCTCCAGGATGGGGCAGGGGAGGAGAGCTTTATTAACCCCCAGCAGGGACCATCAGTCACCCAAACCCGGCCTCAAGCACCTCCTCAGAGCTCCTTGGGGGCTTCAATCCCACAGGAATCTCCATTAAACCGGAGGTGTTTGCCTGTGCAGATCAGATCTATTTATTCCACGGCAGGGATGCACAACTCCCCAGAGCAAAGTCAGCCAGTGGTGTCAAAGCTCCCCCAGAAGTAGTTTAAAAACTCATTTGTGCTAATTGGCAGCTACTGAAATCCAGCTCATTGGCAGCTGGGAGCAGAGCAGGAGGGGCTTCACCAGATCCTGGGATTTCACACTCAGAGCACCTTCAAACCAGTCCACAACTCCTCAAGAGGACAATAACGTCTGATAATAAATCCCAGATTTAAGGATTTGAGTTTGTCACTACAGAACCCCCAGTGACAGCACACTGATGCTGAGATTTCACCTCTGTGAAGGGGAAAGATTTTGTGGCCTTTAAATTCAGAGGATGGTTTGGGGGTGAACCTTGCAGACCATCTCACTTCAACCCCTCCACCTCAAACCCTAAAGATCAGGTGGAGTAAAAAGGAAATAGATATCTGTATTGAATATAAAAATATTCAAAGAGGAATAACACTGATTTCTTTAACACTTGGCACTTACAGCCTGACTGACAAAAAAAGAAAGTGCAGGAAAAGGCAAAGAACAAAGGGGCCAAACATTTCTCCTTAGAAACCCCACAGATGAGAGGGTGACCAGAGTTTGGGTGGCCGAGACTGTACATGCTCATCTAATCCCAAATCTAATCCTAAATCCACTCCCACTGCCTTTCAGGGGGGAGCACCTCATTCCTTGTGGCCAAAGCAAAGGGAACCCTGCAGGTTTGGGGGTCTCTGCTGCCCTGGGGGGTTTGGCTCCTGCTGCTGCTGCTCACTCCCTGAAGGGCCCTTCCAGGAATGCAGGAATTCCTCACCAGGAACACGACCCTTCAGCAAGAACTGCGCTGTAACTCCATCTCCTTCCACTGTTGCCAGAGTGCTAATTAAATGATAATTACTCTGGGATGTAATATGTATAACTATCAGGCACTTAACCGGGACGTGTTATTTACTTTGCTGTTTTTAACATGAATATATTTTTTCTCAAGGGCAGCCAAGCAGCTGATTTTGAGTCGTGTTCTTCCTTTCCACTGAACATAAAAATCACAATGAGCAAATTTCACAGGTGAACAAAGTTCTCTTTGTCTCAGGCACAACAACAACCATGCCCTGGTTAAAGCACCAAGCTGGGGCTGAAGGATCAGAATTAACACCCTGAGCCTGAGAAATCACCTTGGGCAGTGATTTCTGACCTATCTTCTACCAAAATATTCCTGCAGCTCCTACACTTGCTCCAAGTGACATCAGATGAAAGAAACTACAATAAATTGACTTTTAAAGGTGAAGATGGGCTCAGGTGAGCATCTCTGCAGAACGAACCTGCTCTGTTTACAGCTGAATTTTAACCTCTGAACATTTTTAATCTCTGAACACTCAAGCCAAACTGCAGAAATCAGGAGAGAAATCTCTCTGAGCAAATCATTGTCTGGAACAAAGATGCTGCAATCCTGACCTGTGCATCTGGGGACAAACACACAAAGGGAACTGGCCTGCCACAAAGCTGAGTTGAGAAGTAATTCCCTTGAAGGTAGAACAGAGCCCAAGTCCCTGTCAGCTCCTAGGAAACAGCAGGAACAGCAGAGCAGGGAAAGGCTGAGGCCATGGTAAGGTCAGGCTGAGCTGGGGGAGCAGCCCCAGACCCCCTCTGCTACCACAGGGTGACTTTGGGATGATTTTGAGGTGATTTTGCACAGTCACATTCAAACCTCCAGTACAACCACAACTCCCCCACTGGTCCCAGTTCCCTTCAAACCCTCAGCAGCAGTTCCTAAACACCAATCCCTCCTCAGCTCTTCCTTCCAGGCACTGCTGGAAGCTCGTGGTGGGTGATGCCATCAGCACTGGGGTCTGCACAGCCCCTGGTGCTCTCTGACAGATCCCTGCAATGGCTGGGCAAGATTCAGGAGCCTCAGGTCCTTGGGAATTCCAGGGATATTCCTGCAGACAGAGTTTAGGGGAGTGATTTCCACCCCCATCACGGGGTGTGAGGAATGGTTATTGACAGCTGGAGCAGCTCCACTCCCTGGGCAATGAGGGAGCAGTGAAACAGCCCCCTAAGCACCTCGAGGAGCTGAGTAATGCATTTATTGTGACACCTCCTTGAGAGCAGCTCTTGGTGGGGAGGGAGCTCCCAGCTTTATGGCCCCCTTCACACATCCCTGGCACGGTAGCACAATTCCTGGGAAACACAGCAGATCCATCCTGTGCCTCCAGCCTTTAACAGCAAATGTCACTCCCATTGCTCAGCGCTGGGGTTTGTTTTGTTTAAAACACCGAGCGAAGCTGATGGAAAAGCAAAATGAAAATGGGGGAAATGGCAGTGAAATGTAAATGCAAGCTTGGTAAAGATGATTGCCAGGTAGGAAAACTCAGGGGTGGAGAGGATGGTTTGGATTCACCTCCACCTGGGTCAGTGCAGATCCACCCAACCACAAACAGAGGCTGATGTTTGCAGAGAGATTTATCCCAGCTGCTTGTTTAAGGGTCAGGCAACTCAGAGCCAACAGCTCCCAAAGCTGAAATCCCATCCCAGGGACACTGATCCCACCACGAGGCCCATGGAAATCTGTGTTTCCTCCTGCAGCTGCACAAGCTGGGAAGCACAGAGTGATGCAAGAGCTCTTTGGAAAGACAGAGTGGAGCAATGCTGAGCACAGGAAAGTGCTGGAGATCAGCTCCTGACTTCAAACCCTGAGCACCAGCACAGCCTTGACTGACTCCTGCTGGGATGGGGCACACTCACCATGAGA
>VZSR01003083.1:1529707-1561129 GCA_013398615.1 Brachypodius melanocephalos | reverse complement strand
CTCTTCCCTTCCAGTGGCCCCCGTATTTTCCTGTTTCTAATTTCACTGCTGTGTTTTTTGGAGCGTCAAATATTCCCTGACCTTCCCTGAGCATCAAATAACCCTGAGTTAGGGTTTTAATACAGGGAAAATTCTGTGTGCCATATGTGATGGGGAGCAGAACATGCTGAGTGCACAGTGGGTGGAAAAGTCCGGGGGGAGTTGCAGCAGAAGGAAGGGAAGACACTGCATTAAATATTGGTGTTCCAAAGCTGCTGAGCAAAGGAGGAAGGCTGTGGCAGCCAGGCCTGAGATCCTCCCCTGCTCCATCACTCCAGTCCCCAGCAGCCAGGCAGAGAGTGCAGAGCCTGATGCCCAAAGGGGAACATATGGTGAGTAATTCCAAACTCATCCATTTTCCTGCTGAAAACTCAGCAGATAAATATGCCAGTATTTGTCTGATCCTTTTTTCTGCACAAAAGGACAAATCCTGCAAGGTGCTGAGCACCAGCAAGTTTTGTGAGACAGATCCCAGAGCCGAATCCTGTGGGTGATGAGGATGTCCAGCAGTGTTCAAGCTCGGCTGTGGGAGGGTTTCTCTCTCCTTGTCCTTGTCAACCTGGGTTTGCAACCCCACTGTCCCACTTGTGTCCCCCTCTCTCCTTCCAGAGGCTCAATATTGAGCAGGTGATGAGAACATATTGATCCCAGTGAGAAACCCAAGGGATTCTGCTGAAGTTTGGGGGCAGGAGCAGTTGTCCATTGGGAGGTTCATTTCCTGTAAATGTTTCCACTGACAGTGAGTGACACTTACAGGAGTTTGTGAAGTTTTGGCTCATGAGGAAGAGTAATTGAATCCCTGAACCTCAACTCTTCACTGCAGCAAATCACTCTGCAGTGCTTAGAGGTCCTCAGAACCAAAATCCAATCTCTAAAGGTGACCTGGACACCCACAGTGCTCAGCCTCATCGATCTGGGGCAGATCCCTCCTTTCCCTGACTGTTGTGAGGGAAATGGCTCTGGAATCCATCCCATTTGCTCCCCAAATGCTGCAGGGGAAGCTCCAAAATTAACGAGGTGTTATCACTACCAATTGCCTCAGCTGGTCACCCAGTCAGCAATGCCCCAGGAAGCTTTCCCACCAAAACCCCTGGAGAGAGCTGGGCAGCAGCCTGGATTTTCATTTGTCCTCCCTGCTGTCAGTGCCCCTGGGGCTGGGCCCTGGCACAGCACACCCACCCTGCCCAGCCCTGCAGCTCAGTGCTCCTCGTGTCCCAGAGCTCCCCAAACCGTCCACCCCTGTCCTTAGGGTCATGGAGAAATCCCAGATATGTCCCCTGCCACATTCACTCCATCCTCCCAAGCCCTTCCAAAGCTGCTCTTAACTCCCAAAGCCGTGTTCACCCAGCAGGCAGTCGTGGTTGTGCCAGGATTTTGGAGCTGTTATGGGCACACAGCAGCACAGCCCTGCTCTTGGTAAGTACAGCTATACCAGAGCCTTCTCAAAGACAGACTTTTTGGGGAGACAGTGTTGCTGTTCTCCCTCTTTCCAAAGCCAGGCTGTCCTTGTGCCTTGTCTCATCAGCCCCTGATTTGGATGAAATCAGTACAAACTCTTTATACTTTTCCACAGCTTGAAATCTCTCCACACCTGGACTCCCTTGGTGCCTCAGGGGCAAAATGTGGGAAGCACCAAGATCCAACATCCCTGGAGGGCCTGCAGGAGCAGCCACAGGTCCCTTCAGAGCACTGTCCCAGCTGGGACATGGCAGCTTCTCTTCAGCAGCAGCCAGAGCTGGCTGTGCTGCAGCCCCGAGGGCTCCCTGGTGACACTGGGCTCCAGGGAGGTGGCTCTGGAGTGACAGGGCTGTCACAAAGCCAGCCTCATGCATTAAACATCAGAGTCCTGGCCTGCTGCTGTCAGTGCCCTGCCAGAGGCAGCAGGGTCCTGCTGTGCCCCCGAGCCCCCTGCATGGCTGGGGGTCACCAGGGCACCACTCCCTGCACTGCTGGGGGATCCTGGGCCCTCCTGCATCACTCCCCGGGGTTGTTCGGGTTTTAGGACACTAAAGGTGCTGCTCTGGGTGTGCCAGGAAGGTTTGTGGGTGACACCTCCATCCTGGCAGCTTTTCTAGGGGATGTCTTGTAACACACCAGGCTTTTCCCCGCGGGTCGTTGGTTTTCTGTTCCTCCCTGGGCCACACTGAGAGCTCAGCCCAGCCCTGACACGAGCTGAGCCTAAAGGAGGCAGGTACAGAAAGAAGAGAGAGGCTGGGAATTGGTGTTTGGCTCCCAGTGCACAGCCTGGCTGCAGCCCTGCCCTCCCAGCCTGATGGGTGCCCTTGGGTGCCCTTGGACACCTCGCTCCACCTGGGAGCACCCTTCTCCAGCTGTTCCCACTCCAAGGCCTTTGCACCATGGATTGCTCCTGTGTGGATTCCACACGTGGCTGCTCAATCTTTTGGGATCTTGATGAGATACAAAGAGAGACAAAACATCCACCATGGTATCAGCGAGTCGAGGAGGGAATGTGTTAATGCTGAATACCCTCCTTCCTCCCAGGGCAAAAAAAAACCCAAAAAAAAGAGGATGAGGAGCTGGATCTTGTGGAGCCTCCCTTGGCCAGGCTGATATAAAGGCCTGCCATTGCCACCAGTAAATGAAACTGGTCACTTCTAGAGCTGCCAGGATGCTTTATTAACCATCTGCTCCTGGTTCCCTTTGCTGCTGGCTGTGACTGATGTTTGCAGCTGGCAAACTTGGTCATTTTCAGACACTTCCTCACTGCTCTGGATTTATCTGAGCCTGGTGGCTCCCAGTGCTGCTAGAGGAAATCCTGGCAGCAGGACACTTCTCCAAGGCAGAGGAGGCACCCAGGCACCCCCTGGCACCCTTCCGCCTCATCCCAGCCCCACCCAGTTCCCTGCCACATCTACAGGCAGCAAAAGGCTTTTCTCAGCTGCTGGGTACAGCCCAGATCCTGTGGTGGGAAACCCCAAACCTTCCACAAAGACCCCTCCCAGGAGCTCACCCTTTCCATGACTTTTGAAAGAGCATTTGCAAGCAATTAATACTCCTTTGCCTTTTTTCTCTCCCAGACAGAACCAGACAAAAAAAACCCCAAAAACCCAACTCTCCTTCAGAAAGCACAGGACACAAACCAAGCAGGGCATTTAATGGCCTCTGTGTGATACACAGGGAAGATTCCTCTTTACAGGGAGCATCCTGGATGGGATGCTAATGAAAGACAACCTTTCAGAGCAGGAGAGCTCCTCAGAGATTTTAAATATCCATTCCTCAGGATTTCAGAACTTGAGTCAATATTTCACATCTACCAGGGATGAAAGGAAAGCTCATGGGGCCTCTGCAAGCTGACTTGCAGCTTCCTGCTCCTGTGCCCTGCCTTCTTAGAAACATTTCTGTGAGGCAAACCCCAGTGGCAACATACAGGGAGTTCATAATTCAGGATATAAATTCTCTCCCATCCATTACCATTGTCCAGAGTCTCAGAGCACTCCCAGAGCTTGTCCTTTGCTGCCCTTTCTGTGCAGCATCCTTCACCTTCAGCACCTGGGTGAGGAAGAGCCCAGTGTTCCATTTGTAGGCTGTGGGATGAGGAGGTTGATCATCCTCATCCCACCTCTCACATTAAAGACAACAGAAGAGAGCTGAGAAGTTCATTCTGCAGGAGCCCTAGGGAAGCCAGCCAGTAATGTTCACATCTCTCAATGAGCTGCTCACCCAGCAGACCTTTGGAATGAGTTAAGTTTACTCAGAAGTACAAGACCATGGATTATTTCTTACAATTTTTCCCCTGTGTTTGTAGGGAGCAGAGGCAGAGCTGTTCCAGATCTCAGCATGCAGGGCTGGGGACCCTTTCTCAGCTCTGCTGCTCTTTTTACACCCAGCAGTTCTCCCATTCCAGTTCAATTCCTGATGTTCCCAGGTCAGCTCTGCCCTGCTGCAGCCCCTGCCCAGCATCTGACACTCAGCCCTGGGCTCTCCCCAGGGTCTGTGTCCCTCATCCCAGGCTGAGGATGTGCTGCAGCTCCAGGTGTCCCTGAGCACAGGGGAGCTTCACACTCAGTCATGTGTTTGGTCTTTAATCTCTACTTTTACCTCACCCCAGAGAAGCAGAAGGCTGAAGAAAGAGCTCCTGCCACACAAGGTGGGAAGGTTCTGCTCTGTCCCTGCTCACCCCAGCCCTGAGCTCAACTCCCTGCAGGGCTTTGGGCTGGCTCTGAGCAGGACAGGAGCAGGAAAGAGCTCTGCCCTCCATCCCAGCCAAACTGTGGGACAGCCCTTCCCTAAAAATCCACTCTGCCCCTCAGCCAAGGGGTCTGGCACACAAAAGGGCTGCAGTAAACTGATGGAGAAGACCCCTTCTCTTCTGAGGCTGCTGATGGAATCAGAGCATCCTGGGCTGGAAAAGCCCCACAAGGATTGTCCAGTCCAACTCCTGGCCCTGCACAGGCACCCCAAAAATCCTCCCCTGCCCCTGGGAGTGTTGTAAAAACACTCCTGGAACCACGGCAGAGCTGCTCCTCACCAAGCCCTGAACTCTGCTTTATTCCAAGCCCCAACTCACAGAGTTTGCTCTGGGGAAAATAAAGCAACAAATAAATAAAATTCCTTTTGCTTGTACACAGCAAGAAAGATAATGCCGGTTTGCTGTGGAATAAAAATGCCACGAGTTATTTATCCAGGTGAAGAATTAGGTAGTGCACGAGCTGGGAAAGCTCAATGAGAAAGTAAATCCTTAGGATGGAGCACACAGGGAAAAAAAAGATTAATTGATTTGTGACTACAAGGAGGTTTATTCAGAACCATATTTATCACTACAGTGTATTTGAGTTCGGCAGGAGCTCCACTCAATTTTCTTCTGCAGCCTCTCTTTGCTGTTCAAGGAAATACATCAGCAAGAAGAGAGAAATGACACTTAATTTTAAGGAGCATCACCTTGCTTTAGAGAATAAACTCTCCTTGGAGCTGCACTGCCCTGCTCACACCCAGGTGGGGTCTGGCAGCTCCTCAGCTGACAGAACCCAGAGCCTCACTGCCACAGCCAGGGGACCTGGGATTTACATCCCAGTTTGAGCCATTTCTCACCTCAGGGTGCTGAAGGTGACAAATTGCTTGGAGTGGAAGATAGGGGAGGGAAAGGGAAGATGGAGGAAGAGGGAGGATTCTCTTCCTCCCCTCTGTGCATCCTCCCCTCTGTGCCACCCTGTGCCCTTGTGCAGCAGGAGCACCCATGGGCTGTGCCAGGGGTGCCAGGGACCCTCGGGCTCTGCAGAGCTCAGCCCTGTTTGTCTGTAAAAGGCTCAGTGCAGGCCTGGTGCAGCTGAGAACTGGGTCCCATTCCAGTCAAACAGTCCAATTCTCCCTCAGCACCCCTCTGTGCAGGGCAGCACCGGTGCCTTCCCCAGCAGGAACTGTGCAGCTCCTTCCTCCTCTCCAGGTAAAAATGGCTCTGTTCTCTAGAGAAGAGTTCACACCTCAAAACTCAGCTCACCACCTGAACCCTGGGCTGTTCCAGCCATGCCACAGGGAAACTGATACCACAAACAGAGAGAACTGAACCTGCCAGGAGCTGGGCAGGCCCTGAGCTGGGAATTCTTGTGGATTCTGGTTCCCTGATCCTCCTGCCATTCCTCTATTGCCTGTTCAAACACTCATTTGCTCCTATTTACCCACTACAGCCTTAAAATACATACAGATTTCAATACTCTAAAGACAGGTTAATCATTTATTTATTGTTTGCTTCTTATTTCAGAGGCCTGAATTACACCATCATTACTGGGAGAGAGGCTCTAACAACCCAAGCTGTTTGTCTAGCAGCCTCATTTATTTTTGCACGGCAAAACCATTATTCCCCCCCAAAATCAGAACAAAATAAGAAAAATACCCTTGAGCACTTCATCCAATTTTAAAACAAGAGCTGTGTTAGTCCCCACAAGAGCCAGCAACTGAATTACCAGTTACAGGACAGAGCAAGCAAGAACTCTGGAACATCTGGCACAGCTCAGCCAGCTCGGAATGGAACAGGCAAGGGCAGGAATGGGGCTGCCAAGGGCTTGGAAGGAGCAGAGTGACGGAAAGCTGTCACCCTGTGCAGGCCCCCGAGGGGAGACAGGGGAAGCCCAGCCAGCCCAGGGATGTCCAGGAGGAAGGAGAAGGGACCAGGCAGCCCAGGAATGCTGCAGAGCCCTGCCCCAGGGGTGCCTTGGGCTCCTTCTCCCCACAAACACTCAGCACTCCCAACATTTGTCCCTGCACGGTCCCGGCCCTGCCTTGCTGCAAACATTTAAAGATGTTTTCCCTAAATTCCCAGTTTTCCCTGCTTCTTCTGGAAAATGAGCCATGACACATGAGCCATTTGCAACGCTGCAAGTGTGACATTGGCTGCATTTCCATGGCAACTCTCCCCCTCCATCCCCATCCTCTGGATGTGCATTCCCGGCAGACTCGGGCTGCAGACACAGATCATTATATTCCATCTGAACAAGTGTGTACCTGAGTTGACTTTATTTCATGAAACTGCATAAGAAATTAAATTTCTCTCACTATTTCCTGCTCTCCCATCCCGGTGTCATTACTTGCAGGGCTCTGCCATTACTTGTTGGCATTTTGCATCAGTACATAATGATACAATATCAGATAATATTAAGATGCAGAAACCACTCCAAACACCAGACAGCAATTTTCTGCTCAGTTTCCCAATTTAACCTGAATTGATACTACACTGTAAGTCTGCATGAGGTTCAGGGACTGCTCTAATTAGAGCAGCATCTTGGGCAGCAGCACTCATTTGCATCCTGCCTGTTTGGTCCTGGCCTTGACAGGGCAATCCAGAGGCAGAAGAGAGAACTCCTCTCCCAGATTTGTCCTCATGAACAGCACCAGCTCCTCATTACAGCTCTTCTGATCCTCCAGCCCAGCGCAGCTCTCAGCCCTCATGAAATTCATTGTTTTATAAATCCCACATCAAAGGGACAAGTTTAACTTCCCCTGCCCAGGAAGATGCCGTGGGATGGTGAGAAAACCTTGTTGGGCACAGCTCCTGCAGCGAGGCCAGGGCAGAGCAGGAGTTAACCAGTGCCCACCAGAGCCACGGGCAGGGACTGAGCCCAGCAATTCCCCCTGCACACGAGGCACAACTTCTGCCCTGGGCAGTGCCCAGCCCTCAACAGGCTGCCCAGGGAGGGGCTGGAGTCTCCTCAGTGGGGATATTGCAGAGCCCCATGGACACAATCCTGTGCCCTGTGCTCTGGGATGGCCCTGCCTGAGCAGGGAGGTGGCATCTGGCACCCTCTGGGCTTCCAGCCTGGCTCAGTCCATGGTTCCCCACCTCTCCAACCACTGGCACAGCAAATCTTCTCCTGTGGACTCAGCTCTTGTCTTCTCCTCCCCAGAGGCCACCAAAAAGAGGTCACACAGCAATGATGGCAACAGCAAATGTATGGAGGTGACCAAAGGATGGTTCTTCCCTGCTGTCAGTCCAAAGAACCTGTGGGATCTGTGCTGAACCCCCAGGAACCCCACCTTGGCAGAGGGACCCTGCCCACGCCTATGGGATGGCAGCAGGTACTGAACCCCCAGGGACTGAGGGAGGAGCAGCTCCAGGATAAATCCTCCTTCCACAGGGATCCTTAAGGAGAGGCAGAGAGGCAGTGAAAGACCCTCCTGAGTCCCCATTAACCCCTTTCCCCACAAAACTGTGCACGAGCTCAGAAAACAGCCCAGTCTGGACAACGCTCCTGGCCATGGGCTGGGATTCTTGGGGCTGCCCAGAGCAGCTGGACTTTGCTGGTCCTTGTGAGTCCCTTCCAGCTCAGGATATTCTGTCCTGGCTGGATCCCAGCCCAGGGCATTCAGTGAACCACTCCATGGGGTGTGATAAAATCCACTGGGTAGAAAGTGCCTGCAAGAGGCTTGGCAGCATTCTTCCCTCTCGGAAAGCCACTGGCAGGAGCTGCCTTCTGTGCAGCTCCAAGGCCAAAGGCAGGAGGAAAGCATTCCACTGGCACGGGCAAAGGCAGCAGAATGTTCACATCAGGGACTGAGCCTTTTGTGCTGCCTCCATCTGAACCCAGCTGGGGGGACTCCTGCAGCCCCAGAAACTCCTTTTAGCCTCTGGATGGAACTTCCTGTGTTTTTAGGGAAGCCCATGAGGACAGAGAAAATGAACCCATCACTCTCAGCTCTTGCAGAAACAGAATGTAAATGAGGCAAAGCCAGGGTGAGATGAAAACTAAATAAAGCCAGGATTTGCTGGTTTAAGCTATCAGGGATGCATCTTGCATCTCTCCTCAGGAACACTTCTCCATGTTCACAAAGATGCTCATGGCAGGTGAAAAGTCCATGTGGAGAATGTGGAAGTTTAAATGGATACGTTCAAACTAAAGCCACAGCAGTATTTTGTCACATATTTTGTGTGCTCACATCTCATGCCATGGTTTGGGTGTGACCTGCAGAGACACAAGCTTGTGTTATGTCATTTATCAGATATGGGCCAGTCTGGGACTGAATCAGAACTGGCCCCATCACAGGTGTACAAAGTGTCAAATCCCAACAGGAACCAGAGGCCACACTTAGAATTTAAGCCACCACCTCCCACCACACAGAAATGTCCCCACACCCTCTGTGACACCAATGGCTGAGGATGGTGAAGAAACAAAACTTTTCCAAAGAGGAGAAAAAAGAAGGATTTCAGCATTTGTTTCACTCTGACTGGAGGTAAGATTTATTGGTTTTTCTGCTAGGGAAGGGGGAAAGGTGAGAAAATCACGGAGTCACTGAGGTTGGAAAAGCCCTCCCAGGCCATGGAGCCCCAGCTGTGCCCCATCCCCACCCTGTCCCCAGCCCAGAGCACTGAGTGCCACCTCCAGCCCTTCCCTGGGCACTGCCAGGGATGGGCACTCCAAACCTCCCTGGGCAGCCCCACCAAGGTCTCAGCACCCTTTCCATGGGGAAATTCCTCCTGATGTCCTCCCTGAGCCTCCCCTGGCCCAGCCTGAGGCCGTTCCCTCAGTGGCCCTTTCCAAAGGACAGCAGCACCCCAGAGCAAAGCCCTGCAGTGCCCTGTTCAGGAGCTTTATCCAGGACAGCAGGAATGGGAAGGAGCAGCTGAATCCAGAGGATCCCTGTGCACCCTCACCACAGAGACCGGGAGTGGATCTTGCTTCCAAGCCCTTCCCATCTTTGATGAATCCCACAGACTGGAAGAGCTCCAACCAAAGGCCTGGAAGGAAATCCCAAAATGCAGAACGCAGAGCTGGGACTGCCCGAGCTTTGGTTTCCCATTCTTCAGGCCCCTGCTGTGACCTGAACCAGGCTGCAGGTTGAGAGGCTTCACACCTCTCCCAAAACCCAAACCCAGAGGCCCTGGCCAAGCTGGGATGCTTGGCTGAGGCACCACTGACACCTCATTTCGTGAAGAAATGGCAAGAAGAAGAGATTTAACCCCAAACTGTCCCACCTGCACTCCACAGGGGCCTCTCAGGTCCCACCACTCCAGCTGAGGGTGAGGGACAGCAGCAGCTCCTTTCTGGGACCCCAGAGTTGGGCTTTCAACTTTAACCCTCTGTTGTTCCACCTCTCCAATAATCAGTCATTTCCCTCTAAAAGGAGCTGCTCCAGTGCAATGTTCACTCATGCACAGGAAATTAAGACATGTTACAAAACTCATTTATGTGCCTTGCTGGCCACAGAGCCTCTCTGGACACAAACTGGGGAAGCATTTCCACATGTTTGATCTGAGTTTTTTTCTAAACAGTGTTAGAAACAGCTGGAAAGTTCTGAACTTTGTTTTTCCAAATGATAAACTTCATCGAAATGGGCATTTACACACGGCTGGGGCAGGGCAGGGGAGGTACCATCAAATTTTCCATCCCTGAAAAATCTCCCACCTTTTTCATTTTTTAATACTGAGGGTACAAATCAGCCCAATTTCCTTTCATTAGGACTTGTTATGTTGTTCTTGCTTTCTCTGAAAAATTTCACAAGAGAAAAAGAATTCCCAACAAGCTTTAATTTTAATTGATTCCTATTCAACCCAATGAGGTCCTGCATGTTTAATTATCATCATCCTTATTACAGATGGAAAATCAACTTCCTCTGATGTTGCTGTGCTAATTATCATCTCATTTGTTTAGCAATGGCATCACACAACCGATGGAGATTATGGAAAACAAAGAGCAAAAAGACCTGTACAGAGCATTGCAAACAGTGGCCAGGACTCAGCAAAGTCCTGGCTGGATCACATGGATCACATCCAGCACCATTCAGAGATTCCTTTCAGCTCTCCAAGTCAGGGACGTGCTCAAGGATTTTGCCACGCTGAACTTTCAGTAAAACACAGAGGAAAACCAGGATGGAAATATCATCCCATTCCTTGAGGTGCTGGGAATGGAGGGGCAAAGGAATTAAAAATGAGGCTTTGAAAGGGATAAAGGGCTTGTGAAATTCAAGGCTGCTCCAAACACCAGCTCAGGTCTCTCAGACTGGGAATGAAACACGAAATCCCAGAATGGTTTGGGTTGGGAGGGGCATTAAAGCTGACCAATTCCACCCCTGCCATGGCAGGGACACCTTCCACTGTCCCAGGCTGCTCCAAGCCCATCCAGCCTGGCCTTGGGCACTGCCAGGGATCCAGGGACAGCCACAGCTGCTCTGTGCCAGCCCCTCCCCACCCTCCCCTGCTCTGGGCACATTTTTGTAAATCCCTGGCAGCACCAGCCCCTCCATCCCTTTGCCAGTCTGTCCCTGGGAAGTTCCCAGCTGCCTGTCAGTGATGGTCACTTCTCCTGATGATGCTGCAGCTCCAAGACTCTTCAAAAGTGAGCTGGGGTCAGGTCTGAGAGTAAACAAAGCCAAGACCTGCAGTGGGCTGGAAATGCTCCTGTTTCCTCACACGCAGGGTAGGTAAACTTGATGCTAATCTGTGCTCCAAGCAAGTGTAATCCTTCTGCATCCCAATAAATTGTGGCATCTGCAAGTACAGCTCCAGCACATCAGTGCAGTGATGTGTGTGACCCAAAATAAGAAAATGAGGACCAGGAGACTGCTCTCCAAAGCAGCTGGGTGTGCAGAGCTCTGCAATCCTTATTAGGTTCTTTTAACTACCAAATTAAGCACAGAGTGGGAGGAAAGACTGATGAGACCATAATCTGATCTCCTGCTCCAAGTTTAACCTTAGCTTGGCAGCTCTGTCTGCTTCTATGCTTAGTTTTAATTTAGTAATGCTCTGATGATTTATTTCGATATTAAAGCCTATTTCACAAAAGCTGAAAAAGAATCTTACTGCAGGAGAAGCAAATTCTCCCTCACAACTGAAATGAAGGCACTTCTGCAGGCACCCAGGGAATTTGGGCTGATTTATGGCCAGCTTGGCCAAGAGAAGCACTGCTCCCTGGAAAAAAAGCACTCAAACTACACCGTCTCCCCTGCTAAAATGGAAATTGTGGCTCTGCTGTGAGCCCTGAGCACTGCTAGGGCTGCACAGCCCCTTGGTTTGTGTCCTGGAAATCCTGGACAGCGCCGAGAGCCCCTTTGGATGGAAGATGTGAAGGGACAGCAGCCTGGTGCCCCACAGCCCACAGATACTGCCAATCCTGTGGATCCCTGTCCCCACGAATTCCTGGGGCATTTTGCAGGAAATAACGGCAAGTCCCCATCCCCAGATGAGATGGAACAATCCAGCAAAGCAGCCATCTGCTTCCCCCATCCTCATTCCTGTTCCAAAAGGAACTGGAATCTCTCCTCTTTTTCCTTCCCACTTTATTTTTAGAGCATCTTCAGCCAGAGCTCAGGTCCCCCTCTTTAACACTGCACCTCGTGTGCTCCTCTTTCCTTCCAAACACGCTTTCTTCCAGCAGGAACATCCTAGTGGACACCAGGAGTTTGCTGACCAGTGGACAGAGAGCTTTGCAACAAAATACCTTGTGGATTACACACACTTAGATCCTGAAATTCACTCTGAGGAAGGGAAAAGAGTTTCTGCAAACTTTGTCATCTGAAAAACCCCGGATTTTTTCGTTTTGTTCCCTCTCAGAAAAGTGACAAAGCCATGACTGCCCACATACAAGTGCAGCTGCCTACAGACAGGGAGAAAACACAGAGCTGAGAGCTCCTGGAGTTTGTTTATTTTCTGCTTTGGAGATGATTCCCACACAGCTGTCAACTGAAGCACAGAGATAAGCCGGAGCACGGGGCTGATACAGCTCTCAGGAAGTGTTCCCATCCCTTTCCTTCACCAAGAAGGAGCAGGAGGAGCACTGAGACATCCCAATTCCCTGGGGGAGACAGGGACACTGAGGAGGGGCTGTATGAGGTTAATGGGGGCTGATGGAGCACCTGCCCATGGACACAGGCTGGGAGAGATGGGATTGCTCAGCCTGGGCAAGGGGAGCTTGGTGGAGAGCTCCCAACACCTCCCAGGGTCTGGGGGGCTTCCAGGGAAGCCAGAGAGGGACCTGCATCAGGAACTGGAGGGACAGGACAGGAGGAATGGGTACCAACTCCCAGAGGAGAAATTTAGGTTAAAGATGAGGAACAAATCCTTCCCTGTGAGCGTGGTGAGGCCCTGGCACAGGGTGCCCACAGAAGCTGTGGCTGTCCCTGGACGTGTCCAAGGCCAGGTTGGACAGGGCCTGGAGCACTCTGGGATCGTGGAAGAACCAACAATTTGATCCCTCTGGGAAATGCCAACACGTGCAGGGAGTGTAATTTTTAACACTCCCATTTTCCTGCATCAACTACTCCATCCCAATCTGCCTTATTGTCCCTTCCAGTGCACACAACCCAACAGGGAGCTTCCCAATTCCTCCAAACTTGGAGCAAAATGCATCAAGCTGGATCCCCAAACCCCTCCTCGGTGCCAGCCTTTGCTTCTGCCTCTGTTTTGGCAGCAAATGTTCTTGACACATTCAATGGTTCAACTGCAGTCCCACTCAGGACTGCCCCAGTTTCAAAATCTGATGTGGCACCTTCCCTGGAGCCTGCAGTTCTCCAAATTTTTAGTTCTGCCTGCATGGAGTTTGTACCATGAGGAATTCACAATTCCCTGCTTTACCTGACCTCCCACACCTAAAGAGAAAGTTCTGTCACTGCAATAGGAAAAAGCAGAACTTTCCCCTAAAAAAGCAGCCAGAAGCATGGGATCCCGTGGCCATCACATCCCATTTGTGGAGAATCTTGGAGAGCTGCCTTGGCTCTTCCTGCCAGGGCCTGACAGGAGCAGCAGCGTTCCCCAGGGGGTGCACTGATGGCTTCTCTGAGTGCCAGGAGAACAGAGCCCTGCTGTGGTGGCAGGGCTGGGGACAGCAGGGACCAGGGCCTCTGCAGGCAGCAATCCCAGGGATTGGCCCAGCACAGGGAAGAGCTCCTTCCAAACAGTGTCAGCAGTGACTTTGGGAGGGACTGACAGTGCAAACCTGAGCCTTCCTCCCTGCAGGGAGTGAGGAATCTCCGTGGGGGCTGCTCTGGGTGTGGGGCTCACCCTGTCCCACCTCTTCCCAGCACCAGACCCTCCTCCTAAGGCCGGGTCTCCCATTCAGACCAGTTTGCTGCAGCTCCACAACTCTGAGGTCTTCTGGCAGCACGCAGAAATGCTGACAGATGTTCACCTGACAATTCCAGGTCTTTTTCTTTTCCCCTCCCAAAGTTCTTCTTCCTGAAGGGAAAGCACAGAGGGTGCAGACAGGAAGGGGAAGGACACAGCAGGCTGTGCCCAGCAGGGATGTCACCCTGACAGCCAGAGCTGTGGGCTGGGCTGGGTTAATGCCATGCCAGCACCAATGCCCCAACCCTGCAGATCGAAACCAGGCCTAAGGAAGGGAGGGGATGGGCTGCAGGGCTCGGAGGGGCTGCTCTCCCCGGGGCAGAGGAGCCCAGAGCACACCCAGCCCCCTCCCACATTCCCAATTTCTGTGCTCCCTGTGCCAGGCTCAGGCAGCTCCAGCAGAGCTGAGTGTGCCCAGGCATTAATGAGAGCAAAGCCAGCTCAGAACGAGCCCAGCCCGGGTGCTCATTAGCAAGGACCTGCTGCTTTCCTGAGCAGCACAGCAGCCACAAGGCACCAGGGATGTCAGCACAGTGTTCATTAAGCACCATGGCACCCACAGGGGCACGGAGCTGCCCCCAGCTCCTGCTCCCCTGGAACAGACCTGCCCTCTGCCCAGGGACACTGACAGCACGAGAAGCACTCAGGGTTTGTGATCTGGAGAGCCCAGAAATCATCATGAGCTCCCCCCTCACTGTGGGAACTCTGGATGCTGAGAATTTTGGACTCTGTGTGCTGACAGGCACAGAACTGTGAGCACAGAGACAGCCCTGGGATCATGGGGATGGAGTTTGGATGGCATCGTGTGATCTCACAGGGTGAAAACCTTGGATTTGGGATTTTGGTGTATGGTGAGACATGGCAACCAAGATGGAGAATTCTGAGTGTGGATTAGTTGTCTTTTTGCACCTTCTTCTTCACAAATCTGGGTGGTTTTTGTAATTGGGTGAAAGAGGTTCACATTGCGGGTGTTGGGTGATCACAACTGGATTAGAAGCATAAATAACATAGATGTCAGCTGTTTCTTGGATAATTGGGACTTAAATAGCCTTGAACAGACACCATTTGAAATCACTTTCTTGACTTGTTAGAGAGAACTCACATCTTGTGAGTTTGTAATAGATAAGGACAATAAACTTCAGAGTGAGACTTCAAAAACAACATCTCCTGAATTTTATTCACCCTGACCTTGGAGCAGGAAAGAGCCAGGAATTCCAACAGCCCATCTCATGGCCTCTGCAGGCAGGGCTCACAGCCCTGAGGCAAAGCTGAGGGCTTCATGGTGGGGAAGGTGGGAGCAGGGATGATCCAGGACCTTGCCAAGCCCTTCAGGATGAGCAGGGCTGATGCTCTCCTGTAAAGCTCCTACAAATGGGCTCCTGTGGCCAGGCAGCCCAGAGCCAGCCCCAGGTACATCATTTCCAGGCACTGACAGGATTGGGAGCCCAAAAAACAGCAACTAAAACATGTTCCTGTGTGTCCTCACTTCCATATGGATGCCAACAACCCCCTGGCAGCAGTGCAGCCCCCCCAGTGCTCAGGCTGTGCTGGGGAGAAGCCCAGCACTGACACCACCAAGGGCCAGTCTGGGTGCAGAAAGCAGCAAATTGTGACTTTGGAGCTGCTCACCCCAAAGGTGGGGAGGGAAAGGGTGGCTGCACCCACAGGTGTCACGGAATCACAGAATGGTTTGGAGGAGCCTGAAAGATTATCTCATTCCATCCCCTTCCACTGTCCCAGGCTGCTCCAAGCCCTGTCCAGCCTGGCCTTGGGCACTGCCAGGGATCCAGGGGCAGCCACAGCTGCTCTGGGCACCCTGTGCCAGGGCCTGCCCACCCTCCACCCCCAGGAATTCCAACATCCCATCTGAAGCCACTCTCACTTTAATGCCACCTGCCTTGTCCTGTCCCTCCATCCCTTGTCCCCAGTCCCTCTCCAGCTCTCCCAGAGCTCCTTCAGGCCCTGCAAGGTCACCCCAGAGCATCTCCTCTCCAGGTTGAACATTCCCAGCTCTCCCAGCCTTTCCTCCCAGCAGAGCTGCTCCATCCCTCTGCTCATCCTGGAGCCTCCTCTGGGCTCCTCCAGCAGCTCCGGGTGCTGCCTGTGCTGGACCCAGCTCTGCAGATGGGGTCATCTCAGGGACCATCAGGACCTTGCCAGCTGCTCTCCCCCAGGTTTCCCACCTGCAGATTCCCAAATCCGTGCTGGAATCCCGGGGTGAAGGGAGGTGGCTGTGCCTGGCTGGGTTTGCCAGGCTCACAGCCCTGGGCAGACTCTCCTGAGCACCAGGAGAGCATCCCAAGGTGGAACCTCAGAGGGTTGAGTTCAGACTCTCCAGGACAGAGCAGCAGCTGGGGGCTCCCAGGGCATCCAACCCTGATTGCTGCAGCCCGTGAGGAGGAGAGCAAGGATCCATGTTTCCTTCCATTCCATCTAGGCCTGTTTATGCAAAGGACAGTGAATTAAAGCGCACACGAAAGGAAATCATCGCCCCCAGCACTGGCTCTCAAGCACTCTTTAAAGTCTGTTTGATGGAGGGCTGCTCTGCTGTGTCACCCAGCTCCATCAGCACTTCTTTGTTTTCAGTCCCCACCCCCAAAGTCATTAAATACTCGCTTTCTAATGAAAATGGATTGGTTTTGGCCAATAAATCACTTAAAAGCCATCTGCCAATGAAAAACTAAATTCAAAGAGCCAAATTCCCCCAACTCCCCCTCGCATATTTTTCCCCTCCGCTTTGGATTTAGAGGGAAAATATGTTTGGATAATCCATCAACGGCAGCTTTCTCCTGGGAAGTGTGAACAGACCACAGAAAAGGCTCAGCTTGGCTTTGACTTCCAAAATCACTTCATGGACCACTCAGAAACAATTCAGGCAGCAGGGTACGAGCTCCGAATATTGGTGCTGCCCCAGATTGTTTTGTTTTCATTAATAAGATTATTGCAGTGAAAACAGGCTCTCTGAAGCTTAATTTTCCTAGCAATTGTTAAATAATTCAATACCCATCTTTTCTGTCTCTTTAATGCCTCTGAAAAATCAAAACCCTTCACAAATTAAAGGCCAAATCCTGTTTACTCTTTCCATTTCTAAAGCAACTTTGACATCAATAAAGGCTGTTTTTTTTTGACTTGGGCTCAGATTAAAGTTCTGTCAGTGCGAGTATTTTTTATTTTTTCAACCAGGAGCATAATTTTTCTTTGCTTTTTAATCAAAATAATTCTCTTATGCAAAGCTCTAAAAACACAAAAGCAAACGCTTCCAGTATGGCCAGCGTGGTTTTCTCCATAAAAATGGATTACATGAACGTTTTCTACCAATAAACTGCAGCTCCCTTCAGGAAGGAGAAGTTGCTTCCTTGCAGGTAATTTTGTTCTCCTGAAGGGCCAAGCCAGAGGCTCAATGTCCCTGCCCAGTTTTCAAGGGCCTCCAGGGAGAAGCTGGGCTTGGACTGGTGCTTGAAGGAGGACTTTGAGTTTTAATTTTAGGCAATAACACTTTTGATTTGGCCAAGAATGCTGGTTTTGTAGAATCACAGGATATGCTGAGCTGGAAGGGACCCACAGGATCATTGATCCAACTCCTGGCCCTGCACAGACAGCCCAAAAACCCCACCCCTCCAGGCCCTTCACATCTCCCTGTCCCTCCTTTGGATGGTCTCAGTAACTTTGGATCTGGATCCATCCTTTGGGTCTGTCCTACACTGTCCCCAAGTGCCCCCAGTGCAGAGCAGAGTGTGACAATGACACCCATAAAACCTTTCAGAAGTGTCCCCTGGTTCCCAGGACAGTGGTGGCATTTGCACCATCAGTCATCACAAAGCAGAGCCTGCCTGCATTTATCTTCATCCAGGAATCACTGGAACTGCCAAGGAACCCCCAGGTTACTGTCCTGACTCCAGACAGCCCCTTCTCAGGCAAAGCAGGGCACCCAAGGCTGGGCAGGGCTCCAGGGGTTCCATCAGCACCCCAGGATGGATCTCCCCCACTCCAGGGAAGGCACAGCCCTTCTCTGGGGCAGGTATTTAATACTGAACCCCCATCCCACTCCATGCCCCAGGTGTCCCACCCAAAGAGGGCTCAAGCACTGCTTTCTCAGGGTCACTTGGCCAGAGCAGCCTGGCCCCAGCCTGCCCAGGTCCCTCTGCTGTGTCCCTGTGACAGCACCCTGGTGCCTCTGAGGACACCTCTGACACTGGGAAGCTGCACAAACACACCTCCTCCACTCCAAAAGCTTCTCCCTAACTCACAGAAGAATCACAGAGCTTTGGGCCCTCTCCCAAACCCTGGGGCTTGGTGGGGACCTTGCCAGGCTCCAGCAAGGTTTGGATCTTCTGCTCTGGATGCAGCCAATTCCAAGGAGACTCTTCCAAGAATACAGAGACCAGAAATGGGATCCAGCACTGACACCCAGCAGAGCTGGCTCATCCAGGGGCTGCTGCCAGCCAGCTCCAGGTGCACAACCTCAGGTGCACCCTCAGCAGAGGCTCCCCCATCAATCTGCTCATCTTGTAAAACCTGACACCGTCACAAATTATTACAGAGCCTCTTTTACACTTGGCACTAAATCAGGCGACATTAAAAACCAGCAGATGAAGAATTCCTCATAAAGGGGCCCAACAGCAGCAACCTGAGCTCCAACATGTCCATGGCAGCTTTCTCACACCACAGGGAATCTCTGGGAAGTTTAAGAGCCTCAAATTAGCACACCAGGGAGTGAAAGTCACTTTGTGCAGCCAGTTGAGGATCACTCCTCCCAGTACCGTTAACATAAAAATCGAAAAAGTCAATTAAAATTTTTACCATGTGGCCTCAAATCATGCCCAAAACCCCCTCAGCACTAAAAGGAAATCCCAGAATGAGAACACTGAAGAGGTTCTTGCTGGGGTACTTCAGAAGCTGATAAAGCACTTGATGGTTTTAATTTAATCTAGAGATGGATGACAAAGTTATTGAGGTCATGATTCTGACCTAAATCTTCCCTCTCCTACATCCTGAGCCCAAACAAGTCTGATGCTAATTAAACAACAACAACAATCCCTCAATTTCTTGTCTACAAGGCCAGGTTGGACAGGGCTTGGAGCAGCCTGGGATAGTGGAAGGTGTCCATGGCAGGGGGATGAGATGAGCTTTAAGGTCCCTTCCAACCCAAAATATTCTGTGATTCTGAGATTCTTCTGTTATTTGTTTACAACTTTTCAGAAACCTTCATTATCCACACCAGCCAGGAGTGATCAAACCTTGGGTTTCAGCTTCACACCCCTGGGAGCACAGGCCTCAGGGATGGAGGATGGATCTGATTTATTGAGGTGTTTGCACAACAAGACGTTTGCAGCAGCTCTTCCCAAAAGCACCAACCAAACTTTGCCTGGGGAAGAGCCACAGAATTCCAGAAGGGTTTGGGTGGGAAGGGACTTGAAACCCATCCAGTGTCACCCCTGACACTGTCCCAGGCTGCTCCAAGCCCCAATGTCCAACCCGGCCTTGGACAAATCCCCGTTGTTCCCATGCTGGACCAAGGCCTGGCCCAAAGTCCTCTGGGGCTCCAGGGTTTTGCTGGAAGTGATGCTGAGCCCTGACATGGAACTGCAGCCCGTGCAGGGATGGAGGAGAACCAGACTTGAAGGGAGATGAAGCATTTGGGTGGCCAACACAGAGCTTTGGTCTGCTTGACCTGCTCAAGGAGAGCGGCTTCAGAGCCTGGGGAGGGTCACCACTGCCAACGATTTACCTTCCTGTTGGATTTGAATTCTATCTGTTTAAGTTTTATCTGCAGCCATTGAAGAGCTCCATGAACCTTCTGCAGCTGTTGGGACATTCCCATACATCCCATCCCATTATCCCATCCCATCCCATCCCATTATCCCATCCCATCCCATTATCCCATCCCATCCCATCCCATCCAATCCCATCCCATTATTCCATCCCATTATCCCATCCCATCCCATCCCATTATCCCATTATCCCATCCCATCCCTCTAAGCAAACACCTCATACCAGCATCTTCTCACACATTCCAGGTGAGGTATCCAAAATCAAATTCTCAGTTCACCGCCCCACATTTGACTCCTATGGAAATCTTCCCCTCAACTTCCAAATGCCAGAAGAGTGAGAACATTTTAAACCATCTTTACCCAGAATCAGGAATCTTCCTGCAGTTTGGAGATGTTAAAACCAGACAGAATCATTTTTTTTAATGTAGCGTTTTGTACAAATGCCTCAAGATTTTTTTCAAAACAAACCAACGGAAACCCAGGAAATATCCTTAAAATTCTGCCTTTTCCTCACACCTGTGTTCACCACCCCTGCGTTGCCTCCTGCCACCTTGAGCACCCCAGTGATGGTGGAATTATTTATAAGAGTTTAAGCCAATCTGTCCAAATCTGTTATTGAGGGTCTGATGTGCACCTTGGTAGCCCTGCAAGGCTGGGGATGTGCTACAGGAATCCCAGGCATGGAGATCCTCTTCCCTCATTTTATGGCAGGAGAGGTTATTCCCAAGAGCTCTATTCCTCTGGCTGTTTCAGAGGTTGTGCAAATCCTGTGTGCACAGAGGTCTCAGGCTGTTACAGTGGCCTGAAAGAATTCTCAGAGGTTGGACTAAAAGAGGAAAGAAACAGCATTTATTTAATTAAAATAAAGCAAGCACTGAGTCCTTGGGCTTTGAACACCATCGTGGGATGGTGGCTGCAGGAAGCCCCATGGAAAAAGCAATAGTTTGTGGTTTCTGGAATGAAGGAATAAATACAACAATGATCCCCCCACAAATCCCCAAGGTCCTACCCCAAATGAAAGCATCAGAGAGGGACAGCTCAGCACCCCCTGAGCTCTGTGAGGGAGGAACACTTTAATTAAACACAAATATCTTGTTAGCAGCAGAACCTTCACTCCCGGGCCATGTTCAATAACCTAAACCCTCTTTGTTTTTCCCATGTGCACCCCTGCATCATTCCTACACCTGGGATGAAGTTTGCTCTTTCCTGGGTATGCTGCAAGAGCAAATTCATTAACATTTGTGAGGCTGAGACAGCAGGTAATTGGGTGGGTTAATGAACATTATTTTCATCTTTATAAAAAAACCCTAAACCCATCAGCCCTTCCATCCTTTCACAATCCATAACTCTCAAACCCCATTTCCTCCTCACAATGATCTTAATTCTAATTAAATGAGCTTTTGTCTTCCAGCCCCAGTAGAGATGAAGTGGCCACATGAAACATCTGCAGCGTAGCCCTGCCCAAAGTCCAGTTTAACCTAAAAGCTGCATCCAAGCCTGGCAGGCTGGGAAAGAGGCTCCTGTCATCCCTGGAGCCACCTGAGGGCTGCTCCAGCCCCAGCACCTTGTGGGGGCCATTCAGCCCCTGCCTCCACTGCTCTGCACAGCCACGAGGGGAAAAGGCAAAGAGAAAGTCAGGAAATTCATCCTGTTGTAAATAATCCAACCTACCCAGGGTGGTGCTGCAGTCACCACCCCTGGAGTGTTCAGAAAGGAGGAGATGTGGCATCTCACACTGGGCTTTGCTGGGCACAGGGGCACTTGGCCAGGGCTGGTCCTGGGGAGCTTTTCCCCCTCGGTGGCTCTGTGATTTCAGCTGGCACCAAAGCTCCAGCTTGCACAGCTCCTGCCAGTCCAGAACTGTGTCCAGCCCCATTCCCATGCTCAGGTGAGTGTCCCTCAGCTCCTGTGGCTCCTGGGTGGGACCCAGGGGCAGGAGAGCATTTCATTGTTTTCCTGGAGCCAGCAGCACCTCACTCCTGTAGTTACACATCCTGGGGCTGCCACTGGAGCACCCTCAGCACATGGAGCCACAAATCTCCCAGATTTCAGCAGCTTTTTGACCAAAAAGCTGATGTGACACAACCAAACCAGGTCAGGCAGGAGGAGGTGCTGGCTCTGGGGTTCACAGCAGAGCTCCAGACCTCAATGAACCTCAAAAGCCCCTCATGTTCTGTCAGTGGGAATTAAATCCTTCCTGGAGATGCTAAAAAGCTGGATCCCACTCTGGGATACCCCAAGACCAGGCCATCAGTCTGGTGGTTCACAGCACCTCCAAAGATCTCCCTTGGATTTCCCACAGGACACTGAGAGCATCAGCTTTCTCCCATTTTTCATGGCCTCACAGGTTTTCTGGACCCTCAGCAAACTCTGATCAATGCCTGTCATTAATAACTGGATAAATCCTGGCTACATTTCCACAGCCAAGCCCACCCAGGCATGGAATGCAGGCACAGCCCCCCTCCTAACACACCCCAGCACCAGCAGATCCCCCCAGCCCTGCAGGAGCTCACTCTGGTGGGATCAGGATCTCTGTGGGGACCATTTCAAATGTCATTTTCTGTCTGCCTCTTCTGGGAGAGCTCCTTCAGACATGATCCATGACCCTGTAATCACAATTTTCTCTCCTGACAGAGGGAGGCAGAGCCTGGCAGGGGAGCCTGGCTGTGAAACCAGCCCCAGCTGCTGCTGACACTGGGGGGATCTTTGGTGTATCAGCGTTTGAAATGTTAATGTGACAAAAATACAGCAGCAGATGGATTGCAGACCCCAGGTATTACAGCAGCATTGCTCCAGGGATCAAGGGAGGCCATTTCTTGCAGGATATTACTGGATAAAGCAGGAGCCTGGAGCCACTTTGAGACTGGGCCATATTTTAGATGAATTTCATTTCAAAGAGGTCATCAGCTCTCTGCCTGGATAATCATATCTGGGAATTAGCCAGGAGAGAAAATTGCCCCAAACCATTCCCATAATCTGTCTCCAGTCCCCACTGAATGTATTTGGTCACCTCTGGGCTCAGGGGGCTGGAGCAGCTCTGGTGGGCAGGAAATTCCTCCTGGGGCTGCCATAGTCCCCATGCACCAAAAGCAAACCCAGAAATAGGGAATAAACTGCTTTACTTCACTCCCACCCTTTTATCCTAAAATATCTCTTAAAACCTAATGTACCTCTGTATGCTATAATTTCCAAATTTCCTCTAATCCCATGCATAATTACACGGAGCGCTGCACTGGCATTCCTTCCATGCAAACATTGCTACCAAGTGCAGGATTTTCAGAGCATTATGTGACAAAGAAATAACTGCAGTCATTATTTCTGGCCCGTGTGTGGGTACACAGTGGGACAGCACGTGTCATTAGCTTCCTGCTGGGGACACTGCCCATTTATCTTCTCCTAATCCTCCCCCAGTGCTTGCCAGCAATGTTATTTCAATGGTTTCATGTTCAGCATGGCTGGGAGGTTCCTGGGTGTCTTCAGGGCTGTGTCCTTCCCCCTGGCTCCCTCAAATCCCGGGGCCTCAGCAGCAGAATCCACATTTCAGATGCCTTTGACAAAGTCCAGGTGACTCCAGAACCTTGCTCTGATCTCTTTTTCACGCTCCTTCCACCCAGCAGTGCTCAGAGCTGAGCTGGCAGATCCCTGGGATTCCCTGGGATAATGGGGCATCCCCTGCTCCAGGGCTGTCTCCAAAAGCGATGGAAGGGTTGCACAAAGGTTGTAGGAACCCCAGGTAAAAACCTCCCCTGCCAGTGTTTGCAATCAGCTGAAATGCAAAGATTGTGATGCTCAATGTCCTGCCCAGACTTTAGCACCATCCCTACGTTTTTTAAAATAAAACAAAAACCAGAACAACCTAACAGGGCCTGCTGGTCAGCAGAAGCCAACTCCCAGAGCAAACCCTTCCATTCCTGAGCTGCAGAGCAGCAGGAGATCCCTCCCCCAGGCAGCACCCCTGGCTCTCAGCACCACAGCAAAGAGAAGAAATGTGCTGTGAGACGTGGAGTTGGGTGGGAGTGTCCAACATCCCTGTGACCCCCTTTACTCCTGGCTCATTGGTAACCCCTAAACTGGTTCATACTGGGGAGCCTGGGGAAAGACATCCTAAAGACCCAAAATCCTCCTGGTGTATGTCCTGACCTCCCCACTGCATCTCTTCATGATCACCCAACCCTCCAGCTCCCCACAGGAGCTTTCCCAGCTCAGAACCTCCCCAGCTCACCACTCTCTGCCTTCTCACCTCCCCTCACATCAAACACCTCCCAAAACCCAGCCAGACCTCACCTCCCCTGCCATCCAACACCTTCCAAAACCCAGCCAGACCTCACCTCCCCTGCCACCAAACACCTCCCAAAAACCAGCCAGACCTCACCTCCCCTGCCATCCAACACCTTCCAAAAACCAGCCAGACCTCACCTCCCCTGCCATCCAACACCTTCCAAAACCCAGCCAGACCTCCCCTCCCCTGCCATCCAAACCTTCCCCAAACCCAAGCTGGCCCTCCCCACGTGGCTCTGCCCCAGCTTGTCCTGAGCCACCCCCCAAGTGCACTGACACAGACTCAAACCCCATTCTGTGAGCACAGCAGAGCAGAAGGTGTTGTCAGATCTTTAAATGTCACATTGGGGGGGGGTCCAGTTTCCACCTCAAGGGACAGGTTTTGAAGCCCCAGGGTGGTGTCACCGTCACAGGGGACACTCCCTGTGCCAAAGCTTTCCTGCACCCCCCAACTGCACCAC
Source organism: Brachypodius melanocephalos (assembly GCA_013398615.1). Taxonomy (NCBI): domain Eukaryota; kingdom Metazoa; phylum Chordata; class Aves; order Passeriformes; family Pycnonotidae; genus Brachypodius; species Brachypodius melanocephalos. The sequence continues at coordinate 1,537,076 of VZSR01003083.1, read as the reverse complement.
TTCAGTTTAATAAAAGTTTGTTCTTTCTTCACTTTTCTGTTTTCTGGCTGAGAAAGGTTTATCCCAGCAGTGTTGATCCACTTTTATCACCCTCCAGAGGCTCCAGCAGGAGCTGCCAGCACTCAGTGCTCACACCCCACCTGCAAAGGCTTTTGGATTCCTCAGCTTTGCCTTCTGCATGGTCCAGCCCTCCTTTAGCAAGTCCAGCAGCCTGAATTTGGTTAAAATAACTGTTTATTTGTCAAAGCCCTGACTCCTGTCCAGGATAAACTGACTCCAAACTAAACTAATTCCTCCACTGAGGGCTGAATGTGCTGCCTGGGACACGGGAGCCAAAGGAATACCAAGTCTGTGTGTGAATGGGAACAGACCTGATTTCAGCTTGCAGGGATTATGTCAGTGAGCAGAGCAGAGCTGTTGGGTTCAGCATTCCCAGCAGGCAGGGATTGCACACATGCAGCTGCTCTGTGCCTCAGGACAAGGCTCCTCCAGGACAAGGGTCCACCTGGCCACACACCACACCTGGTCACAGCCTCACTGTCACATCTGGGGGCTGGGAGGGAAAACCACTGAGCTGTGCACACAGAGCAGCCCCAGCTCCCACCCACTGCCAGCTCTTCCCTCCCCTCCTGCTCCTGTTTTGGGCTCATCCCACCCCTGAAGCCTGGCAGGGCTGGAGCCCATTTCAGAGCTGCCAACCCTTCAGCTGCAGGGTTACAACAGCCTGAGACACATTTTTCCAAAGCTTGCCCTGGGAGGAGAGGGAGTTTCCATTCAGGAAAGCACAGAGCTGTGTTTCATGGATCCACACTCAATCCATCCATCACATGGGAATAATCTCCTCATTCCTCATGGTTTGCACAAAATGAACACTGCACCTGAGGCAAAGCCACTTTGTCACCTGCACTTCAGCACAAGTCTGGACAAACCTGCACAGCTCCTGCACCTCCCCAGTTGGTTTGTTACCAACACCCTTTTCCAAATCCCTGCACCCTTCCAAGCCCTCCCTGGCTCAGGTCACAGAGCTGGTGGGGGTTATGACATTGCCCCAACCTCTCCAAGTGGCTTCCTCACCTCATCCTCCTGCATTTTCATAGAACCATGGAATGGTTTGGGTTGGAGGGACCTCAAATGCCATCCAGTGCCACCCATGGCAGGGACACCTTCCACTGTCCCAGGGACACCTCCCACTGTCCCAGGGACACCTTCCACTGTCCCAGGCTGCTCCAAGCCCCAATGTCCAACCTGGCCTTGGGCACTGCCAGGGATCCAGGGGCAGCCACAGCTGCTCTGGGCACCCTGTGCCAGGGCCTGCCCACCCTCCCAGGGAACAATTCCTTCCAGTAACCCACCTAACCCTGCTCTGTCTGAAGCCATTCCCCTTTCCCCGTCACTCCAAGGTGCCGTGTGTCCCTCTCCCACAGGCTCCCTCAGCAGCTGGATGCCTCCCTGTCCCATGTGCTGGTCACTGGGTGCCCCAGCCCTGGTCACTGGGTGCCCTGGTCACTGGGTGCCCTGGTCACTCGGTGGTGCTCTGGTCACTGGGTGCCCCCAGCCCTGGTCAGTGGTGCCCTGGTCACTGGGTGGTGCCCTGGTCACTGGGTGCCCCAGCCCCGGTCAGTGGTGCCTCCAGCCCTGGTCAGTGGGTGCCCCAGCCCTGGTCAGTGGGTGCTCTGGTCACTGGGTGGTGCCCTGGTCACTGGGTGCCCTGGTCAGTGGTGCCCAGCCCGGCCGTACCTGATGGGCAGGGAGGGGTCCCCGGCGTCCCACCAGTCCTTGGGGGGGCTGATGTACATGCACCACAGCTCCCAGCTGTAGCCGTGGGCAGAGTTCTCGTAGCGCTGCACCTCGAAGTTGTCCTGCTTGATGTTGTCGATGGAGGGCAGGATCACCCTCTTCCTGTTCTCCTGGATCCGGGAGAGCACCGGCTCTGCCCTGGGAAGGGGCAAAGCACAGCAGGACAGGGTCAGTGCACCGCAGCTTCCACTCCATTCCTCCCCATGTCCCATCCAGCCCTGCCCTTTGGCACTGGAAGCCATTCCCTGTGTCCTGTCCCTCCAGGTCCCTGTCCCCCTGTCCCCAGTCCCTCTCCAGCTCTCCTGGGGGCTCCCTTTGGTGCTGGGATCCACTCAGAGCCTTCTCCAGCTGAACAGCTCCAACTCTCTCAGCTTGTCCTCTCTGCAGAAGTGTTCCAGCCCTTGGTGTTCCTTCTCTGGATCCACTCCAACACCTCCATGTCCTTCTTGTATTGGATAAAAACCTGGTCCACAGGCTGGGAAGCCTGGCTGGAAACCTTCCCTTCTGGAAGGCAAGGCCAGGAAGGGTGTGCTTGGTTCAAACCACACTTGAACTAGACCAGACTTCCCCCAGATCCCAAAACCCTGGCTAGAACAGGATACATTCCTGAAAGCAGAACTGTTTGAAGGGTCTCTTTTCCCTTGGGATGCAGTCTGATGACTCTGTAGGTAAAAAATTCATCTCTGGATGTGTTCAAAGCAGGAGATGTGCTCAGCCTCACCTCTGCAGCTCCAGAGCCACTGAGTGCCCTGGGGTCAGTCTGCCCACACCAGGGGGAATTTGGGGGAACTGGCACTCCCAGTGCCCCCAGTAACAGCAGGGAGAGTCCAGCCCACACTGCAGAAATGCCTCCTGCCTACCCCTCAAAATGAGCTTCAAGAGCTCAGTCAGTGGGAGCTCCTCAGTGAATCAGGTGTGAGGATTTAGTGACCACAGAGAGGAATGTTCAGCTGGGAATACAGATCCCAGCATAACAAACAGCTCCTGAAATACCCCCTTCAGCTGCACTGTCATTAGAAAGGGTTCAATAGCTGTGCAGAACTCTGCCTTTAACAGCTGCAAATAGGTTGCTTTTTGTGGCTGTTACTGTGTTCAAATTCAACACAAGTTTAGCTTCTTCCATCTCCACTTTTCTAAACATGGACCATTTTTACACTTGGTTAAAGGAAAAAAAAATCCCTTTCAGGCTCCTGTCATGGCATAGATTCAAACTTCAGCCACTTGAGCTCAAATGTTTTGAATCTCTCTTTTAAAAAATCCTTATGAAACACCTTTTGCTGCTTCTGCACCTCTGCTCTTATTCCCAGCAGCAGAGGAAACAAATGAATCCAAAGCATCTGAGCCTTCCCCTCTGGGATCCAGCAAAGGCCACAGAAGTGGGAAACACTTTCTCCTTCATTCCCTTGCTGCCTGGGCTTTTCTAAACTTGCAGGAATTACTTAAGGCTAAGGGAATGGGAAATCATCCTGAAAAACATAAACAGGCAGCAGGGAAAGGCACAAAGGGACGGAATAGAGAAGGAATACAAGGAGCAAGGGCTCCTCATACATTCCCATCATGCCATTCAATCCAGAAGGAATCAGAAGGAATCCTGGAGAAGGATCACCCAGCCAGAGGACTTGTGTGTCATTGTGCAGGGACACATCCCTACAAAGCCATGGATAATGCCCCAGCCAAGCCCCTGAGCACCTACCAGCCAGCAGTGAACTCCACGTGGGCATCGAAGAAGCCGGTGACCTGGCCAGTGGCAGCCTTCCAGCCCTCGATGCGGGCCCGGATCAGCCCTTCCCTCTTCTGGTTCCTCACCACCTTCACCAGCCCCGGGTAGCGCTTGTTGACGTACTCCTCCAGCGGCGCCTTCAGCTCCTCTGGGGACAAGGACACAGAGCCGTGGGACAGGCACAGCCCTCACCCCAAAAAAACCCCCCTGGAGGGGCTGGAGCAGCGGGGCCAAGCCCCCTGCACCCACTGCCACGGACACAATCCCCTGGGGTGGAGCAGGGCTGGGCTGCACAGGATGGACCCAGCACAACCCACCCAGGACAGGTTCACTGAGGAGCCAAGGGCAGGGAGGGGACACTCACGCTCCTCTGCACTAAAGGAAATGGAACTGGAACACAGAGATAGCAAGATGTCACCCATGGGCAGCAAACAGCAGCGCTCGGATCTCCTGATGGAGGTTTGAGCTGAATGCTCTGCTGCAAATGCTGCAAAACCCAGCCAAAATGACTCAAACGACATCAAAACCACGTCTGAGCTTCACTGCCCTCTTCACTCAGTCTCACCACTACGGCCTTGGCACTTGCTGTCTGTTTTGCCACCGGAGAAGTTGAATTTCCCCTTGCTTTCATGAGGGGATGAAAGGGATTGTGGCTTTGTTCAGCAGATCCTCCCACCACGTGTCTCGTGTTCAGTGCAGCTCATTTCCCTCTGCTGTCCAGGCTGTGTGTGCAGTGCCCCAGACCCTCAGGGACCTCAGCCACCAGCAGCACAGAAATCCTCCAGAGTACAAGACTGCAGCATAAAAGGCACAGAGGGCTTTGAAGGTGGGAGCAGATGGAAGGCTACAACAAAGGATAAACACCAGCGTGTTCTTCCAGCCCTTTGGAGAAATGCCAGCTCTCTGCCAGAGCAGCCTCAGTCCTTTCAGTGCCTGTTGCACCAGCTCAATGCACAAAGCTCTGCTGGAGAGAGGAGCTCTGAAAGCTCAGCAAAGCCACTGGGCACCAACACAAACACTCAACACCGTGAAAGCAGCTCCTGAGAGTATCTTTCATCCCTATCGGGCTTCAGGACAGCAGAAAATTGAGATATGATCCGTGACCTCTAATTATAGTCTACTACCCTTCACTGCACTCACTCTCTCTCTCCAGGACAAAAAAAATAAAGAGGGGAAAAGAAGTCACCATTAATCACCCACATGGTGAAATCCTCGAGCCACACCAGCACACGTGGGATCCCACATGAAGGAAACGCACAATGGAGAGCGAAGGAGTAAACAGCAAGTCTCATCTGCTTTGAAATCTTCAAAGGAAAGGGATTATCTGTTCCCTTCCCTGCCACACCTCCTTCCAGGCACAGCAAATGTGCTTTCTCCACACTGCCTTTCTGGGATGCTTCCCCTCACATCTCCATTTCCCCAAAGTCTCCTTTCTCTTTTATGCTGAAGTGGGAATAAAAAGAATAAAGCAAATGAGCCCCTTCCTCAATTCAAAGCATCTGCATCACACACATCCATAACTCAGCAACTTCCATTTCATGCTGAGCCACTCAGAGCAAACCCGGGATTTTATGGAGACAACAACTCTCCCGAATGGTTTTAAGGAGACAAAGACACCGATTTTTTAGACAGATGAAGCCCCACAAGCACAGCACCGGCATCCCACGTGGCTTTGGCAGCAGGTAAGTCATTAATGCAGCAGACAACTGCACCAACAGAGTGATTACAACAACTTTCACACTGGAGGTGGAATATCAGCAGAAGGAAAGCGTGAGAACTGCCCTGGGGGATCGTCTGAGCAGCACAAAGCAGAGCAAAGCTCCAGTGAAACAGAGGAGTTGTAATGTCCCAGCTCCCAGGCAGCCCAGGGTCAGCCCTGGGAGACCCCTGTGCCCACCCTGCTGTGTGACAGCAGCTCCCCAGAGTGTCCCCAGCAGCCACAGCCACCCCTGGGCTGCGTCCTGGGTGCCAGAGGGGCACAGTGACCTGCTGGGAGCCACAGCAGCTCCTGTGGAATGGCACCAGGGCTGTGGAAGGTGCCCATGGCTGGCACCACCCTGCCCCTGCTCCCTGGCACAGGGCAGGGCCTTTTCTGACCCACAGATGGGGCAACTGAGAGGTGGTTTAAAAACTTTTATTCCATTTTCAGTCTCATGTGAAGGGTGACACAATACAGGTGTTACAATTCACGCCATCGCAATCAGAACCCAAACTATTTCCTAATTACAATCCATTATAGGCATTTCTTGGCCTGTCAGCTTTTGCCACACAATGCTGCTAATGCCTTAAAGTCCATCATCTAAAATCACCCCTCATGGGTTCTACTACAGTTCATCTTTCATAGTTCTGTTTCTCCAAAGTATCCAGTCTTATTTGCAAGGCCATCCTTTGACACTTGTTTCCAGTTCCATTTCTCTCCCAACAATGTCCATCCTATTCCATGGCATTTCTGAGTCAGCATTTCTTATCCCAGAGTTTGCACACAGATCCACATGATGTGAGTCTTCTGTCAGGTTTTGACAATTCCCTACAAAACCCTTTCCCACGTGGGTCCTGTCCTGCCCAGGGTGGGACACAGGTGTCCCCAAGGGGCTGCTGCCCACCTAAGCACTGCCCAGCAGTGGGAAATGCAGCTCCAGGCTCTGTCTCTGCAGCAGTGCATCTCCACACCCAAACAAATGTTTCCAAAGGAGGAAAAGGGGGTGCAGTTACACCCCTGACTCTTAAGGAGAAGCACCAGAACTTTCTGTTCTTCCTCAGCCCGTGCCAGCACAGAGGCCCCTCTTGCTCTCTGTAGCTGCTCTGAAACGCGGCTGTTTCTGTTGGGCAGCAAGCCAAAAGCCCTCCTAAAACACGAAGTATTTAAGAAGGAGCACAGAGGTGCTCAGGGCTTTTTGGGGTGTCTTAGCCAGGTGGCAGGTGTTTCTCTGACACCCGTGCACAGCTTCTGTTTTGTTTCTGTCCCATTTGGTATTTTCTCTTTTATTAAAACCTTTGTTTTACAGAACACACCTGAAGAGCCATCTGGCAATTATTATTAACCCATTCTGAGAAGTTACAGGCCAGCCCTCAGGACTTGGCACATCTTCATGGTGCTCATTACAGGCTGCCCCTCTGTAAGCTTCTCTCATCTCTGCACTGAGGGTTTCCTGCACAGCCTCACACAGATTTATTTCCAGCTTTGCTCCATCCTGGCACAGCACACAGCTTTTGGGGAGAGCTGACATTCCTGAGCAGCCCTCATGGAGACTCCACAGCTCCCTGAAGGGTGCCTGTGCTCAGCTGGGGTCAGGCTCTTTCTCCAGGCAGCACGGACAGAAGGAGAGGACACAGCCTCAAACTGTGCCAAGGGAAATACAGGTTGGATATCAGGAAGAAGTTTTTCATAGAAAGAGCGATAAACTACTGGAATGGTCTGCCCAGGGAGGTGGTGGAGTCACCATCCCTGGATGTGTTTAAAACAGCCTGGATGTGGCACTGGGTGCCATGGTTTGGTTGAGGTGTTGGGGCTGGGTTGGGCTGGATGATCTTGAAGGTCTCTTCCAAGCCAGTGATTCTGTGATTCTGTGAGAGGATGGCTGCAGCCCTGCACTGAGCTTCACCCTTCTGAGCTGTCCTGCAGCTCTGGGAGGAGAGGGCACAGAGCACAGCACTGTTCTGACACTGTGGGACACACAGAAGGGCTGGGCTCTCTATTTCACTTCCCAGAACATCCAGAAGTGCAGGAGTGGAGAATCCAGTGTTGGGTAACAAAAGTGAAATGCCAGTCTCTGGGAATCCCAGAATGGTTTGGGATAAAGCTCATCTCCTTCCACCCCGTGCCAGGAGCAGGAACACCCTCCACAGCCCAGG
>VZSR01003083.1:1510056-1521433 GCA_013398615.1 Brachypodius melanocephalos | reverse complement strand
GGGACAGTGGGAGGTGTCCCTGGGACAGTGGGAGGTGTCCCTCCCTGGGACAAGATGGGCTTCAAGGTCCCTACAACCCAAAGCACTTGGGATTCTGTGAATCTCAGGTTTTATTGCTAATACCCAGCTCATGCTGTATCTGCCCAGCCCAAAGCAAGTCTTGTGCCAGGATGCTGAATGTTCAAGGGAACACCCCCTGCACTTGAAAACTGCTACATTTAAATTAAATACAAAGGTCAGACCACCACAATGCATCCCAGTGTCAGTGATCAGCTACCCAGCTAAAGCCCAGCCCATCATCTGATGTTTAATTTAGCTCATGTTCCTTGTTCCATCAGTACCTAAAGGCTGTGTCAGGAAGTTCTCCCTGCCTATGGAGCAGGTGCTGTGCAGCCACATCTGCAGGACCCTGACACTGGGCCAGTTTGTAACAGGGCCTGACTGGAGAGAGCTGAGGGGGGCTGCAGGGGACCCCTCCCCATCCCACTTTGCTGGGTGGAAACACCCCCAGCCCAGCACAGAGCACCTGCCAGCATCTGGACAAATTAGTGCAGGTTACACAATTACATTTTGCCCCACTAAATCCTGCTCTCTCCAATTAAACCTGGGCTGGCACCTGCTTGTAGGATTTATATCAAAATATGAATCAGTAGTAGAAAGAAAGAGCCACCTTACAGTTTTGTCTCTCCTTTAGATCAATGGGATATCAAAGAGGCATTTTATGTCCCATTAAATCATGCTTGAATATGTTCCATTAAATCATGTTCACAAAACTCTCCAAGTGTGAGGAGGCTGGGGAAAAACTCCCCATGTTCAGCCCTGGGTTTCATTTAAGGACCTTGCTGAGGTCTCACTGAGAAACGCTCTTGGCCTTCAACAGGGGGGAAAAGGGGTTTCCTCTGTCCTTGGTCCAAGGCTCAGGCATGAAGGGAGGGGTTTAGGTGGAGATCAGGGAAAGGTTCTGGTTCTCTCAGAGGGTGCTGGCACTGCCCAGGGAATGGGCACAGCCTGAGGCTGCCACAGCTCCAGGAGCTCCCAGGGATGCCCAGGGTGGGATTGTTGGGGTGTCTGTGCAGGGACAGGGGTTGGACTGGATGATCCTTGGGGGCCCTTCCAGCTCAGGAAATTCCAGGACATCTTTTCTCACTTCAGAACAAGCTGAGGAGCTGAAGACTGACACCAGTCCCTGCATAAAATTCCCAGTATCCTCCCCAGCCCCTCCTCCAGGGACGGGATCTGGATGGGTACAGAGCTGACACAACTCCTGCACTGTGACCACAGGATCACCTTTATGGGGTCCCAGATCTTTATTCTACATCAAGCCCAAGTCTGCAAACATGAAAACCTGCAAGGAAACCCACAAAACAAATGTATTTACAGAGAACACCTTCTCACCTGAACCCTTGCAGTTCCTGGTTTGTGTAAGGAACCACCCCAAAACAAAGGAAGGCTGAGAAGGGGAGCTGGGGAAGAGGAAGCAGGGCTGAGTTTCTGCTGAACAGCTTGGCACACATCAGGCTGGATTAACCAAGTCAGCCAAACTCAAAAGACAAAAAGCATAAAGCCCCAGCTCTGCTCCAAGGCGTGTTTGCTGCTGCAGAGCTGCTTTGAATCCTCTGCTCGTTTGTTTTCTGCTCAGCACACAGCTGTAAATCCACTCTTCAGAGCAGCCAGTGAGATTAGGATGTTTATAGGCTGTCTCAGTAACAGAAAAGGGATATCCCAGCATTTACTGCCTCATGATCCCTCAGCAGAAAAATCACCTGGAATCACAGCAAACGCTCCTGGAGCACAGAGAGGCCACGAAGTGGCAGCTAACATTTACAAACCACCTCTTCCTGCCCAGTGATTTAACAAGATCCGCTCTATCACTCAATTAACACCTCTCACCTGTTCTCCAGGGCACAAAGCCATTTCCATCAACCACCTGGAACTGCCTGCCTGCCATCAGCCAAACCCCGATGGTTTCTACACCTTCTCTTCCCAATATAACCCATTGATCACAGCAATAAATGCAGCTTATGGACAGCCTGGAGTGTGGACTGGTCCAAGACAACAGAGGCACTCCTTGGCTTCAAGGATTCTTCACTCCTTGGGCTTGAGAGCAGGCCAGGTTTGCACAGAGTTGCCAGGGGATGTCTGAGCTCTGGGGGGACCTGCCCAGGCAGCACCTTCCAGAAAGGAAACAATTTCATGAAGGGCCAGTAATACATTCCATTTTCCAGGAGAGCTTTAGGCTGGATCTCAGGGAAAGGTTCTGTCCCCAGAGGGTGCTGGCACTGCCCAGGGAATGGGCACAGCCTGAGGCTGCCACAGCTCCAGGAGCTCCCAGGGATGCCCAGGGTGGGATTGTTGGGGTGTCTGTGCAGGGACAGGGGTTGGACTGGGTGATCCCTGTGATCCCTTCAAACCCAGGATATTTTACCGATCTGTGATGCCCTGACCAGCTGAGAGCTCAGGGAGGAGCTGGGCAGTCAGGCTGCAGCTTGCTTTGCCCCCCAGCTCACTGAGCAGAAATCCTGCTAATCCTGAGAGATCAGGAATCCCTAATCCCATCACCAAAGATTACATCCACCCTTGGTCACAGGAATGATCTTCCACCTTCCATGCTGTGCCATGATGTGCCATCCACTCCTGGCAGCTCCCACATCTACTCTGCACAGATCTCAAAATGTCTAGGCTGTCACATTTCCTTAATTTGTGCCTTTTGCATGGCCCCTTCCCCCAGTGCCAACATAAAATGTTTTCCAAAGTTTTTAGTGGAGATGAAATCCCCTGAAGCTGTCCCCATTCCCAGGGAGGAAGCAGCACTCCATTCCTCTGGAAGCCTGCTCTGCTCAGAGTTCCCTGGATTTCAGATATGTCCAATGTTTTCAAGGGAATATTGGATGCAGACAAAACCCAGGCTGCAACAGGCCATCTGAAATTATCCAGCGGTAATTTGATTTTCCTAATGATGCTCTTCTAATCAATCCAGCCTGGAGCCGTCTCTCCAACAGGGGGCACAGGGAGAGCTTGTCAAGATCCACAGACACAAATTGGGAGGATTAAAGAGCTGAGGAAGTGAAGAGGCATTAGAAGAACCCCACTGAAGGAAAAGTGGCTGCTGCTCAGTCTCAGAACACTGACAGAGGTTTAAAATCACAGTTCTAATAAGCAAGGTAGAGAAAAATGCAACCTCACCCTCCCTGTGCCTTAAAACACTGAGGGCAGCAGTGCCACCCTCGGCCTGGGGATGGAGTTTTGGGTTTTATGGAACCATCACAGAGACACAACGTTCTGCCCTGAGCTGTTTTCCTCCAGGCTGGTGCCACAGCTGAGCTCAGGCAGAGGTTCTGTGTGGAGGTTTGGCCATGCACAAAGGAGCAGCCAGCACAGAGCAGAGCCCAGCCCAGCCCCAGAGGGCACTGCCAGCTCCACTCTGGGATGCCAAGGCAAAGGGAGGGAGCCCAAATGGAAAGTGAAGAGATGCCAGTGGAACACAGAACCCTCTCAGACAGGGAAGGGCTCAAATGGCCCCCACAATCCAAGGGAAGAGGTCACACACAGGGCCCTGGGCTGCCTGTCCTTCCTTGGGCATAAATCATGGAATCACTGAGGGTGGAGAAGCCCCCTAAGGCCACGGAGCCCAAGCACTGCCCCAGCAGCACTGAGCCACGGCCACAGGGATGGGCACTCCAAACCTCCCTGGGCAGCTCCTGCCAAACCCTGAGCACCCTTTCAGTGAGAAATTTCCTCCCATATCCAACCTAAACCTCTCCTGGCCCATCCTGAGGCCGTTCCCTCTCCTGTCCCTGTTCCCTGGGACCCCCCCGGCTGTCCCCTCCTGCCAGGTTCAAGCCATGACAATTGTCCATCCCAGGACACACAGGACGCCCTGTGCAGTGCCCACCTTCCACACAGGCTGGGCTCAGGATGGGCAGGCCCTGCTGTGCTTTGGGTGGATGTCAGGTCTGGAAAACACACCCAGGAGGGAAGGTCAATAAAATAACAGCAGGAGAAGAGCAGCCTGCTGTGTGCAGCCACTGGCACACACAGTCCCATGGCCTGCCTGGCCCAGGTGAGGATGGCAGCAGCCTGTGGGATCACTCTGGAGCACACAGGGCTGTGCTGTGTCCTCAGGGAACACTCTCATGGCTGGTGCAGGACTGGGAGCTGCTCCCTGCTGCAGGCTGTGCTCAGGCTCAGTGATGACCTGAGCGTCCATTCCATGACTGCAGCACCATCAGCTCTGATGCTGCACCATCCCTCATCCTCCCAGGGATGACCCTCAGGGCTGTTCAGGACACAAATGTCCCCCAGAGCATGAAGGGGACATCTCTGCCTGTCCTTCTGAAATGCCACCAGCAGCAACCACCCTCGAGAGGGCTGAACACCCCAGGTCTGCACAACCCCCATGGCTTTAGGGCTCTGTGCTGCTCCCTCACCTCTGCAGTTATTCCTACAGCTCCTAGTGGGGTCCTACTGCCCCCCCTCAACTCTGTGGGATCAGCCATCACAGACACTCAGCACACAGGAAGAGTCAGACACAGAAATCGGTGCCAGCTGGCACAGAATGGACCCAGATCACAGAACCTTTGAGTGGGGTTTGCTTGGAAGGGACCTTAAAGATCATCTCAGCCCATCCAGATCCTGTGTGCCTGTGGAGGAACACAGGGCAGACAAACAATGTGGTGGCTCTGGTTATGGACAGCACCCCTCTTTATAAAAGTAGGTCCTGATGATGGGTTCTCCAAGATTTCCTCCTGTCCTCCCTGTCAGAGTGCCAGATCTCCCTCTCTCCTGCCTGTCCCCTCCCTCTATTTTCAATTCTGAGCACCCAGGAGCTCCCCAGTCTGGATCCTGACTTATTAATGATTTCTCTTTTGGCCATCACACTAAATAAATCCAGCTAACGTGCTTATCAGGAGCTTATCCCTTCCTGACATTTCAGTCTTGTAGCAGGCTCAAGGGTTTGAATATTTAAACAGGCAAATATTCTTTTGATCAGCAGAATAAATGACTTGTTACTTCCTGTCCTTAAAAACACCATGAAGTTCATGGAAGTGCTCAGCTATGTTGGCACATCTTCCACAGGGCTGTGGAGCTGTTTCTGTAAAATATGGCTCAGGAGCACAGAGAGGGTTCCACTCACACATATTTAAATGTATTTTCTACAATGGCTGTGGAACTGCCACGTTAAAGCCAAGGGGGTGTGGGAGACAGCTCAGTCAGAATTAGTGCACAAGAAGTGGAATTCTCCTCCAAATTCCTATCCCAGAGATTGCTGCTTCGGGAAAAAATCAGCTTGCAACTCCAAGAGTCACCACAGCATCTCTCTGTGCTGAGCTTCCCAAAACTGAGAGCACTCCTCAGATAGGAAGTACCAGCAATTTCACCCCATTACAGAGACAGGGCTCAGGGCTGCTGCCGTGCTGTGGTGCAGGAGCCCACAGCAGCCAGCGTGTCCCTGTCACCTGGTGCCTTTCAGGACAGCACAAGGAGTGACATCCACTGCACCCAGCTCTTGCACAGAGCCCCTGGCTCCTCATCAGTCCCACAGCCTCTGCCCTGCATGACCAGGCTCCAAGGTCTCCTCATGGCCACATCTGGCCACATCTGGCCATCCACAGCACAGCTGGGGGCTCCCAGTTTGACAAGTCCTCAGGAGAGGGAGGCTGCTGTGCCCTTAACCAAGGCATCAGGGATTTAAACACAAGATGTCCAAGTGACGGTGCTCAGGGATGAAGAGGTCAGCCCTGAGGGGACAGGAGGGCAGCAGGGCTCAGGAGCAGAGCCTGCAGGTCCTGCTGCCTGGCTGTGGCCTTTCTCCCCTCCCAGGCAAGGTAGATTGGGCAGGGAGGAAAATCAGGAGCATTTTTATCTCTGTTTGTTTTAAAACAGTGCCCTGCAAACACAGCTGAACTCTGAATGATGTCCAGACAGGTATGGACTGAAGGAGCAGGCTTTGAAAATCAGCATTTGACATGATCACAGCAGAGGCAGCAGCAGCCTGACCTCCCCTGCCATGAGGATCCCAAGGTCAGCTCTGTGCAGAGCAGCCCCTGTGCTTCCAGCAGGGAACCCTGACTCTGCTGCACAGAGAACACCAGATCCTGGCCACTGGCACTGGGAGTGCTCCCAGAGGAAAGTAATGCCAGCTGTAAATTAACAGTAAAGTGTAAATTAACAACAAGTTGTAAATTAACAGTGCACGTTCTGACAGCCTCTGTCAGAGGCAGCTGCTGCTCTGTAGCTGCTCCTGCAGGCACAGTCCTGGACAAGGTCATTCACAGACATCTCTCATCTAAGGCAGGAGCCAGAGCTCCCTTCAGGGTCGAGGAAGTGACACTGCCACTGCCAAAGGACAATTTATTCCAGCCCTCCATCCCAGGTATACTTCTGTCAGGTAGAACACACTGGAGCTGTTTTTTGGGAAGGTGAAAATGCCTTTTTCCTCCCCAGATCAGAGGCAGCCCCAGGCTGGAGGTTCAGACAAACATCAGTGAGGGAAGGGAGCCCTTCATGTCCGCAGGGATCCCAGGGGACAGTCCCACCAGCAAACACCACAGCTCTGCTTAGACAGGTTGGGATAAAACTGGCACTGCTGGAAATCCTCCCTCTCAAACTGAAAACGAAATCCTTGGTACAGAGCCTGAGGTAGAAGTGTTTTACATTAATAAATCTCATGGGAACCCAGGATTTTGACATCCCCAGGGCAGACTTGGGGCAATGAAGAAGAAAAGTGGCCACCACTTGTGCTGCCTGGAACAAGGTGGAATGATGCCACTGCTGCAGGAGCTGGCATAAAAATGATGAACTTAAAAGGCACGATGGACTTTTAGAGACAGCTCTTCTTCTTTGTGATCACAGAGCCACGCTGCTGACGGCTTTATGAACTGGAAGATGAAGAGGTTTTTAAACCTTTCCCATTACAGACAGAAATCACTGGATAAGTTTGTTTAACCTCTGCCAGAATTGGATCAGCCTCAGCAGAGGGGTGTCACTGAGCCCTGGCTGCCAAATTCCTGCATGGGGAATGTCACACAGGGAGGGCTCTGCCATCCCACAAATGTCACACACGGAGGGCTCTACCACCCCAGCATCCCAGAGGTGGCACCAGGGAGAGCTCTGCCATCCCAAAATCCAGAAACTGGCTCCAAGAAGAGCTCTGCCATCCCCAGATCCTGGACTTGGCACCAGGGAGAGCTCTGCCATCCCCAGATCCTGGACCTGGCACCAGGGAGAGCTCTGCCATCCCCAGATCCTGGAGCTGGCACAAGAGGGAGTTCTGCCATCCCAAAATCCCAGAGCTTGGCACCACCACAGCCCACCCCAGCACAGGCTGCTCACCAGGGCACACTGACACACCGCTGAGAATCTTGTACTGCTGTGGGTGAAAAAGAATAAAAACCAGTCCCAAGCCCTATCCAAAGGGTCCAAACCAGCAGATGGGGCTGATTTAGATCTGCTTTCCCCCTCAGTGTCAGGTATCAGTTAACTGAATGCAATTCACTGCCCATAAATACTGGTGCCCCTTCATGGAGGGGACATTCAGGATGGAGAGTTAACAAACCAAACACCACACACAAACGTTCACTCCAAAGTGCCAGAAGCTTCCCTTTATTCCGCAGAGGAGGCTCCACACCACCCCTGCTATTCTGTGCAGAGATTTGCTCCTGTGTGGCTTTTTTACTGTCACAGGTGACATCTTCCACCTCAAAACAAAATACAGGACAGACAGAACTGGGAGACAAAGTTAACCAGCCCAGGCACCCAGTTTAACCCAGTGCAAAACTGCAACACCATGAAATACCTCACAGCAGGCAGGGAGGGATCCAACCCAGCACAGCCAGTCCAACAAAAGCTGAATTAAAAAAGGAAAAAACCCTCACAAATAAAAATACTCCAACTTCTCCTTGTCCCCTCATAAACCCCAAACCAAAACACAATCCACTTTTAGTGACAGGCTGGAGATGTCCCACAAGTGGGGTTTCACGTCCTTTTTGTTGTGCCTGCCTCCACCTGCAGAGATCCAAAGGACAGCAGCCACAGCTCCCTCCCAGAGCCACTCCAGGAAGCCTTTCAGTGCTGCTCCATCCCAGAGAGCAGGATTTGAGGCTGCAGATTTGTCTGGTGCCACAGCAGAGATGCTGACAGGAGCATCCAATGCTCCTGTGTCACCCTGCCACCAGCCCAGCCCCCAGAGCAGCCAGTGAGCACACACTGGGTGTGTCTGCAGGAGCACTGGCCACGGAGGTGGCACTTGGGGACATGGAGGTGGCCTTGGCTGTGCTGGACCCGATGGTCTTGGAGGGCTTCTCCAGCCTGAATAATTCCACAACACACTTGACAAAACTCAGCAAACTCAGCAAAATGTGTGCAGAGATACACAGTGAACTTGAAAGGTGATTTCTGATGAGCTCAACTCTTCACCTTCCCCAGACATCCTCGTCACCTGCACACACCAGAGGTGTGGATGCACACCTGAAAAGGGGGGAGTTCTGGACTCTTCTTCTCTCTCATCCTCACCTTACCAAGGCCATTGGACTTTCACCTGCTTTTCATCAGCCCTAACGAGTCCCAACCCCTGTGCCATCCCAAAATCCAGGAACTGGCTCCAAGGAGAGCTCTGCCATCCCAAAATCCAGGAACTGGCTCCAAGGAGAACTCTGCCATCCCAAAATCCAGGAACTGGCTCCAAGGAGAACTCTGCCATCCCAAAATCCAGGAACTGGCTCCAAGGAAAACTCTGCCATCCCAAAATCCAGGAACTGGCTCCAAGGAGAGCTCTGCCATCCCCAAATCCTAGAACTGGCACCAGGGAGAGCTCTGCTGTCCCAAAATCTTCCCTACCTGCACATCCAGACACACCCAAGGCTTGGCTTTGCTGCCTGCAGCTTCTCAGGCTCCCTCTGGCCCCCAGAAAACCCACAGGATCTCAGCAGCTGAAGGTTTGGGAGGTAAATCCTGATCCATCCATGGGGCACTGATGGGACTGAGTGATTTCCCCATGGCTGGGCTCCAAGCACTGGGGCTGAAGGATAAAATGGAAATCCCACTGCAAGGTTCTGCTGGGCCAGCACAGGCAGGTTCAAGCTCCCTGGATGCCTTAATTCACAGGCACTGCTCCCCAGCCCTTCCCTACACATCTGGGCTGCTTCCTGCCTGAAAATTTCACTGGCAGAGGAAAAACCTTCTGGCTTTGTCCTTCTGGTGACAAACAACTCCACAAATGAAACCCACTGGTACCAAACAAGCTTCATTTGTGCTGTCCCCTGAAATAAAGCTTCACCAGGAAATGAATTGATCTCCATTTGGCCTTTGTAAAGATTGTGAACAGGCTTAAAAGAAAGCAAATGCTCAGCCTGCTATTCATCCTGCCACTTCCTCATCATGCTCCATTCATTAATTGCTTATTCTAGTTTGGATTTTGCTGATTCCGTGCACATGTCTGCCTGCAAAAGGGACTGCCAACATTAAATCTATTGTGTCTATCCTATGATGTACATTTTTTGTGACCCAAGCATCTTAATACACCTAATGCTGTCTGGTACAGTTCATGTTTACAGATCCAGGTTCTCAAAGTATTTCTGAGCACAAAGCCCTGAAACCTCCTCACATTTCCCCAGGAAACTCGATTTTAAAGCACCTACTCTGTTCCCAGTAATTCTTCTTCAGAAATGTTCGGCTCTATTTTAGAATTAGGGTCTCAAAAATAGGCATTACAATTTAGGGACATAGAGACATTTCTAAAGGCACATTACCTGGCAAGTCCTAAGGAGAAATTATCTGCCAAGTTGTAAAAACAGAATGTAGAGAATGGGATTTACTCTGGTGAGAGGCTCTTGTAATAAAGTTATTAGGCTCAGACAGATCTAAGGGAGATAAAAGCCAGAGCAATTCCGAGTGTCACATCCACTTACCCAGCTCTGCCCATGCCCAGCTCCTTCACACACAGTAAGTCATTGAGAGCTCCTTGCTCTTGGATTTTCCTGCTGGAAAACTGCACAAATGGCTGCAGCACCAAGGCTCTCAAAGCAGCAGAGCTTGGCAGGAGAACTTTCCAAATTCTCCCTGGTCTGGCTGGGCATGTGCTGGTTTGGAACAGGAAAGCTCTGGGCAGTCCAGGGGAGCAGGTTGGGGGCACAAACAAACACACAAGCCCTGATTTCCTTGGAAGCCAACTGGAGAGAAGTGTATCCAAAGCTTAAACTGGTTCATTTATTCTCATAAGCACAGTTTAGTCAGAAGTATTTATGATAACACAGGTATTTCTCAGCAGAGGAGTTCAGAGGAGCACTACAGCAAGTTGTTAAATTACACTAATCCCATCCTCTGCCAAAGTGATCATTTAATACTTTTGTTTACATTAGGAACTGTTTTATAGCACACTGCTGCCACAGAAGTCTTCCCTGAAGCACCATGTTCCCAACTTACAAGAACAGGTAATAACTTTGCAGTCAGGAAGGGAAAATTGACAATTAGTGGAATGTATGACACGAAGAACCCCGAGGTGCTGTGCTGTAAATCCATGGTCACAGTGTCTGCAGTGACACTGAGCAGCACAGTGCAAACAGCCACTCAACAAACTCCAGCTGCTCTCCCCAAAGCACTTTGTTCTCAACTGGGTTTACAGAAGGTATTGGGACTTCAAAGGCTTCTGACACACTCCTGACCCCACACGAGCTGCCAGAGTGTGCTCCAGTGACCTCTGCTTCAAAAGGAGAAGAAAGAAAAAGCTGTCCTGTGTCCCCACGACAGAAACACAGAACGAACCCCGAAACTTTTCCACAGGGAGTCCGACAGCTCCAGTTCTAGGGGGACTTCTCATCTCCCTGCAGCCAGCCCCAGCTGCCTGTGTGTCCAAGAACCAGGCTGCTCCTGCAGGTAAGGGGAGCAGGCTTAAATAATAACCAGCAAATGTAAAGCACAGCTGGAAAAGCGTGCCTTTAGAGCCTTTCCTTGCCTGGTTTTCAAGAAAAAGCATTGCTGGAAGTCAGGAGCAACATGTCCAAACACACTGAGGAATAAAGATCAATACTGGTATTTATTCAACAGCCTGCTGGTTTATATTAGTGCTGGGAAAGCAATGGAGCAGCAAAGAGGCTTTTTCCTCTCTGCAAATCATCCCAAAGGCAGCAGAAGTTGCAGCCCCACCCCTGGAGGGCAGGAGGGGCACAGGGCACCAGCAGCCCCTGCACACACAGGGCAGCAGCAGCAGCTCCTCAGAGCTCACAGCCCTGAGGATGCAGGAGGAATAAAAACCTGAGTTTGGGGATGATCTTCTACCCCTGTGACCTTCAGAGCAGGGAGGGACAGCCTGGGAACAGCCTCGAGTGACACCACCAGGACCTCACTGGGCTGCAGCTCCTCCTGAGGGACAGCCCTGATCTCT
>VZSR01003083.1:1494819-1506245 GCA_013398615.1 Brachypodius melanocephalos | reverse complement strand
AAGGGGAAAGGGGATCACTCAACTAAAGCAAAGATGATAATCCAAACTACCAGAAAGTGACACCACAATTCCCCAAATCAGGGCAAACAAGGTATTCTACCACAGCTCCTGGTGCTGGGAAAGACCTCACCTTCTCCTGAACATCATCCTCACACCTCTGGGACCATTTTCCCAGGGCAACTCCCTCCTTTCCCTGCCTCTGGGGAGGCCTGAGCTGTGAGCTGGGCTGGCTCTTCCTCACCAAGAGCATCTGAAACCCCTCAGAGCAGGGATATCTGAGCCCCTGAACCCTCAGTGATGCTGGCCACGAGGTGCAGGGAGCCTGGAGACACAAAAATATATACCAAATATGCCAAACTTCCCCTAAACTCTCCTTGCTCCACTTCCCTTTGGCCACAGGCACAGGAAAGGAGCAGGAAAAGGCCTCAGAACTCTGATGCAGCATTGCTCAGGGCAGTGACACTGGACCACATCAATCTTTCCTTAAAAACAGAAAAAACTGAGAGGAAAGGCTGGGGAGTGCCAGCCTGTGCCAGGACCAGTCCCAGTCCATTGGCATTCCAGACGCTCTGCAGCCTTCAGCTGAACCACACAGGCTTCACTATTATATTTAAAACCACTACATGCTTTGTAATGCTTATCAGCTGGAGGGTTTTCAACAGTTTTTCCCCACTAATGCTGCAATTTCAAAGCCATTTAGGCTAATTTCCCCTGACTTGAATCTATTTTAATCAGAGACCAGGACACTTGACTTAAATGGTTTGTGTTCAACCCTTCATAAAATCAGCCATAAAGCTTTATGCACTAAATAGCAAAGGAACCTTGAAGCCAGAGGTAGGAAGAGGTGAAACTCTCCAAATTCTCCAGCAAACGCCAGCCCATTACACACCAGACCAACTGTTCTCTTGCAATATCAAGAAAATCGATCCCCAAAGCAGAAAGAAAACCAATAAACGAAACACACTCCCAAAGTTCTTGCATGGATAAAAGGCACTAAACTGTGCAGCTGCACTCAGTACTCACAGATTCTCTCCCAAGTCTCAGCCCAGCTCCAAACTGAAGCATTTTTAATGCATTGCTGTGCCCTGTCCTCTCCCCCACCCTCCCTTGGAATGATGGATAGTGGAACTGAGGAAAAAAATACAATGCAAGCCTGAAAATGTCAGAATTAATCCTTTTCTTCCCCCAAAATCTGCAAAGAAACATTACTTCTCAAATTAATTCTCGCCAAGTAGTGCTGGCTCTGCTGGAAGTCAGAGCTGTGGATGAGAAATGGAAATCAGCAGCTCAGCCCCAGGTAAGCCTGGAGAAGGTCTCGCTCCAAGGATTCAGCATTGTGCTGCCATTTGCATATCACAGAGGGAAAGGGGCAAATTGTGCCTGCAGTTCAGCCTGGCTGGAGGGGCTGCAGCAGCAAAATGCAGGCTGGGCATCCACGCCTTTGGAAACTCATCCAGGGATTTCTGTTGTCTGTTGGAACCCTGGAGGCTGAACATTTCAGGCTTTCCGTGCTGAGAGGTGCTGACCCTCCAGCAAGCACCACATCTGACCTGAGGCCATGGAACAGGCTCCCAAAATTGAGTGACAGCACTGGGGCTGTGGGTGTGGAGTTTGAATAGTACTGTGTGATCTCACAGGGTGAAAAACTTAGATTTAAGATTTTAGTATATAGTAATGTATGGGACAGAATGGAGGACTTTGGGCGTTGTCTGGGTCCTTCTTCTTCACCTTCTTCTTCCTTCTTCTTCATGGGTTTGGGTGGTTTTCTGTAATTGGGTGAAAAAGTCAACGCTGCGAGCCTTGGGTGGTCATTATTGGGTCAGAAATATAAATAATATAGGTGTCATCTTGTTATTGGGTGATTAGCACTGAAATAACCTTGGAAAGAGTCAGAGGCATCAATTTTACCACCATTTTCTAACTTGCTAGTTAGAGCTCAGGGCTGATGAGTCTGTAAATAGATAAGAATTAATAAACATCCAAGTCTGAACAGGAAACTGTGACTCCCGTGTATCAATCCCGACCTTGGCAGGGAAAAAGAACCCAGAACCACCTCAGTTGTCCGTGACTGCCAGCCCTGGATGCTGTGAGGGGCTGCTCAGAACTCAGGCAGTGCCTGCAGAGGTGAAGGGAGGAGAGCTGCCCCTGCTCCCACAGCCTGGACAAGGTGGGGCACGCAGGGACACGGAGCTGCACCCCTGGCTGCAGGGCTTTCAATGCTCTGCAGGTGCCAGCTTTGTCACTGCCCCAGCGACACAGGCATTGCACACGGATCTTTCACAGCCCAAACCTCTCTCAGCTCATTTTTTCGTCAGGGATTTCACTCCAGGCCTAGACAAACTGACACTTTCCTATTTTGAGGAACACTCTGGCGGCCGTATCTAAAATTAACCTCCCCAAAGATAAACCTGCAGCGTGCCTTTCCTCATCCTCTTAACAAAATGATGTGTCACCTCTTTTAAAGCCTGTTCTCCTGTGCTGCTTGGCAGGTAAACATCACCAGCACCTTAAAAGCTCAATCCAAAAAGGAGAGGAAGGATATTGCCACTGTAGAAACTCCCTTTAAAGACCCAGATCTCCCATGGGAGATCCCTGGAGGATCCCTGTGCTGGGAGGAGCCTGAGGGCAGCCCAAGGGCCCTGGAGGTCCTGCAGGGATGTGAAGGAGCTGACAAGGAGGGAAGGAGGGAGAATCTCTGCACACTTTTACAGGGTGTTAAACACCAAAAGCTCAGTGAAAGCAGAGCTGAGCTGCTGATGGTCACACTTCCACCAAAAATCATGGACTGCTTTAGGAAAACAGAGGCAGACTGGGAAGAAATTCACTTTTTTTTTCCCCTGATGAATCATTTTGATGAACTCCCTCACTCTATCCAACTCCCTGGAACAAGGGTGGGACCAGGTGGGGATCAGTTTCTTCTCCCAGGTATCAACAGACAGGACAAGCAGAAACAGCCTCAAGTTCTGTCAGGAGAGGTCCAGGTTGGATATTAGAAAGTATTTCTCCATGGAAGGATCTGGCACAGCTGCCCAGGGCAGTGCATCCCCGTCCCTGCAGAGCTTTCACAGCTCTGTGGAGGTGGCACTTGGGGACAGAGGTCAGAGGTAGCCTTGGCAGTGCTGGGGAATGGTTGGACTCAATAACCTTTGGGGGCTTTTCCAGCCTCAGTGATTCTGTGATTCCATGAGCTCACTCCAGCCCAACCATCCCAGTTTCCCATCACTGAGCAAGGCCCTGTGAACAGCAATGGAAGAGCCAACAGCACCAAACCTGACTGGGGTGACACCTGAGCACAAAACATTCCCTGCTGGAACACCTGGCACTTACTTGGTTGGGCGATAATCCGGGATGGAGCGATCCAGGGAAATCTTCTCACTGAGGTAGGAGTTGTAGCCATACTTCTCGTGGGGCCCCTTGGCTTTCTCCTCCTCCTCAGGGGACAGGGTGGCTGGGAGGCCACCCTTGCCACGGCCACCATAGCCCTCAATGAGACCAAGGGACTTGGACAGACCTGGGGGGAAAACAGAAACACCGTCACAGGTAAAACCCAGCACTGGTAAAATCCATCCCTGATAAAACCCAGCACTGGTAAAACCCAGCACTGGTAAAACTCATCCCTGGTAAAATCCATCACAGATAAAACCCATCTCTGGTAAAATCCAGCACAGGTAAAACTCATCCCTGGTAAAATCCAGCACAGGTAAAACTCATCCCTGGTAAAATCCATCACAGATAAAACCTATCTCTGGTAAAATCCAGCACAGGTAAAACTCATCCCTGGTAAAATCCATCCCTGATAAAATCCGGCACAGGTAAAATCCAGCACAGATAAAACCCATCCCTAGTAAAACCCATCCCTGGTAAAATCTATCACAGGTAAAACCCAGCACAGGTAAAATCCATCACAGGTAAAACTCACCACTGGTAAAATCCAGCACATATAAAATCCATCCCTGGTAAAACCCATCCCTGGTAAAATCTATCACAGGTAAAGCCCATCCCTGGTAAAACCCTTTGTTGTTATTTCCAACTCCCAAAGAAAATAAATACTCCAAAAATCCTGGGTGTTCTGGGGTCCTGGCTGTTTTGGGTTGGTTTTCTGCAAACATTCCATGTCCTCCTTCTTTGGCCCAACGCTGGAATAAAAATGACTCAAGTCTTGCAATTCCTCTGGGCTCAGGCACACGGCTCCTGCCAGCCCTGCCCCTGGCATGCAGCTGATAACCTGCCCCAGGATCTGGGTATTTATTGAGTTGGTGGGGAGGTTATTCAGGCCTCCTTCCCACTCTCAGATAGGTAATTACATGGAAGGTTAGATGTCCCCAGGAGAAGGATAGGTTGAACACAGAGCAGGAATAAAACAGGGTTGGTTAAGTGCCAGCTGAATGAATTTTTGCTCAGTGTGAACAGTGAACAGCATACAAATGGTAGGGATTTAAAAACAATTTCCCCTCAAAGCTTTCTTATCTTTTAAAGTACAGCGCTCCCAGACCCTTATCAAGGGGAATTATTTATTTATATCTGCACAGCTGAAGGAAATAGGCAAAGTTCAAAATGAGCTGCACATAAAGAGCTCCACAGATGATTTGGTGGTGGCTGTGGGAAGCCAAGTCCATGCTCATGATGCTATTTCTTAGACAGGACAACTGGAATTTTAATATTTTTCATTAGCAGAGAGTCACTCTCTTTTTGTCAGAAACATAAAAATAATAATCATGGATTTTGGTTTGCTTTTTTGTCTGTTTGGTTTTTTAATAATGAAAGACAGCAGGGTACATTCCCATTGTTTCAATGGCAGAGCCCTGACTGAGAACAGGACTGATTTTTGTCACCTCTAAAGCTTCTCAAGGGACAACAACCTTGAGGTTGGTCCAGCTCCCAAACCTACCGGTGACTTCCATTGTCCTGGACAAAACATTTCTGCCTCCCCACAGATTTAAATACTTTTTTCCTCAAAAAAGTAGCATTGAGAGACAGGAAAGAATCAGCTGGGAATGTAAATCACAGCTGGAAGCACAATTTGAATTAGTAGAAGTAGTAGTAGTAGTAGTAGTAGTTGTTGTTGTTGTTGTTATTCAGTGTTGTTGTTGTTGTTATTCAGTGTTGTTGTTGTTGTTGTTGTTCCTTCTGACAAGGAAACTCTCAACATCCTTCCTGGCTCCATCAGAGCCCCTCTGACCAACTGGGCTTGATTAGATTTTATCTGAGGACAATGACAACAACTCAGCTGCAGCAGCCCCAGGCTGTGGCCACACTCCCACGCTGCCTTTTCCCAGCCCCAGGCTGAGCAGGAGCCAGGGGATCACTCAGGAGGGATGAAAGGTGGCACTTTGTGGCCTGCAGGAGCTCAGCAGGTCACTCTGTGAACCTCCCAACCCCAAATGCTTCCACTCTGGGAACCCTTAGCATCTCCCAGTTTGCTTTGAAAGCTTAATTTTGCTTTTCTTGATCCATCTGAACACGTTTCTCCCTGCCCTGGTGCTTTTGTTTTTTGTGCTTAGAAGCCACAGCCCTGTAAGGAGGGAAGTGGGGAGTGTCTGAGGGGGGGCAGAGGCTCCATGGATGGAGGACAGTCAGTGGGATGTGGGAAGCATGGATACCCCAGCACCCGGCTCTGTTAGCAGCAGGTTTTAAAAACCACAAGCTCAGGTTATTACCACTCGCTAATAACAGATAATTAACTCAGACACCAAGGCAGTGCCTGTCCCAGAGCTCCACACTTGAAGCCAGCAGGGAAGGATGATCCCTCCAGGGCTAATCCATCCCCCAGGAGATCCCAGCCAGTCTCCAGAGGTTCTTATCTCTGGCTCAGCTAAAGGAATTGTGCTCCCAAGCACTTCAGTGAAGGGCCTGGAATCCAAGGTGAGGAATCTCCCTCAGCGTTCAAAACACCACCAACCACCTGGGGACAGATCCCAGCAAGTATTTCTCTCTGCTCACTCCATTCATTTCTGCATATTTTGTCTTTCTACTATCTTAAGTCAGTAAATGCTGATAAACCAACATCATTTACCCAAAGGAATCAATCAAATGGATCCATTTGAGTTGGGCAGGGCAGCACCGTGAGCCCAGCATCCTCCCTTGCAGGAGAGCAGCAGGAGCAGGGAGAATCCTGCAGAGGAACATTCCCAGGTGGGATGTGCCAGGCAGGATCCCCTGTCTGTCTCTGTGCTGCTGCTTCAGCATTTCCTCCCCAGCCCAGGCTGTTGGGATCCCCAGCTCAGCAATGTCACTTGGGTGTGTGACACTCAAAGCAAGAGCCAAGAACATCTGACAAGGAAGATCAGTCATGTCCAAACAGAAGAGGAAGGAATTTGTTTCCAGCTGCTGAAAAAGTGCCTCAGGAGGGGCAGAACTGAAAGCAAATGGTGACAGCACATCCTCATCCAGTCAATCCATTCATTGGCTTTTATTCACCACATCTTTGGGCACCTTTCTGTGAACCTGGGGTGCCTTTGTTGTGACCTCAGGAATTACCCTGAGCCCAGCCCATGTGGCTGCTCAGGACATTCTGGGGTTCCATGGAACCTGCTTGGAATTGGCCTAGAAGGGCCAGAAGTGACACACAGAGACAGCAAGGGAGAGAGCATGGTGCCATCAGCTCATTTCCTCCAAGAACAGTGCTGAAAGCAAAGACTCAGGACTGTTCCCAAGCCACAGAGCAAATCCTTTCTCATTCTGGGCAGGCACAAAGCAGAAATGCTGAACCTCTGCCAGAAAGTCTCTCCTGATGCCTGCCCCAGCCTACCTGTGATAAACAGCACTAATCCCCACAAAAACCTTCATCTTTGGAGTGAATTCCACCCCTAGGGAATTCTGCAAGCTCAGGAGATGGGAAGGGGCTGCATGGAGATGAGATGTTGGTGCAGATCAGAGCTCTGAGCAGCCACGAGCTCCACTCATCCCAAAGCCACTCTCACCCAAAGCTAAAACAGTTTTGGGGTTTTTTTCAGAATCTCCTAAAAATTCTGAACTTTGGAACAAATGGAATATATTGCTATTGTATTGCAGGAATAGAAGGGAAAAGAAAAAGCAAGACACCACTTGGAGCTGCCAGAATCTGAGCCCCTCCTGCTGGAACGGGTAGACAGGGGATCCCTGGGGACTGGCAGGAGTTGGTTTTCTTTAAGATGATATAAAAATTTAATCTCTACAGCAAAATTATTCCTAGACTGAGCACAGTTAGAGTAAATATATTAGATTCTTCTTAAGCTGAGTGTATTTCAGGAGGAGGCAGGAGTTTTCTAGGACAGAGAAAACCTTCAGAGAAATACAATCTAATGTGATTCGCAGCCTTCATTTCCAAAGGCTCCCCGGGAGCTGCAGAGGGGGAAGAGCTTTTTGCTCCATGTCAGCCTGGATGAAGGAAAACATCAACCCTCCCATACAACCCTCAGCTGAGGAAATTTGTGATGGTGGGGCTGAGGAAGCAGGAGAAGCCCTGAAATGAAAAGACATTCCTGAGAAATGGGTGCTGAGCTCAACTCTGGAGGTGAGGAGGGAAAACAACATCAACCTTGCAGGGCCTAAAGGGGTCAGAGGGGGCTGGAGAGGGGCTGGGGACAAGGGATGGAGGGACAGCACACAGGGAATGGCTTCCCACTGCCAGAGGGCAGGGCTGGATGGGAGATTGGGCAGGAATTGTTCCCTGGGAGGGTGGGCAGGGTTTGAGGTGGAATTCCCAGAGAAGCTGTGGCTGTCCCTGGATCCCTGGCAGTGCCCAAGGCCAGGCTGGACATTGGGGCTTGGAGCAGCCTGGGACAGTGGAAGGTGTCCCTGGGACAGTGGAAGGTGTCCCTGTCCATGGCAGGGATGGGATGAGATGACATTCAAAGCCCCTTCCAACCTAAACCATTCTGGGATTCTAATACAGGAAAGATCTCTGGAAAAGCAATTTTTTAGCTGCATCTTTCCATATCTGTAGATCCTGCAGCACAAGGCACAGAGCACACACAGAGCTCGGGGTGGAAGCCACATCCCAACAGGGACATGAAGCCCCCCTTCTCCAGAAGGAATAAGTTATACTGAAATGATACTGAAAAACACAGGAACCATAAAGCAAGATTACAGTAGATGTCTCTGCAAAGCACAGCTCTTACCCAGTGAAGCACAGTGGAGTTTTCAGCCCCAAGAGCTCTCACAGGGATGTTTGTTCCTGGCCCAAGTCAGTCAGAGAGCTGAAGGCCAACAAGGAATCTCTGCCCTGGGGAAAAAGCCAAACTGAGGAGGTAAATGGCCCAGTGTGGGAGTGTGTGACTGCAGGGGAGTCAGAGAGGGGACAGAGCAGAGAGGCTCTCAGGGCGTTGTGTGAGAAACCAGGACTGCCACAACGGGCACAGTGTCCCAGGGAATGCTGGAAATGATGGGAACTGCGGAAGATTTCAGGGCTGTCCTGCTATCACTGCAAGCACAGGCTATTTATTAAAGGGAGGGTTCATTAACAAGAAGGGGGATTGGCAGAAGAACAGGCACCAATTTTCCTCTGCAGCCTAGGCAGAACCTGGGGCATGGGGTTTTCTCTCCTTGCAGCAGCTTTTGCCCAATTTTAGCCAGATTTGCTCAGACCTGTTGTTACTGGGGTAAATAACTCCCATTCCTCTGGCTGTAGGTTCCACCTGTGTGATGTGGAAGCCTGTGCTGCCACAGGGCTGTGGGAACTGTGCAGGGAATACAAACACAAGTGACCCTGCCAGCTTCCTCTGCTGTCACTGTCTCCCCAAAGCATCCTCATACTCCTGCAGGGGAAGCTAAAAGTAGCTGTAAAGGGATCAGAAGATGAGTTTGCTTTCTCCTGGAGGAAAAAAGTATATAGAGAGTTTTAAAACGAGCTTAAATGCTAGACCCCAGTGAAAAACCAGTATTCCCCTGAGCCTTATACAATTCTATTCACTGTACATGCTAAATTTATTTTTCCCAGGGCTGACCACTTATCAAAAGTTTATCCCCCAAATCAGATGCTGCAGCTAAAAGGTCAGTGCTTCCCCTTCCACTGGACAGTTCTTTTCCAGGAGCTGGATTTTAGGACATCTCCTCCAGTGCAGGAATGCACAGAGCTGCCTGGTGTCCTTCACCATGCAAATGAAGTGTTGCTTTACTGCAGAGATTACCATCAGCATGGTGACTTTCAGAAGTGGGGGGGGTCACAAAAATTCCCATCCTCAGCCTTCACACCAAATGACAAATGGGAACTCAGAAAAAGCAGCAGATCAATGAGCCCAGGCTTGGCAAACAGGGATTTTAGCAGATACAAACTGAAAATAGAGCATATTTCACCTGTACTCCAACATATTGCATTTCTAAAAAAGCTGCTGCCTATGAAAAATTACGTGAATAATTCTGGCTGAAATGAATTTGTCCAACAGAGCATTAAGATTTCACTTAAACAATTCTGACAGGTAGGGATGAGGGAATTGAACACATTTTCTTGCAGCCCAGCCAGGCAAGGACCAAAACCAGGATGGGCACATTTTAAAATATATTTAACAATATAACCTTTTTAATGCCAGGCTGGATGGGGCTTGGAGCACCCTGGTCTGGTGGAAGGTGTCCCTGGCCATTGCAGGGGGGAGTGAGATGAGCTTTAAAGTCCCTTCCAACACAAGCACTCTGTAATTCTCTGGTTTAAGCTTAGATTAGATGATGTAGAAGAATGTTTTAAGCCCAGCTGTGCTTACATCATTATGGGAATAGTCAGACAATGTCCAGGTTTCTTCCCACCTGGCACTCCTTGGGAAGGGTGGAGAGGGGAGCACAGTCACTGCACAGGTCAGAAGTGCCCTTTGAAACATTCAAACACAAACCTACATTTACATGTCCACACACACGGGGATTCAAAAATGAAGTTTTCTTATCAATAGAGAAATGGAAACAGAGGGGAATTACTTTCAGAGCCAGAGGGAGGATCAGCACCCAGAGCAAGGACAACACAGTCATCAGGACAATGTCAAAGCCTATTTAGCCTATTACACTACCAAGGTCTGCTTCCAACTGATAATTCCCCAATCAAGATTTGCCCCTGGCACAAAACAACAGATCTCCTTCCCCAGGCCAAGGCTGTTTAGTTCTGGGGAATGATTTATTTGGTTCCAACACCTGGGACTGGTGACAGAGTTTGGACACATCTCTGTCCTCCCTGAGAGTCCAAAAATACTGGCATTTACCACTCTGCTCACATTGATAAAATAACTTGTTGAGAAAGGCAGAACTTGGCAGCAAGAGCTGGTGCAGAAATCCACAGGCTAAAGAAAGCTCTTTGCAGCTCAGCAGGGAGAACAGGCACTGCTGTCAGGGGAGTCTCAGGCACAGAGACCTTGCTCAGACACAGAAAGGGAGACTGAAGGTGATTCATATCCCAGGGAAAAGCTGGACACACATGAAGGATTCCTGGCAATTTAACAATGACAGCAATGCCCTGCCCTCGGGTACAGCCACCCCCACCCCAGGGGCTGCTCTGCCCCTCTCAAAGGGGAAATTCCACTCAGGAAGCCAATCCCTTACAGCTGTTACAGGTTTGTCCCAAAATGACCAATGGCACCCCACTGCCCTCCAGGCTGGTTCACATTCACAGCACCAGCAGCTGCCTGGGAATTCTGGATAACACCCTGGGATCCAGGAGCAGGGAGGGATGAAGAGGATTTGCAGAAAAGGTGAAGAAAAGAGGTTCTTGCAGCAATCTCAGCTGCATGTTATGTCACAAATACAGATTTATACCCCTGACTAACATAGGGGACTGTCATATTCTGGAAATACTGGAGAAAAGGCAGGAAAAAGAGGCAAAAAAGAGTAGATCACAGTGTAAAACAAAAAGGAAAACCAGGGTCAAAACCATCACTAAGATCATGTAGTGAGAGAGCTGACTCCAGTTACACCACACCCGTGTTTGAGATGTCAGGGAACTCCAGACCTGGCTTTAGTAAGCCCTGCCTAAGGGCTGCTTTCAAGGATTCAGCAATCCTGGGATTCAGGCACAATCACTTCCCCACCAACACACAGCGAGGAATTTGCATGAGTTGGTCACAACAGTCCAGAGGAACCTTCCCAGCAGCTGCTCCCCGGTCTGTTCAGTGGCACACATCACAAAGCACCAGCATGCCCAGGCAGCAGTGGGAAAGCACAGGAGACCCTCAGAGAGGGGAGGGGACCCTGTGAGGAGCACCCAGCACAGAATTCTAGAATGGTTTAGGTGGGAAGGGATTTTGAAGTTCATCTCATCCCTACCCCTGCCATGGGCAGGGACAAACTTCCACTGTCCCAGTGCTCCAAGCCCCAATGTCCAGCGTGGCCTTGGGCACTGCCAGGGATCCAGGGGCAGCCACAGCTGCTCTGGGCATCCTGTGCCAGGGCCTGCCCAGCACAGCCAAGTACCAGAGAAGAGACCCAAGCAGGGAGAGAACAAATGCCCAGAAGTGCAGAGCAGGTCCCCAGCA
>VZSR01003083.1:1480546-1490739 GCA_013398615.1 Brachypodius melanocephalos | reverse complement strand
CCAGGACACAGACCCAGGTGTGTGGTGTCCCCATGGGCCTCCCTCAGCCTCCTGCCCTGGGGAAGAGATGCTCAAACGTCCTGGGGAATGCCACCAGTGTCAGGACAGTCACACTTGCCACTTCTTTTTTCCCTTGGGGACCAGAAAGCAAAGAGGACTCACGAGACGTGGCCTTTGCCAAACCTCTGGTGTGCAGGAGCTGCCCTGTGTTTGCCACCCAGGCCAGCAGAATCCTCCTCTCCATTCTCCTTCCCACCCTCCCAGCCCTCCAACAGCCTTCCTTCTTCTGTCCTTCCATCCTGCCTCCATCTGCTCTCCATCCCTTTCAGTTCCAGTCTTCCTTCCCCATCACCTCACCTGAGCCCTTCAGTCCCTGCTGCCCTCAGTCCCCTCCTGTCCCCTCCTGTCCCCAGCACTGCCCATGCTCTCACCTGCCCTGGGGCAGCCAGCATCAGGCCCGACATTCCCCCAGATCCCATGAATACTAATTAATTCCCCCTTAAAATCTGTGCTAATGAGTAACCCTGCAGCTCCCCAGCTCCAGGCAGTGACTGCTCCTTTTGTGTTGACACTTAGAGTTAAAAACCCCTAAATGCCTTCCCATTGCTTGTCCTCCACAGGCAGGGAGAAACCCAAATTGTTAAGGCCATATTTTAATTAGTTCCCAAACTGATAATCTTAAACAATTTGAGAAGTATCTTGCAATAACTCTAAGTGAGTTTTATCCTCCCCTCCCTGCTCCACCTCCCTGAGGAACACAATTAGCACCCACCTGCCCAAGCTGGCCCTCCTTGCCCTTCAGCAAATTGAAGGAGTTAAGAGGGGGGAAAAAAGCCTTGCTGTACAATACCCAGAGTCGGTGACCTCATCTAGCAGCTCCCTGCCTTTGCAGGTGAGGTTTAGCAGGGAATCTGCTGCTCTCTGGAAAATGCAGCCTCGGTGGACATCGAGCTGCCAAACCTGAGCTCCTTCCCCTCCCTGCTCAAACAGGCCCTGGAGCTGCTGTGGAAAAGATGCCCTGAGAAGAGGAAGGTCATGCTTAAAATCCCCAGGATGAGAACAAATCCAAGCAGAGAACGAAAATCTGACCTCACTGGGACCCAAACTGGGGACACCTTCCTCTAGGGGGACAGGGTCACACACTCCCCTGACTCGAGGCCTCAAGGAGATCATTTTTTCTTCCCCACTCCTTCCCAAGGACATCTTTCCAGGATCTACCACTACTTTTTTCCAAGCTGCAGAGCCTGCATTATCCTTGGGGAAATTGTTCACTTCTGAGCAAAACAGCTCCTGCTTCAGATGGTGGTCAAGAGAAAAACCACAAACATCACATCCACTTCTCCATGTTTAGGGATTAAGGATATCCCACCTTTGGACAACACCTGAGAGCAACTTGGATCTGTAATTCAAAGAGAATTACAAATGTTGAGCAGGAAGTGAGGAAGGGCAACTTTTGCACTTCAATCTTGAGTTTCCAGTACACACTTTCACTGTGGAATGTGGCTGCAGGATTGCAGCTGCTCTTCAGTGCTGCTTTTCCAGTGTAAAGCTTCCCATCACACCAGAAATTCACATCCTGCTTCCCCTTTCCCAGTCACTGCTGTGATAACCCTGTGCTCACAGCCCTCCTTCATCTCCACAGGCAAGTGGCTTCCAGCCCATCCCCATCCCCAAATCCTGCCAGCCCTTCCTTTTCCTTAATTTCCCTTTCCTTTCCTCTCCTCCCCTTCTCCTACACTTTCTGTACCACGATCCATCCCTCCTGCCTCACCCATCTCACCCCTACATGTGCTCGAGGTCCTCAAAAACATCCCCCAGAGCTGCTCATGTGCCTTTTTCCTCTCAGAGAGGGAATATTGGTGTGTCTGGCTATTACAGCATCTAATGGCAGCATTCATCCCCCTTTTCCTCAAAACTGACCCTTCTCACTACCAGCAGACAGCCCTGGGTACCAAAACCCTTTAATTCTACGTATCCATGGTTAAGTGGAATGCCAGGATGCTCTGGATTTATTCATCCAGACACAGCTGTCCTCAGTTTTCAAATTGTTGATGGAAACATCACCATAAGAAACCCAAAACCCAAAGTACCAAGCTGAACATGCTCAGGGGCTGATTTGGCATCGACCAATTCAGGCTTGAAACAAAGACTGCAGAACTTGGAAATCTGCAGTTTGGAGTTTCACTTTCTGATTCTGTGAGAGGCTTCCCTGGAGGAAAGGCAGGAAGAGCCGTGATCCTGCTGCTCTGCTGTGCTCTGCAGAACTTCAAAGGGGGCCGTTAGTTTAGTTCCATTTAGTTAATTTGCAGGAGTAAAAAAGTAAGTTCTGATCCTCAGAACCCACAGCTGGAAGCCCTGGGTGCACCGGGACAGCACCCGGAGGCTCTGCAGCCCTGGCAATAACTCTCCACACCTTCTTCAGGGATTAAAACAAGCACTGAACTCCTGAACCCGAGGTGCTAAAACGGCTTTGGAGCAGTCTGACCTCCTGGGAGTCCTTCCCCTCACTTCAGTGAGCCCTAAGACAGATCCTTTTATCTAAAACTGCCCAGTTTGCTGCAGGCCAGGGCTTTTGGAGGGGAGGTGAATTTATTAAATCTCATTTCCGACCCAGAAGTTTTCTCTGTGGCACATCATCCCCATTACCCATTCGTGTCCATCATCACTCCTCTAATTTTGGTACCAGGCAGATAAGGAGCAGTTGGAACCAGGCTTTTTCCTGTTTTGCAGGGGGAAGGACAGGGTAAATAGAACACACAAAAATACAGCACCAAAGTCATAAATGCATTTGTGCTGCTCAAGGTTTCAGTTCCAAACTGGCGCTGGCAGGAGTTTGTGGTACTAGAAATTATCTAGCTGAAAAAACAGCAACAAAACATCCTTTCTAAAGGTCAGATTCTCAGGAGGATACATTTAGAAGGACAGTATCACATCGTCTAGGCCAAATAATTTGTCATATTTTCAATACATGCTTGGAAGGGATGTGCTGCTCATTTCAACCAGACCAGCCTCAAGGATCTATTGGTTTCAGACCAAGGGTTGTGAAACAGCCCAAATGTGCAACACCCCAAACCCCCCAAAATCCGCCCCCGTTTGCCATCATAGGTAGAGAGCCTGCCAGCCCAAGGAGAGGCCTGGGAGGGGAGTGGACACTGGAAAATGCTCTGCATAAATTAAGGCTAAATGGGCATTTTTGGCTGTGCTCTGATGTCCCAGCACGGCTGTTCTTCTATAACCCAGAGCAGAGAGAAAAACCTCAGGACGAGAATATCTGACAGAAAAAAAGGACAATATATGTTTACTAATTTTTCAAAAGGTCCCAGGGCAAATTCCCCAATTTTGCACAGATTAATTGGAGTAATTAGTTAAGTCATTAACTGTAAGGTCTGTGAAGCACCGTGTTATTTTATTGTTCATTTGTACTCAATGAGATCTTGATACATGACTGGCTTTCCTAAACACCACCTAGGTACAAATAACTAATGACAACAGCAGTAAATGAATATATTTAAGGTGACTGCAAGACTCTGGGATAAGACTCTGTTAATCAGAACAACTTTATCACCCTCAGGGAGGGAGCTGAACCTGGCCTGAGGGCTCTGTGTGCTCCTGCCAAAGCAAAGCAAAGGAGCCCCACAAACTGCCCTGTGCCTGAGACTGGGATTGTTGCATGGCAGGGGCTGCAGGGACCGAACAGAACTTTACCAAATCTGCTTTTATCTCTTGCAATGTCAAAACTCTGGTCTGCAGCCAATGCTGGCTGCTGCTCCGCTGACTTATTTTTAAACACTTGCCAGCGTGTTATAAAATGAACATCCCTCCCCTCCCCGGGCTGGGAGAGGAGCTGCTCCTCCGGCAGGAGCAAATCCCATCTGCTGCCTGCTCCTGGGACAGCAGTGGGGACAAGGCAGAGCCTGGCAGATCCAACTGCACCACGCACTCAGGGCTGCTGGGCATCAGCCAAAGGCTGGACTTGATCACGGAGCCTTTTCCGACTTGGATCATTCTGGGAATCACCAGCAGGACACTTTCAGGAGCACCTGAGGGGCAGCACGTGCCCATTTCTTGGTATCACTGTCTGAAAACACATGGAACCTCCTCCAGTGAGCTGACTGCACTGTGTGCTGTAAATAAAACTTCCTCTTAATGCCCACCTTAATGCCTACAACCCCCAGCATCTCCATCGACCTCTTACCCTACAGAGGCAATGAAATCCCAAACACTGGGGCTGTGTGCAGGCTGTGCCACCCCTCAGCACCACGGTGTTCGTGCCGTACAGGAATGTCTGTCACAGAGCAGCAGGAGAATGCTTCCCATATGGACCCTGAAATGAATACAGGGCCATTGTGGCCCTCATCCCATAATTTCCCATATGTTACATGCCTGTAATTGTCTGCAGAAAGTAACTTGCTCTTTATGTTAAAAAAACCCCCACCAAAACCCTGCTGTGCATATTTCTGGCATTTCTTCAGCTTGGCTTTAAATTCTGGGTTAGGCTGTGCATTAGTCAAATGAAATAATAAACAGCTGAAGATCATTACACGAGGTCTAATCCTATCTTAAGGACAAGTCTATATCCTAGACTTAGTAACCAAGTACTAAGTTCTATTTCCTGCTATTAGTAACAGGAAAAAAATGTGATTCTGGTAAAAGTTTTCAGAGAATCACAATTAATGGCCAGGAAAAAAAAAAAAAACAAACCAGTAACTTTTCTTCTCAGGTTTGATCCCCTACTCAGAGTAACGTGGCCACTGCTGCCCTGCCTAAAATAAGCACATCATGTTTTCATCCACATGATTCCCTATTCTGTGAAATTTAAACAAAATCCATGTGTTGGCAGCAGCTACCAAATACCTCATGGCCCAAACCACCAACAGCAGCTCCACAAAGCCAGTTTTAACCTCCTTCCAGCACGCCAGTCCTCCAGGCCATGTGCTCTGCAAAGCCCCACTGGAGTAACCACACATGGCTGCAATGTCCTGGCACCAGAGGAAGGAGGGAAATCAATCCCCAAGGATGCTGTGCCCAGGGTTAGGTGCAAAAACTGACATTTGGGTGCTGCCAGCTGAGCTGGAAGAGCCCAAAGCTCTTTGGAACCTTATGGATTAAAGCTCTCCAAGTTCTGAGCTCAGTATTACCCAGCACACGGGGCTGGCTGAGGCATCTGGTGGGGCCCTTCCTTTCCATCAGGGTTGGATGATAGCTCTGGATGGATAACCCTGAATCCAACCCAACAGTCTGGGATCCTTCATTTCCTTGGGCTGAGGTTATTTTTAATCCTCAATTGTTTAAGCTAAAGGTAGAGCAGGAATTCCCCCCTGCACCACCACCAAAAGCAGAGGGGAGTGATCCATGACCCTTTACGAGCCCTTTGTGAGTGTCACACATGCTACAGAAATAGGAAGAAATTGCCTAAATCACTTATACACTGAAGACTCACTAAGACTGCTTAGGTCTGAAAAAACAGAGTTTGGAGAATTTCCCCCTCAAAAGCCAAAACTTTGGTGAAGCTGTGCAGGTGGGAGTGCAGCCCCTCGTGGAAACACTCTGGTCACACGTGTCCCTCCCCAGTGTCCCCAAGGAGAGCAGTGGAACAGAAACCCAAATTATTCCCACCGAACATGACATCAGTCATACCCCAAAAGTCCACCCTAAGGAATACATGTTCAGTCCCCTCACCGCTGGGAAGGAGCACTTCCAGGAACCAGAAGCACACCCAAGAACAGGCTCAAGGAATGGTCAGGTTGGACTGGATGGTCCCTGTGGGTGCCTTCCCACTCAGGATATTCCAGGATTCTGTGAGCACTGAAGGCAGCCAGGTGGAGCAGCAACAAAGACAAGCGGAGGAACCACAGATTTCTTGCTTCTTTCTGAGCACCTGTCTTGGCCTTGGGGATAAAACATTTACAGGTGTGAAGACCCTGGCCAGCAAAGGCAAGAACAGTGCTGTTAACTCCTCTCTGCATTAAGTTTGGATTCTGCAGCTTTTCCTGGAAAAGCAGCAGGCAGCCACACAGAACAGCCGGGGTGGAGGCTGAGGAGACTCTCCAAGCAGAGGGAGAACATGTGCCTTCCAGGGCTCACTGGCAATTCTCCCACTCTAAGGTTATCCAGCAATAAATTTATGGCAGATCTCTGGGTTTCGTCTTTCGAGGCACGAACATTTCAGGCCTTACAATGCAAGTATAAATAAAAAGTAAGTAAATGGCAAAGGAAGAACAGTCCTGCTATAAAACACACACAGCTAAATGATACTTTGAGGGAATCTGAAGGAAAATTAGTGATTTCATAGGATGAGTTTTCCCCTGGAAGTCCTGCTTGTTTTCTAAGAATACATTGTGCAATCCTTTAAAAATCCAGCCATCCAACAGATCCAGCCAGGGCAATGCAATCACAAGTACTAAATAAAAGCCCAATAATACAGGAGCAGTGCCTTTCACAGGCAGCATGACGCGATTAAGATAAGAAAGGTGAAGAATGCCCAGAGATTGAGGGAAGGAGCAGGCACAGGGATGTTTGCTGGAGCGGATCCAGCAGCATCACCCAGCCCAGCTATCTCCCGTGTCATCGCCCCACCAGATTGCTGGAGCACATCACAGCCTGTCACACACTCCCAGCACAGCCCCCACATCTCTCCAGCAGCACATTTGTCATCCTGGGAGCTCTTCACTCATCTCTGCTCCATCTGATGCCTGTGCATGATGCTCACACGTGCCACAGCAACCTGCAGACGCTTAAGTCCTCGAAGCAACAGATTTTCCTTCCCACTGAGGCAGCACAAATGAGTTTGCCACGTTGACTGGAGCTCAGTGCAAACAGCAAAGAGCCTGGCTGCATATAAAACAGAGACAGAGCCAGCTGGGGCTGAGGGGCTCTCTCCTTTACTGACCATCTCTGCATGTTTCCAGCTCTGATAAAGAAAGACCTCAAAAAGGTTTCTCATCCTTGGGCCAAATGAGAGCTCTGGTTTAAGCCATGTTACACACTATTTACATATGGAGTGAGAATTTCCAGGCAAGCACCTGCAGCCGGGTGTTTAAGGGAATTTAGACTCCAATTTCCACCAATTTCACTATAAGTTAAATCATATTTAACTCAAATCACAACTATTCTAGAGTTCAGTACATGTTTGGACAACACTCTGAGGCACAGTGTGAGGTGTCTGTGCAGGGCCAGGAGTTGGAATTCCATGATCCTTGTGGGTCCCTTCCAGCTCAGGAGATTCTCTGAGTCTATCACTGAAAGGAGAAGTGATCTGTGAGGATCTCTTGCCTGAGGTCACAGCAGATGAGTGGAAAGAGGCAGAACACCAAATTGTCCCACAACAAACTTAACTGGTGAGAGTCTTTCCTCCTGGTACCTCTGGGACCTCGGGGGCCCTAAAGGAGACGTTTCAGACCCCAACTGTGTCCCATTACCTGCACCTGACCCCCGCAGCTCTGGATGCCTTTCCCACCCTGGTTTGGGTTGGAAGGGACTTCAAAGCCCATCCCATTCCAACCGCTGCCATGCAGGGACACCTTCCACTACCCCAGGGTGCTCCAAGCCCTGTCCAATCTGACATTAAACACTAAAATATATTTAATATAACCTGTGCCATCCTGCCCAGCCTGTTTTGGTCCTTGCCTGGCTGGGCCATTTTCCTGTACCGAGTTACACAACCCCAGGCTGGAAGGGAGCCCAGAAGGTCCCAGTGCCACCCCCCTGCTCAGGCAGGGCCATCCCAGAGCACAGGGCACAGGATTGTGTCCATGTGGCTCTGCAATATCCCCACTGAGGAGACTCCAGCCCCTCCCTGGGCAGCCTGTTGAGGGCTGGACACTGCCCAGGGCAGAAGTTGTGCCTCCTGTGCAGGGGGAATTGCTGGGCTCAGTCCCTGCCCGTGGCTCTGGTGCCACTGCTGGGCCCCCGGAGCAGAGCCTGGGCCCTGCTCTGCCCCTCCCTGCACACAGGGACACCCAGGGCTGAGGGCCCCTCTCAGCTGGGGCTCCTCTCCAGCCTGAACAGCCCCAGCTCCCTCAGCCTTCCTTCGTTAGAGAGATGCCCTAATTACTGAACTTAACACTGAAGATGTGCTTAAACGGGTCTGAGTCTTAAACCACTTTTATGGGCCAATGAAACAAACAGTGGGACACCTGTACAGGCAAGGAAGGAAACCCAAGGCCTGGCTGAAAGACAGGCCCATGGATTGGTACCTGCTGCCAGTTGTACCTGGAAAAGATGCCCCCTCCTTTCCTTTCGGTAAGGGCTGACAGTTTTTCCATGGGAGAACATGATCCATTCCTGCTCACACCAAATGTAGCTGCACACAGAACACTGCCTGGCATTGGGGGAAACTTCCTGTGCTCAGCATCCTCACAAATCAAGGCCAGGATCTGAGTGCTGGCAGGGAAATACCTGCAGCTCTGTGATCCACGGTGCCAGCCTGGAAATAGCTCATCCACCGCATCCATGTACTGAAGAGATGGATGCTGGAGGGCTTTAACTGCACCCTTGATATTCCAGCCTGTAATGGGTTTTTGAAGTCACTGTAGGTCTGAGGGAAGGCACAACAATGACACTC
This sequence comes from Brachypodius melanocephalos, assembly GCA_013398615.1. Taxonomy (NCBI): domain Eukaryota; kingdom Metazoa; phylum Chordata; class Aves; order Passeriformes; family Pycnonotidae; genus Brachypodius; species Brachypodius melanocephalos. The sequence continues at coordinate 1,482,176 of VZSR01003083.1, read as the reverse complement.
TCAGAAACCTGAATCCTGACAAGCACAGTCCCAGGAGCCCCTGCCAGGGCTGAAACCTGCACTTTGAAGAAGGCAGCTGGATAATTCAGGAATGGGGGAGCAAAGCAATGGACAGGAGGGCTGGGATGTGCTTACCCCAAATGACAAAATGCTCCCTTGTGTGGAAGGGCTTCACTGCATCTGCACTTTCTCCTGCTCTGGTCAGAGGGTGGGAAAGAGAAAAGAAGGGGAAAATAGAAAATGAGAGGAAAAGGGAAAATTCTCTCTCCCTGCTTTTCCTCTCTAACTTAACTAAAACTACCTTTGCCCACACCCTGGACGCCAGCCCTGCCAGTTGTGGTGGATGGATCCCACAAGTGCCCCAGACTTCTGTGCTGACACCAAAGTCAGTGTCCAGAGGTCCTCTGCAGGACCAGAACGAGATGCACTGCTCCAGCAGCTGCTTTTGGCTATTATTTTTGCTTCATTTCAAAAACATGAGTATTCCCATGGCATTCAAGACAGTATCTGCCCTCGGACTTCAACTGCAAACAAAGAATCAAAGTCCCTAAAAGGCCATTTGTCTGTTCAAGGGGACACAGATACTTTGTCCAAAAGGCATAAAGCATTTGTTTAACCTCAAACCCACTCCTAGGAGCAGGATGAACACCAAAGAAAGAAACAAGAAAAAAAACCCTCAAAATGTAACGGGGTCAAATGGAACAGCAAGCGCTGCTTTAATGAGAAGGGAAGCAAATGAAAAAAACGTGGCCTTTAACAAGGTACCATGGGTAAGACAGAAGGACAAAATAAAGGCACCAGCATCACTGACTGCTGCTGGAAAATTGCCTTTTTGCTTCAGTGCTCTGTACAAACCGCAGTATCTGTCCCTGGGCCGCAGATGTAATTTGGTACAAAAGCAGACATAAACATGCTTAAATAATTCAGGGCGAAAATCCACAGAATATGGGCTGCCTTGGGTACTCCCTGACATTCATCTGTGAGACACGGAAGAGGCCAAACAACTCGTGACTGGTGCAGTTGGCCTTATCAAATCTGTGTCTCCCCTCGCACAGATTAACGTCACGGCACATCCAGCCCGCCGTGCGTTATCCCGCTGCTGCTGAGCCCTGCCAGGGAAGCTGTCACATCCCTGCTAAAATCCATATCTGCCAGCTGAATGCATGAACCTGCTCTGGGGGAAAGCCTGACACACCAGCTTCTGCCTTGGAGCAGCTCTATTAAAGATCCTGCTGAGGTAGGAAAGGGGTAATAGGAAAGAAAGCTCTGATACTATTTTTATCACTAATTGTAATTACTATAACCTTTAGATGGGATGGAGAGAAGGGCAGAGAAGAACCGGCTGAAGTTCAGCAAAGGCAAATGCAGGTCGTGCACCTGGGGAGGAACAACCCCAGGCACTGGCACAGGCTGGGGAGGGGGCTGCTGGAGCAGCTCTGAGGAGAAGGAGCTGGGAGCTCATGGTGGACTGTGAGCTGTCCCTGAGGCAGCAGCAGAGTGTCCTGGGGACCAGTGGGTTCCTGGGATGCCTCAGGAAGAGCATTCCCAGCAGATCAGGGAAGGATCCTGCCCCTCTGCCCAGCTCTGCGGGCACCTCTGGAGTGATCCTGCCCCTCTGCCCAGCCCTGGG
>VZSR01003083.1:1465520-1480446 GCA_013398615.1 Brachypodius melanocephalos | reverse complement strand
ACTGGGACCCTCTGGGCTCCCTTCCAGCCTGGCCCAGCCTGGGATTCTGTGGCTCAGTAGAAGTGGCCCTGCTTTCTGCAGGGAAAGGAAGCCTCAGGCACAGAGGCCGGGAATTTTAGTACTGGATCCCTAAAACTGGGCTCCTTGAGCCATGGTGTGAGAGCAGAGATTTCCAAAGACACCTGTGAATGTTAAATGCTTTGATTTTTCCAAAGGTTGCTGGAATTGTAATCCTGCAGGAACTTCGGGATCTTTTTATCTCAACACACTGCCAAGCAGCTCTACTGATGAATTTCATTTAAACAAATGCAACTGAGCCTTATTTCTGTAAAACAATAACTCTCACTGATTTCTGATAAAATCTGACCTTCAGTCCACACAGATTCTTTGGCAGACACAGCCTTTGATTCTTCTCGATGTCATCTAATGTTCTTCCCTTGAAAATCTCTTCCGTACATTGTCCAAACCAAGCACTTCCAAATCCTGCTTTCTGTGTATCTGAAAGACTGACACTGTTTTCCCTCCAGCATGAGTTACATTATTCCTTATCAGCTGTACTTGCAAGATCTCTGTGTTTTCTTTAAATAGAAGTATTAGTGAAGATTAAAAGCTGTTATTAAAAATGACCAACGTGGAGATGCAAGACAGGACAAGAAAAGTGATTCTTCCCTTGCAGTGACTTTAATATAAATATTTTGTTTATGTTAATGTAATTATGTTAATGTAAACAGCGGAACATCAGCATCAGCAAGAGCACAACAAATCAGGAGGGGTGCCACAGCCCCGTGGGGCAGCAGGAGCTTTATGTGGCCCAAGTTCTCGAGCACAAATTGACTCTTCAGGCACAGGGGGTCCCAAATGACCTCTGGGTGTGCAGCACAGCCCATGTGTGACCATAAACAACTCCTTGTCCAGCGTTCCTGAACCTCAGGCAGCCCAGGCAGAATTCAAATTATGAGCCCAACAGTTCAATCCAGCTCCAGCCTCATCTGGAAGGGCACAAGCCACGCTCTGTGCACAACTTCTGCTCCCCAAGCTTTAAAAAGTGTTAATGCAGGGTCCTGGCAGTGCCCAAGGCCAGGCTGGACAGGGCTTGGAGCAGCCTGGGATAGTGGAAGGTGTCCCTGCCCATGGCCTGGAACGAGCTGAGCTTTAGGGTCCCTTTTAACACCAAGCAGTCTGAGGCTGGATATTTGTGTGAAGTTCAGCTCCAGAGAGGAGCTCACACCCCCACCACGGCACTGTCCTTGGTCAGGGTCACCTCTCCAGCACTTATCCTGGCTGGGGGGCTCTGCAGGCACAGAGGGTCACCAGAGCAAAGCTGGGAGGGCTCTCAGGGTGCAGAGGAGCCAGGGCAGAGATGGCCATGGCTGGAGCATTGAAAAGAGCACTGGTGTGGCCAGCAGGAACACAATGTTGGGATCTAACATAAAAACAATTGTTCCACTCATCAGCTTCTGTGGTGGAAAAACCCTCCCCTCCTTCCTGGGATAAAGATGTGAGGCCATCATCACCCAGGGAAGGCACAGGGAGCTGGCTGAGCTCTGGGGAAGGTCAGCATGGAGGTTCATGTGGGCAGCTGGAGCTTTGGAGTCTGTCCCAGCACACACCAGCACCAAGAGCTGCCTGGCCCTGCCTGCCCTCCTCTCCCTCCCAGCCAGGGAGGAAGGCAGCTCAGCTGCTGTGCTCCAGAACACGGCTGATCAGCACGTTTCCCTCCTGAAAACACAGACAAAACCAATTCCTAACAGCCCCAAATGTCCTGGGCATATAACACAGAGTCAGCCAAGGTTCAGCTAGTGGCAGAGGGTGATAGAAAGCAGGATTGAGCCTCTCCCATGGGACTGCTGGCTCATCTCACCACCACACCTGCCTGGAACAGCCTGCTGAACCACCCTCATTAACCATCCCCTTTGTGCAGCACTGCATTCATTCACGAGCTGTTAAATGGAAAGGAAATGCATTGATCTCCAGGATTTACAATTACAGCCCAACACACAGCTGGGTTTATTAGGTGAATCAAGTCTGCACACACACAAAAACCGACTCTCTGTGAGCTACACTTAAGAAAGACATCAATTTCTTTGGGAGGCCTGGGCAGTTACAGACCACACAACACTCCTGTGCATTAGTTAAAGAGCTTGCAAGCCTCCAGCACCATCAGTCTGCCCTGATGGAGATGTTCCTACCCAGTGTCACAAAATGAGGTTTATTGAATCATTCTGCAGAACTCAGCAGAGCCACGTCCCCTCCTCAAACCCACACAGAAAGGCTCCCAGTCCCAGCCATCTCTGTGTGCTCCCAGACACGGTGGTTTCAACCACAACATTATTGCATTTCTCTGTGAACACTGCTGGATTACCACAGTTAAGTTCTGTGGTTGGATTTTTAAAGCAGATCATTAATTTTTCTATAAAACACACATCCAAAACCTTTAGACTGTGACAAAAAGTCTCAACCAAAGAGCCAGCTTAACCATGTTCATAAAAATAAGCCTGTAAGTGCTGGGTCCTGCACTGGGGTCACAACAACCCCACAGAACCCTCCAGATTGGGGCAGAGGGGCTGGAAAATGCCCAGTGGGAAAGGACCTGGGGGTGCTGGTGACACAGGCTGTACATGAGCCCAGGTGTGTGCAGCTGGCCAAAAAGGCCAATGGCACCTGGGCTGTGCCAGCCCTGCCCACAGCACCAGGGCACTGATATCCCCCTGTGCTGGCACTGCTGAAGCACCTTGAGTGCTGTGTTCAGTTTTGGGCTCCTCACAAAAAAAAAAAAAAAACAAACAAAAAAACCAAACCAAACCAAGCCAAACCAAACCAAACCAAAAAAACCAAAACAAAAACATTGAGGAGCTGGAGCATGTCCAGGGCAGGGAATGGAGCTGGGAAGGGTCTGGAGCCCCAGGAGCAGCTGAGGGAGCTGGGAAAGGGGCTCAGTCTGGAGAAAAGGAGGCTCAGGGGGGACCTTGTGGCTCTGCACAACTCCCTGACAGGAGGGGACAGCCGGGGGGGTCGGGCTGTGCTCCCAGGGAACAGGGACAGGAGGAGAGGGAACGGCCTCAGGCTGGGCCAGGGGAGGCTCAGGGTGGACAGCAGCAGGAATTTCCCCATGGAAAAGGTGCTCAGGCCTTGGCAGGGGCTGCCCAGGGAGGTTTGGAGTGCCCATGGCTGGAAGTGCCCAAGGAAGGGCTGGACATGGCACTGAGTGCTCTGGGCTGGGGACAAGGTGGGGATGGGGCAGATTTGACTTGATCTTGGACTTTTCCAACATTAATGATTTCCATGCCTCCATGAAGAACCCTGCTGCAGAGTGCCCTGGAGACAACCACAGCACTCCTGAAAATTCTCCTCCTAGAGGCAGTTGCTGCTGTGCTGGTGAAAGCTCTGCAGAGGCAACTGATGAAGGTTTAAAGTGAGTTTCACTCAAGAGGAGCAAAACAGGCATTCAAGCACAGAAAAAGCAGCTGGAGGAGAAGCAAGTTTTTAACATGCAAAGGCAGAGAAATCATCACAGACCCACAGAATGGGTTAGAAAGGACCTGAAAGATTGTCTCGTTCCACACCGTGCCATGGGCAGGGACATCTCCAACGAAAAGGCCAAGGCTGAAATGGCAGCACAAAAATCTCAAGAGCAGCACTTGCCCCACAGAGAGCAAACCCCCTCCAGATGAACTTGCATGGACAGACACACTGCCAGGGTTTTTGAGACATAAGAGCCACTCTTGAAGCTCTGAAGCAGTCCCTGGTTCAAGGTCAGATGCCAGGAGGATCCAAGTTAAACAGTGTTCAGAGCCTGCAGGAAGACCCCCAATAAATGCTTGGTACAGCAATTTTCTCATCAGATGATCCCAAAGAACTGGGATTCAAAGTGTAAAAGAACTCTCCACAAGGACTCCAGGTACCCCTGCTGCCCCTGTCTCATGTGACCAGGCACCTTCTGCAGTCACTGACAGAGCCCTTCCAGCGGACCAAACGTGCTGAAATCACAGCAAAGCCAAAGGGCCACATCAGTGCTGAAAAAAAATCACCTTTTCTCCATCTGTCCCCACTCCCTGCCTTAGAATTATTTGTCCCTGGCAGAGATGTAGTGAGGGTGACACTCGAGGAGTGGATGGCACAGAACATCTCACTTCCCCATACCTGAAAAAGGCACTAAGAAACCAGGGCCAAAGCCAGAGGTCAGGGTGTCTGCAGGACCCATGCTCATCCATATCTAGAGTTCTGAAGCAGAGAAGTGCTGTTTAGAGGGTTTCTGATGCAGACTGAGGCACGGTAAGGGTTAATGTCACCGGTCTGTCACACAGGAAGGCTGAACAGGGGAGAGGGCTCATCTCAAGTACCCCGGGGGGAAGAAGGGACCGTGAGAACAGCAGGGAGAGGCACAGTCAGTGCTGAGCTGATAACTCACCCAGCCTGGGCTAAAGAGATGATGTATTTTGTGAGTTCCAGGCACTCTCCCAGGAACACTGATGCAGCTCCTTGGTATGAATCCAAGGCAGTTATCTCTCAGTCATTCTGCCTCCTTGTTCAAGGCAGGAAGAAAAATGTCCTTTATTATCAATTCCAAACTGTTCTCCAACTGAATTACCTGCAAGGAGGTGAGGTTATTTGAGAAAATACGTGGAGTCCTGTATTTTTAGCTCCATGAACCTGCCTTGTAAGAATCTGAAGACTGTTGCTGATGTTTTCCAGTGTAAGGAGTTGGTGCCTTTTGGCTGATCCACCCACCCAAGGCTCTCCTGTGGGGATAAGGGCGGGGGGCCCAAGGAAGGACAGAATGTCAGCCAGCAGACTGAACCCCAGCCTTGGGCTTTATCCACATGTGGCAAGAAAATCCAGGAAGCTGCACAACTCCCCAAGGCTCACTTGAGCACTGAGTGCATATAACACCTGCCAGCTTCAGTGTGTCCAGCTCGGCTGCCTGGGGAGGGAGCAAGATGGGATGTCTGCAGAAGGAAGTTTTATATAAAGGCTTTAATAAGGGACTCTAAAGGAACAGAAAGTTCCTCCCAAGCTGAGGAGCATTCCTTCTTGGCTACAAACTTTCAGGGAAACAGCCTCCTCATGTGCACAGAGTGCTCTCCACACTGAGCATGGACATCTCTCCCTGTAATGATCGCTCAGGACTTGTGAGTGCACCAGGAAAAACATGAAACCAAACCTGGTGGGAGGTGTTTCACCAGAAGAGTCATGTTGGACAGTTCAGGGGTTTTTTTGGCTGCCTCTCAGGTGAAGGTTTTAGAGCCCTGGCTGTGCCTGCACACACGGAGTAGAGATTTCTCATTTCATACATCATTTACTCCTGCAGTGATTCCACAAAGTCACAACACGTCCCTAATACACAGAAGGGGAGAAATCCATTCTTCCCACGATAATGGCTCAGGCTGGAGATCCTGAGCAGAGATTTCTCAGCACAGCAATGCCTCTCACTACAGGATAATCACATGTCCTTAATAGAGAAATACAAGGCAAACCCGGGAAAACATCAGCTCATCACAGTCAGAGGATCCTGGTTACAACAGCAGCTTTCCCTCAGCTCTGAACAAGTTATTTAGTGCACAGCTCCAGCCCTAAGTGGAGCCTAATTCTCACTGGAATCTACCAGTGTTTCCAGAGAAGGAAAGATGCCTGGGGAGGGTCAGCAGATGGTAACATGAAGCATCCAGACCCCTTTCCCTAACCTGGGCCACCAGCAGCAGTTAAATCAGTCAAGAGTTATGACAAATTTGCAAGCTCAGGTTTGGTTTAAGTGTCCTCCAGTCAGGACTGAGCTGTTTTTGAGCTCTGCCATCCCATTGCTCCCCTCCCTGCTCCCTGCCAGCCCTGCAGACAGAGTGAAGCTCTGCAGGACAGGAACCCCTGGCCCTCTGCTGAGCTCTCAGACATAGTGAGCTAAAGCACAACTCCAACAGGCACTGTAATAACGGGGACAAATATAAACATATATAGAAATTTTAAAAAAAGAGAAAGTGAGCACAAGAGAACTAGGAAGGAAAAGGAGGATGCCATGAAGAGAGAAGATGTAAAGGGGAATCCTGCAGCTCAAGGCTGCCAGGCTGGGTGAGCTCTGTGCTGGGAATCCACTGGAGCTGGAGCTCCTGGGGAGCAGCAGAGACAAAGGGCAAGCTCAGCTCTGTGCCTCACCCACCCCAACAATGACTGCAGTGAGCCCCAGGGCCTTACCAAGGTGTAAAACCTCACCAGGTAAAACCCCCAGGGGAAATTCAACACAAGAATGGGTCCAGGACAGCATCAGGAATAAAACCAGAGGTTACAGGGAATTTCACACCCTAGAAGGCAGCACAGCCAAAGGAATGAGCTGGTTCCTCTGCAGCAAGTCTCACTGGAGATGCCCTGGTGAGAGCTGGCAGGAAGGCAACAAGGCAAAATACTTCAATGCAGTGGTAAATGCAGTTCACTGACTTATAACAGAAATTTGTGTCCATCTTCTGAAAAAAGACAACTTTCTTCAGAAGATGTGGGGGGAAAGAAAACAAACTTTAATCAGATGCCTCACGTGCCATCCCAAATCCATTTGGAAAAGTCTGGCAAAGGAAGTACACTTAAAAATGTTTCCAAAGGGAAGGGACTGGCAGTAGGACAGAGCATGTTAAAGTGAAAAATTAAATTACAGACTCAAGGGAGAACTTATTAAAAACCTAATACTGTGAGATTTTTCACGCCTCTGTTTGGTGTCCAAAACACTGATTTATTAGAGAACAGCAAAGATGGGAAAGGACATACACTGAGTAATATACATATCTTCTATAATTTATACACAATCTCTCTGCCCGGTGTCCTGAGAGCCTGGGATCCTTCTGTGCTGCTTCAGCAAACAAACCAGACCCCAATTAACTCCACCAGACACAGAGCACAACACCTTGGCTGGCACACACCCTGGACAAACACAGACATGGAGCAGCAATCTGCCTCTGCAGCCTTCTCTGACCCTCAAAATGAGGAGGAAATGATGGCCAGCCTTTGATACCCACCAACAGGTGAATTATCCCAAGTCTATGAGGGGCCCTTGGGAATCTCTGACCTCCTGCCCTGGACCTGCTTCCATGAGCCAAGTAACTGGTCTGGAATCTCCCTGGTGACTGTGTGGGACAGCAGCAGCCCTGCCTGGCTGTTCCACCTGTGTGACCTCAACATTCCCAATCCAATGCTCCAGGCTGGGGCAGAGGGGCTGGATATGGACTGGGTGGGAGGTGCTGGTCAACAGCAGCTGAACATCAGCCCAGGTGTGCCCAGCTGGCCAAAAAGGCCAATGGCACCTGGGCTGTGCCAGGAACAGAGTGGCAGCAGGACCAGGGCTGGGCACTGGTGGCATACCCTGAATCCTGGGGTCACTCCTGGGCCCCTCAGGACAATGCAGACCCTGAGGTGTCCAGGGCAGGGAACGGAGCTGGGAAGGGGCTGGAGCACCAAGAGAGGCTGAGGGAGCTGGGAAAGGGGCTCAGCCTGGAGAAAAGGAGGCTCAGGGGGGACCTTGTGGCTCTGCACAACTCCCTGACAGGAGGGGACAGCCGGGGGGGTCGGGCTGTGCTCCCAGGGAACAGGGACAGGAGGAGAGGGAACGGCCTCAGGCTGGGCAAGGGGAGCCTCAGGGTGGATACCAGAAAATATTTCTTCACTGAAGGAGTTGTAAAGCATTGAAAGGGGCTGCCCAAGGAGATGGCAGTCTCCTTGTCTGGCAGTGTTCAAAAGCCACGTGGATGTGGCACTTGAGGATTGTTCAGTGGGGAACGTGGTGGTGCTCTGGGCTGACAGCTGGACTTGATCTTCAGGCTTTTTTCCAGCCTGAACAATTCCATGATTCCAAAACATTTGAGGGCAAGGTCTCCCATGTGTGCTACAAAAGAGCATCCCTCAGTTAAGCTCCTAGAAAAGCTCCTTGTACTTTGTAATCCATAACACTTTTCCACAGGTATTTGCTGTCTCCAGCTGGGACTGTCTGCAGCTGGATCCAAAGTGACATTCTGATCCAGGCTATGGATAAATGGTATGATATGATAAATATATATCTATTTATTTCAGTTCTGTAGTGTTCCTGGGATTCCATGGAATGGCAAACACAGAGGCTCAGGCAGCACCAGCTGTTCCAACACCAGGAGCTCCCAGTGTGTGAACCCCTCTGGCACATCACCCTGCAGAGGCTCAGAACCAGCACCTCCAGCTCTGCCCTTCCTAAGGGCTCCCAACAAACTCATTACAGATTCACAGCTGCAGCTGACCCCCATTAGGAAGTGGTTTATTAAATTAAAACATCAATCCCACAAAGAGATGTTTGCTTAACAGACGTAAACGATTTGGAGACCTCGTGCTGCAGGGCATGAAATAAAATCAAAGTGTGGCAAAGCCCAGGGAATTAAGCCATAAAGGGAAAGCTGTGGGAGGGATGCAGGGACCTCTTGCCAAAGGGAAGCTGCTTATCACAGGCTTGGTACAGAAAGATCCCAGAAATGCCACATGTAGACAACAAAAACCTCAGCAATTACCAAGGCATGCTTGGACAACAGGTACTAATGACATCTGAGAATCTAAAAAGTCTGATTTTACAGTCCCTAAGTGGAACTTTGCTGTCTGACAGCTTTCCTCCTTTGCTTCTGTGCAGAACTGGATACATTGTTTACCATTATAAATTATCAGGTTTTTTAAGCGAGGAGATTGCATTTTTTTGAACTATGAGGTTCTGAGATGTTCAAGTGGAAGTCAAATCCTACCCCTGCTGAGCACCACTGCTGACTCCCTTTACCACTGCTGTACACCAGGCTACATGGCAACAAAACCAGCCAAAACCCCAAAACTAACAAAAAATCAAACTCCACCCTAAATAATCAACATGCTCCTTATCACCTAACCTCCAAACCCCAAGAGGACTTTGGACACTGCTGCATCCCAGATCTTTCACTTCAGTTCCTCTTGGAGGTCTGCATGGTCCAGCTCTCAGTTTTTACACTTCAGGAAGGCTCAGCTGCCTTTGCCCCCTTCCCTGCACAGGAGGCCCTGAGTTGGTGTCAGTCCTCTCTGCTGGCTCTGGGATCTCTTGCAAACACTCCATTCCCAGTGTCTCTTTGGAAGGTCACATCAGCAAGGTCCCATCCAGCTGCATCAAGTGCAGTTCAGACCATTTAAAGGGCAGAAACACCACACAAGGATTTCTTCTCGAAACCCAAACCTGCTCCTCCTCTTGCCCCTAAGAGAGATGTTCCCTTTGACTGCAATTTCCTGCAGAGTGAAGCTTTTAAAACGGCCCTCCCTTGTTCCAGAAGTCCAGGTGAAACACCCTGCCCAGGCAGCCCCAGCGTGCACAGCTCAGGAACATCCTCGTGGCTCTGACCCTTTGGAAGTGGCTGCATCCAACCTTTCTCCTCACCAAGATGAGGTGTCTGAGTCATTTTGTGTCTCTTTACCCACCCCACGGCTCAGAAGGCTGTGAAGGCTCGTTAATACGTACCCAAGGAAAGGCTGAGTGCTCTGGCAGGCAGCAGGGGCTGCAGGCAGCAGTGGTCCCAGCCCAGGGGAATTGCAGGAGCTTTACAGGAGCTTCACTGGAGCAAGGGGGAGGGAATCCAAATGTTCAGTGATGTAGAAGCTCCATATGCAACAGCGCAAATTGTCAGTCCACACGTATTAGGAAGAACATCTAGTTAATTAATTTCCTCAAGAAAAGATGATTTCCAGGGCTTTTCAGGGCCTGGCACTCTCGGAGCTGCACTCCCACAACAGACGGGAGCAGAACACGCTCGGTTTGCACACAAGGGCCCATCTGTTCACCTCCCACAGCTGCAGCCAAGAGCTCCACGGGCTGGATGTGCACTGCCACCCCCACGGGAATGTCTTTATCCTATGGCACAGACAAGCATGTCTCAGAAAGGACACTGTCATCATCACTGCTCTAGTGTTGGTGCATTTTCCCTCCCTGGGGCTGAGCCCTGCCAGCTCCCCAGCCCTGAGGACAGGAACTCCGGGCATTCAGCAGCAGCTTCATTTGTCCAGTGCCATCCACACGGAGCAGCTGACAGCAGGAATGCTTTAGGCTTCAAAGCCCAGGCTTAATCCTTGTATTTTATAATCTCTCCACAAAGCAGAACAACTGAACTGAGTGATGGTGAGAAGCAAAGGACCTGCTGACCTACAGCAAGGGTTCAGATGTGGGGGTTCTTCATCCAGATGTGTGTCACACCCTAGGAGAGACCTCACCAGTGCCTCAGAGTCCAGCTGTGCCATGGAAGCAGCTCCAATGTCCCACAGTGCCCTGGTTATCTTTAATCCCAGATTGCTGTGCTGGCACTGCTGGCTGAGGGCCACAGACACTTGGAAAAGGGCTCCCAGCCACACAAAGCCATCATCTACAGACCACTGCCTTCAGCTCCAGGCAAGAGGCTACAACCCTAAAATCTAAGCTCTCCTTCACCACCTATTAGAAGACATCTCTATAACAACAAAGGATAAAGCAGCTTTCAGCTTTGATTCTCTTTGTAGGTATTCCCCAGTCTGTACCAATCCCAAGTCCTGTTTTCAGGACAGCCTTTCCCAGAGTTAATCCTGACATGGGCCAGAGTCACTTCTTTCCTCTCTCTTCTCAAGGGGCTTTCTGGTGAGTGGAAAACATCTTGTTTTGGGAACTGGCAAACTCTGGATATTTGGGCAATGTCCTGCCTTTCCCAACCTCTCCTCTCCCTCACTGCCAGTGAACCTGAGCAGCTTCCTGGACCCTTCTCTGGGCAGGGCAGCCACTGCCAGTGTAACAGTGTTTTGCCTGCAGATGTTTTCCCTCAGTGCAAGCTCATTGCATCCCACCAGGACACTCCTGAACACACAGAGCTACAGAGCTTCCCTGCAGGAATTGCTGCTTCCCACTCCATCTTCCTGCGGGCTCTGACAGCCCTGGCAGGTTAACACCAGACTGATGAGCAGAGAAAAGCTCCACCCTGGGAGCAGCGGGGGTTATCTCTGCATCCTGGAGCATCAATCCTCCGCAGCTCGGGCTGGGGCTGCCTCGTGCAGAGGCTCTGCTGCCCTGACAGGGGCTCAGGGTGACAACCTGGCCCTGGCCACCACCTGACAGCACTGAGGGCAGAGTCCCCAGTGCTGAATCCCACCCTGAAACTCCACTCATGGACATCAAACACTCCCCTGTGCTTTACACCCCTCTGACAGACCACCCAGGGCCATGCCTGAACGACTTCATTGGTATTTCTTAATTATATAATTCTCTGAGTGCTCAGCAAAAATCAGATTTTTAATAGAACTTACTTGTTTTACTGTTCAATCAAATGATAAAATGTCTAGGGAAAGCATTGTCTTGTTTGCTCTCCAACAGTTGAGCAGATTAAAGTGAGCTTTTAAAAATATAATATCAAAATAAATCTTTCTGAAAGGAATCATTAAATTCCTCCCATTGACAGCACTTGTTTTAATGCCACAGAAGGAGGCTGTAAAAGGTTTTCCATTTCTGTTTGGGTTGTTTACACTCTCCAGCGTCAGGACACGCAGATCTGGAGTGCATCCTATCGACACACACATTTATTCCAACTGCTCCCAAAAATAAATCACAGCTTCGCTGCTGTCTGGCATCAGCAACAGAGTCCAGCATGTGGGACTGCAAAAGCTGCAAGGATCACTGAGCAAGAGGAAGAGCTGAAGATCGAGACTGCCATGAGGGCAGACCTGCAAAATTCTGCCCAGAGAGAGCTTCCAAACTTCCACAAGGTGCACACCCAGAGAAAAGGGGGGAATCCCTCTGCAACCCCAGGTCAGACACATCCTTGGGCTGCAGGGTCACACCAGCTCCTAAGAACTCCAGAAATCCTGATGGTGACAACATTAATGGCCTGGAGATCCACAGTGGCTTAAGTCTGTCATTCTGGGCTCGTGTTTCAGAGTTTGCTTTGATTTTCTGAGATACTGAGGCTCTACAGACCCTGTTAAGCAGCAGAAGGACTTGGAACATCTTCCAGCCTTTCCTTCTGGACAGGAAAGATGATGGGACAAGGAGGGCTTGGAAGCACGGGAGCCATTCATGTTCATTTCTGTGAGACACTCTCCTGTCCATCTGAGCCCTGGAGCACTCTGAGAGCAGGAATTAACAGCAATTCCTGCATCACTAGAAGGAGTTACAGACACAGGAACGTCTTTGAATGTTCAGCTATTACTGGTGCCATTTTGCCAATGTCTGGCCCAAACATCCCCCCCTTATTTCAGGCACCTTTCCCACCCAGACCGCTGGGAGCAGCTCTGGGCAGCTCCTGATAAAACCAAACAGAGAGAAAAAATGTAGCAACACAAGGCAAAAGGATGGCAAAGATTTTAAAAATATGTTTTGATAGATGAGAAAAGAAACTGTGAGTCTCCACCCTGGGAAAAAGGCAGGTGAGCTTGAGGACAGCTGAATATGCAATGCTGAATAGGGAAAAACAAGAAAAAAATCCACCAAGATACAGTTCCTCATTGCACCTCCCCAGAAGTTCACACATTTTCACAGAATCCCAGAATAGCTGGGGTTGGAAGGGACCTCTGGAGACCAGCCAGAGCAGGTGATACATCCAGGTGGGTTTGGAATGTCTCCAAAGACTCCACAACCTCCCTGGGCACCTGTTCCAGGGCTCTGCTATCCTCCATGGAAAGAAGTCTCCTCTCTGCACTGAGTCAATAAACTTATTTTTTATAAACGTTACTTAAAGCAGGCCACAGATTTCCTCCAGACTTCACAGATTTGCTGTTCCTAGTGAAGGATGGAAGTCTAGAGGAGCTGAGTTTTGACTCGGAGAAACAGAAATGTTATTAAAAAGCAACAGGGGACAGTAATTGCACAGAACAAAGTTGTTACGGGAGCACTAATGCCCCGAGGTGGCTGTGAACAGGCTTTTTTCACCTACTCGTCAGTGCTTAATCTTTAACGTAGTTCGCAGCTCCTGCCGAATTCCTGCTGGGCTTTGTTAACTCAGCACATGGCTCCAGTGAAAGCCAGCTGCCCACAGGGCAGGCGTTTGCAGGCAAAGACAACCAGACACACCTTGTTCTCACTAAATATTTGTCCCTCTGCAGGGTAGGCGAAGAAAACTTTTCTGTGCTTTCCCTGCCTAAATGAATAAATATCTTCATCTCCACATAAACACGATCAGCTCAGACAGACTGAACAGCTCCAGCCAACAGCCAGGACACGCAGGGCATCACCCTGGAAATGCAGGAGTGCCCAGCAGTTCTGGGCCTCTGAAAGCTCAGATCATCTCAGTTTCTTGCAGTGCCTGAGCTGCACCAACTCTGCATTTAGAAATGATTTTGCAGGTGATGCAAGTGGAGCTGGGACACAAGCCTAGGAAGCAGCACTGGCAGGGCACAGCGCTGAGTGAGGGGTGGTCACAAACCCACCGGGACAGGAACATCAGCTCAGGGCACAAAGGATGCATCTCCATGGCCGGTGTGACCATGCCCACCCTCATCCAGAGGCACATCAGCCAACCTGGCCCACTGGAAGGTGGCCCTGCCCAGGGCTGAGGGGCTTTAAGCCCCTCTGGCCCCAACCCCCCCATGAGAATTCTGTGACACAGTGACTTCACCCCAAGGCCAATGGCCAGGGACAGCACTGGCCTTGCAGCCACTGTTGTGCAGAGTTAGGTCCCCTCTAGGGTGGCCCCTGACCCCAGTCAGACACAGGTTATCACCAGGAGCCCATTTTAAAGAGAACAGCCCACAAAGCCCACACCCACCCAGGCAGTGTCCACGCCATGGCACACACATTGTCACCTGGCTGCCAAAACAGGAGTGTGCAAAACCAGGAGCAAACACACCTCAGCACCCACCTGCTGCTCCAAGCCATGCCCTGGGGCATCCTCAGACCTCCAGAGCCCTTTGGCAATTCCCCACAGGGGTGTTCCTGTGCCCTGAACATGACACTCAAGACCCCAAAGCGAGGTGCCTGCTCCCCCTCATTTAAGTGAGGGAACCTGGCAGATTCCCCACGATGTGAAGCCAGGATGGACATTCCCAAAAGCCCCGTGTGAATGGTGTCACCTCCCCAGAGCTCCGGGGCTGGGCTGCTCAGACACAGGAGATCCCTGTAGGACAGACACTTGCTCAGCTCCACGTTCTCTGTCACTGTCAGGTGAGTGTCAGGAGAGGGCTCAGCCAGGGGAGCTGACATGGACACTTGGAGATGATATAAATAAATAAAGAGCCCCTTTCCAGCCCTGCTCGCTCACCCCCTCTCCCTTCAAGTAGGTCACTCTGCCTGCTATGGAAATCAGCTCATCTTCAAAGCAGGTTTGTTCGTCTCCTTATCTCCTTAATGTAAGGAAAGTGCAGAGCATTGTCAGAGCAAATGGTGATTTCAGACTAATTTGATTTATTTCTGACATGGGTATAAATATGAAAGTGCCTGTACTTGTCAGAAAAACCAACCTGAGCCACAGAAACGAAGGCCAGCTGGGGGGTGTCTGCCCTCCAGGGAGTTCTGAATGTGGCCCACAGCTACAAGCCCATGTCCCTGACAGGTAACACAATGCAAATGGAATACAAAGGCTCTTCATGACCTAGCAAGGGGAAGAAAGAAGGAAATAAAATCTCTTGAATTAGACTGAAGAAGCTCAAAGGACTCACATGAGAGAAGCCCAGCTTATATCAATTTCAGCCTGAAAATTAGGCCCTGCCTTTTTATTACATTAGCCTAGCACAGAGCATTCCAATTCGTACTGGTAATTAATAAAGCTCAGGAGCAAAGCCTGATCCTAACCCTGCTGAAATCCCTGCAAAGAGCAGAGCTTACACCTGCAATGATGGAACCAGTTCTGTGGGTTTTCCCAGGCTCTCCACATGAAGGGATGCAGGCAGGGCCCACTCCTCAGAAAAATGTACAGCTTGGGCTGCAGGGTTTGAAACCCTACCAGTGGTTTCACAGAATCCCAGAATGGGTTGGGTGGGA
>VZSR01003083.1:1451096-1463775 GCA_013398615.1 Brachypodius melanocephalos | reverse complement strand
CTGCAGCCCCCCTGGCACCCAAACCCTGCCCTGCAAACCCCACACAAAGGTCAGTGTCCTCTGCAGGGCCCTAAATGAGGTCACCTGTCCCATTCCACTGTCCCTTGGAGCAGCAAAGTGGACCATGAACAAACCACTCTGATCTTTTCATTCCCCAGGTCTCCTTGTAAAGCTGCTGCCCAGGCTGTGACCAGGCTGTCACCTCTCAAACATTTCCTCAATTACAAAACCGCCTGAAAATTCCCAGGATTTTTAAAAAAACCAAACAAACAGGGCAGTACATCCCAAATCACAAAGGGCCCCACAGCAGCCACCCCTGGCACACCCTCGCTGACTCACAGGAGTTTACACCACAAAACAATGCTCCCAGAAAGCTGCTGTGCTCTCCAGCACAGGTCCTGTGCCTTATCTATGCTTCCACTGGAGGCCTGGACATCAAAAACCTCCTAATAAAGAACAGTCTGAGGTGAACTCTTCCTGCCAGCCTCCAAAAATCACCAGTAATACACAACACTTCTTTTAAAAAAAAGTCACCAACAGTTAGCCTGAAACTGAAACAGCTGCAGCATTTAAAACATCTACTGCAAATGCAAACGACATCGGAACATCATAATTAGTAAATGGCAAATATTAGGAGTTATGGGAAAAGGGATCGTTAAACCAGACTTTAATAGCCCAGCATCTCTTCCATTCCACGTGAAAACACAGTCAGCACACACTTGCAGCATTAAACCCACATTAAGAAACAAACTGCTTCATTTCTGGAGTTGTAAAAACAAAGGTTAAATATCTGCTTCAGCACAAACCCTGTAATTTTTCCACAGCAACTGTATTGTTTTGCTTTGCACAGCTAATAATACCTGCCCTGCTCTGCACCCACTCATCTCCTGAGCGAGGCTCACACTGCAATCACCAAACCAGAACAAACTTCCAAGGACTACATTTGCCATTAAGGCTTCTGGAAGTACCTCTCCTTTTAGTTATACTTCATTTATATAAAGCAGTGAGTTGAAAAGACACTTGTTTTTGCAGGGAGCCCTTTTTCCATCACTTGTAACAAAATAAGCGGCTGCACAACATTCAAATATTCCTGAAGCAAACCGGAGATGCCCCCAGGACTGCTGCTCCTTGCCTGGACACTGTGTCCCATCCCTCCCTCCCAATTCCACAGGTCCCCACCCATCTCAGCCTCCTCATCTCCCCCTCATTGCTCCCAGGATTTCTCAGCCCCATTCTTCTGAGCTGCCAGTTCAACCACTCCACTCATTTTTCCCTTTGTAGCCACTTTTGTCCCTCCATAGGGACAACGGGACCTGTTCTTGGTACATGGATCAGGGAATGGTCCTGGCCCTGAGGCTGCCACAGCTCCAGGAGCTCCCAGGGATGCCCAGGGTGGGGTTTTTGGGGTGTCTGTGCAGGGCCAGGGGCTGGACTGGATGATCCCTGTGGTCCCTTCCAGCTCAGGACATTCTGTGATTCTCCTCACACACTTCTACCAGAAACACGTGGAGCAGTTTGACAGCATTAAACATGATCTTGACAATATCCAACCATCTCAGTCTAACTGGAAAAATTATAAACAAATGAAAGCAGTTTCTCCTGCTAGAAAAGTCTGGGCAGCCTCAGAATTAAATGATGCCAGAGATGTCTCCACCCAAGTCTGCAGCTTTGGAGTGAACATGGACATTCAAATCAAATTTCCTTGGAATTTCTGGAATTGGAGCTGGGTATTTCTGGATATGCAGAGCTGGACATTCAAGGGAATTCCAGGATTTTCCAAACAGCTTCACAAAGAGCATAAATTATGATGAAGGTCTGCAGTGGGGTGTCTAAGTTTTATTCCTTCCCGTTCTCTGTCCCCACTGCAGCCTGGCAAGCAGCTCTAATTTTCAAGGTCTGGTGCTGCTCTCAGATCAAACAGACAGCATCAGTAGGAAGGACAATTCATGGAAGGAACACAGCATTAATTAGTACTTGGAAGTTGAGCAACTTACTAGGAAAAGACTGATAAAAGTGTAAAATCCCATTTTACTGCCTAGCCCCTTTCATGTCTGTCAGAACAGCGATTAAAGTCCCCCAGAAAGGCAGAATTGATTCAGTGCTTGATCCAACAGCAACTCAAGTCAATATGACCTGACCCCACAACACCTCCCATGTCAGACACTGCAAAAGGCAGGAACTGCCTCCAGACACTCCTGACAGGAGGTTTGAGGGGTGTCTGCACCTCCATAAATCACCTGCATGATGCACCTCACTCACTGTCCCCTCCTAACACAGCACTGAGCAAACAGCCTGACAGGAGAACCACCCCCCTTTGTGCAGCTCCCTCGTCCCACGGGGTAAATCAATCATTTATTTCTCCAGAGACTGAAGGTTTGTTCCTTACCTCTGCTGAGGGGCCTGAAAATCAGACTGGCAGGGTCCACCCTGTCCCTTCATCCAGAGAGCCCCCACCCCACCAGCAGCACCTGCTGCTCCAAAGTGACACTGCTGCTCACCCCAGCTCCCCACAACCGGGGGCCCTCTGTGTGTCCCTCTAATAATTGATTCATTAATTGCTAGGGTGTCCTGTGCAGGGCCATGGGTTGGGCTGGATGATCCTTGTGGGCCCCTTCCAGCTCAGGATATTCTATTATTTCATTTTCTAAGATATCTTCCCTTCACTGTAATCATCATGCAATTAGTATTAATTGCATTTAAATTTAAACCACGAGGAGTTTGAAAAACAAAAATGACAGGGAATTAACACAACTTTGAGTCCAATTCTCCCTCCTCCCAATCTTCTGCCCCATTCTCCATGATTTACATTATGTGGTTTGGGAACAGGCTGTTTCTCACTGGATTATAGCATCAAATATCAGGGACAGGAACCAGTCAGGGCCACTGGGCAAGGTCACAGCCTAAGAGAGGAGGAATCACTTCATCCAGGCTCCATCCCAGCCTCTGGAATGGATGCCCAGCAATTCCCCCTGCACAGGAGGCACAACTTCTGCCCTGGGCAGTGCCCAGCCCTCAACAGGCTGCCCAGGGAGGGGCTGGAGTCTCCTCAGTGGGGATATTGCAGAGCCACATGGACACAATCCTGTGCCCTGTGCTCTGGGATGGCCCTGCCTGAGCAGGGGGGTGGCACCTGGCACCCTCTGGGCTCCCTTCAGGCCTGGCCCACTCTGTGGGATTCCCTAGAGAGGAGGGAGCACACCCAGCATCTCTCCTGCCTCACTTTTTCTGTTCCCACCTCTTTGATGCCAGTCCCAAGCATCTTCAAATAACCAAAACTCGTCTGCAAGGTTTTCTTTGTTCTCCTATCATCCCCCACATAAAAACCTCATCTCTTCCTGTCCTTGAGACATCCCTTCAATACTACATAAGAAAACATAAATCCTTAGCTTACCTATTTTTTCTAGTATTATTCTGTGTGACTGGTGGAGCATCAGACCAAACACCAAAGCTAAAACTGAGCCCCAAGCCTTTCCAGCTGGATCCTGCTGCCCTGAGTGGTGACATCAGTCCCTCCTGATGACAAGAGCAACAACTTCCAGCAAACTGAAATCCCACATTACGGTGCTTGGGCTGCACTTAGCAAAGGGCAAGGCACGGCGGGGTTTACACCAGGATAATGGTTATTACTGTTATTGTCTTGTCAGTGCAAAGAGGAAATACTGAAATAAAATCCAGCAGAACAGGGGGTTTATGTTCCCAGCTATTTAAAGCATCAATGTTCCAGCCCACCTCTCTGAAGGCAGCAAATACTAAGAACACACAAAGGTCAACAAAAATTTAAAATCCAATAATGAAATATAAGAGAGCTTTAAAATTCATTGAATGGCTTTTCACTTTTTTTATTCTCCTCTTCTGCTTTGTGTTTGTAAAGTGTGATCAAGCAACTGCTTTGGAAAAATTAGCAGTAATTTGGTGCAAACGTGAGTGCCCTCATAATTTCATTTAAAGTGCAAGATAGGCAAAGACCCAGAAAGAGACTCTAATTGTTATTTTAAAATTAACCTTCTCACTTTACCTTGATGCTCTGAGAACAGGCACAACCACAGTGGGCCATTACCCTGCCCAGAATACTGCATGAGCTAATGAAGATTAAAACTGAGGTTAAGTAAACTCTGACAACCAGCACATAAGAAACCTGGCTTGGCTTTCTGAAGCTCTGCAGCTCGAGGAAACACCCAGAATAACTCAGCTGGGGCTCTGCTGGTATCTGTGAATCCACTGCTGACTTCTCTCTTGTAATGGCTTTGTGCTTTCTGTGTCAGAACTCAGACACTAAGGAACAGCAATCTGGATTTTGAGGGCCCACCTGGAAAGGTCCTGCTGTTCCATAGAGGAGATGGGAGCAAAGGAAGTCCTGTATCCCTTCTGGGTGCTGGAGAATGCAGCCAGAGGGATCGAGGATGCTCAGAGGCAGCACATGGCAGAGCCCAGCTCTTCCCAGCCCGAGCCTTCCCCTTCCAGAGCCAGGGAGGTGCTGGGGGCACTCACACCTCAAACCATGGGAAGGGACACAAGACCAAAAGGCTTTAAACTGACAAAGGGCAGAGTTACATAGGACATTGGGAAGGAATTCTTCACTCTCATCCTGGCACAGGGTGCCCAGAGAAGCTGTAGCTGCTCCTGGATCCCTAGCAGTGTCCAAGGCCAGATTGGACATTGGGGCTTGGAGCAGCCTGGGACAGTGCAAAGTGACCCTGCCCATGGCAGGGATGGCACTGGATGGGATTTAAGGTCCTTTCCAACCCAACCCAGTCTGTGATTCTAAGTCATCTCTACTTGCACATAATACGGGTACTAAAGGAGAGAGGGACCAAGGATTCCCCTTCCCTCCTTCCTTCCTGAGCATCCCATGCTGACACATCACACCGGTGGTTTTACTGCTCTGGAATGAAATTCCCATGTGCCCCACGGCATGCCAGCCATGAGGGAAGATGTGCTGATTGACTGTGTGTGACACGGCCCCAGAGCTCCAGAGATCTCTCATTTTCCCTGTCAGCAGGAAGAGTGGTGCTCCTGCACACCAGCCTGGGTTGCAGAGCCCAGGGAGATCCCTATTTTTAACAAATCCATTAAAGCAGAGTTCTCGGATTACTCCCACAGTAGAGACCTGGTGATGCTGTCGGTGTTTCCTGTTCCAAGGCAGAACAAGTGCTGGGACATGGTAGACAGCCCTTGGCATCACTCTCTGGGGTATCAGGGATCAGAGAGAGTGCCAGGGAGGAATCCCTGGGAGGGCAGGATCACAGGAGCTGGGATTCATTACACAGCCAGCGCCCGCGAGCGCCGAGTATCAGATTTTAAAAAGGAAAACGCAAACCGTGATTTTTATCCAACTCACCAGGAATTTTCTTCCTTTTTCAGGCAAATTTGCATCCCCCCAAGGACCCGAGCAGCAGAGCCCTGAGCTGCACCCAGAGCAGGCTGTGATGGCTCAGCACAGCCCTCTCCTCACAGTTTTACGTCTCATTGCATCATTCCTGCATTATTTTTAGATAACCGTCAGGGGATGTCAGAATGTGGGTCGATAGCTATTAGATTTATAGGCAGAAATAGCAAGGCTTGTAGCTATAAGGTGTAAAGCATTCAACAATTTCTAGAACAAATCTGACCATGGGGATTGGGGGCTGGAAAATACAGTTGCTTGTACTCCCGGAACTGTTTAGGAAAAATAATCTCCGTGCTGCTGGGGTCCATTTCTGGAGTTGAATCACTGCTGTTGACTCACAGGAGGGTCAATACTCCAAGTATTCAGCTTAAACAGCCCTTTGCAGACTTTGATAAGGACATCTTACCAAAAATAAGCCTCCCTTTTAAATGTAATCTATCAGCATGCAGCATGCCCTCAGCTACACCCCAGAGCTCAGGCGTGTCTGAGGAGCTGGGAATTGGCAGCCTGCCAGCAACATCTGGAGCAGATGTTCCATTTTAGGCAAAGATTAGTGGCATGGATGACAAAATTAGTAAAACCTCCTTGGCTAAGTGAGCAGGCTCATTTCCCTTTGCTGTTGTGCCCTGTTAACAAGTGGGTTTCTCACAGGCTGCATTTTCTGATCAGCACCACTCTCCTCTCTGCCAGGAGAGGATAAGGAGGGAGGATGGCCTGGAGTGGACCAGAAGATTCCCCAAACCCCAAGCACATGGACAGCACATGCCTAAAGACAACTTCATCCACTGGTCCTGCCTGCTCTAGAGGGGAGATCGCCAAGACAGCAAGCACAGGACTGCTCCTCGGCAATTCCTGCTGCCATCCCAAAGGGCTGGGGTGTCCAGGATGCTTTGGGAGCCTAGCAGGGGAGAACACCATGGGCAGGGTCCTGCCCTTTGGAGGGGCAGCTGGAAGCCTCCAGGCACTGAAACTCTAAGTGCCCATGCTTCTCCAAATAAATCCAACTCCAGGTGTCTCTCCCTGGAGACACTTGGGGACACTCCTGATCCAGACTGAAACTCACAAGCAGCACTGTTATTCACATAATTACAGCACCTTTCTGGGGGTTTTGTATCCCTGGGGAGGTATCTCTCATAGCTGCACAACTAAACAGGCAGTGTAAATCTAATGTACCTTTGTGAATTCTACCAGCCAGGGAAGGCTGACTCCATCAAGGGAGGCCTGAATTAATATGCAAATCTAAACCAGCACTGTTGTCACTGTATTCTGGTCACTGCTGTTGCATCCCATGAATCCTGCGTTGTCTCTGCACGATAAATGTGTTACTGGCTTATTACTCACTCATTGTCAATGTCAGGGAATGTTTGGATCATGATGCCAAACAACCATCAAACCCCACAATTATCTATCAGTTCCTTGTCAGATGGGTTGCAAACTAAATGTCACATTAATGTCTGAGCTTCCAGATGCTTCTAAATGTCTGTCTTAAGCTTCACCTTTTAACTCTATTATTTCTCTAAGAAGTATTTCCTTTATTCATTCCTTGATAAGTATCAAACCCAATTCTCAGGAACCTGCTAAGAATAATTTACAGGCAGCAGCTCTCAGGTGCCTTGAGCTTGTGCAGACCTCTCTCCTGGTGTGAGGAAGTTTAGGCTGAGAACTTCTAAAAGCGGGTACTGAATGCATAATTTTCATTATTCCTAATAAAGAATATGGCAATCAAATCTGTTGGGTATATCCTAAATGTTAAAGTGGCAATTTTCATCAAGTTGCTATATAATATGTAAAGGCCAACCTACATAATACAGTTATTTTCTGCTTCAGAAACACCCCTGCAGTGGGACAGGCAGAGAAGCAGCATCCCAGCTGCTGTGTGACAACCATCAGTTAACACAGCAGCCACATCCCCATCGTGTATCTCTTATCTCCACATCATCATTTCTTATATCAAAGGATTTCATCCACCAAGACAATGCTCTGCTTGTATAAAGAACTATTTTAGCTCAGTAACATCATTAAAATTTGGGCTCTTCTGCCTACAAACAGCTTTTCCCTCCTCTCAGTTATTTATATGTAGTTATTTATCTTAATCAGGGAATTTCTTAGCATTTAAGTTAATATATTACCTACCCATTAAAACCTTAATATTACCAGTCTGTGGGTGTAGTGCTATTACATTCTCCTAAATGCTGATAAAACCACTTTTAATCTGCCTTATTTACCTACATAATTTCTATACTCAGTGGTTAGCTAAGTTTGTAATGTGTTTAGAGGATGATAAGTGTTAGAGAAGATAAGCATTATCTTATCCTTATGGGAAGCAAATCCACATATCTCCAAAGTGTTTTGAGTTAATTAAGTGCCACTTTACAAGGATAGCAACACCATGCTGAGGGCTGTGGTTCAGCGTCAGCCTCCATGTCCATATGCAACACTCCCAAAGTTAATTTCCTAATTGGATAAGCAGATGAGAGCACAGCCAGAACACAGGAGGCTGCTGGCATGCACTTGGCCATACATCAGCATGTTCACATTATTCCATGTGCAAAAGCACAGATGCAGGCTGCTTTAAAAAATGAACACAGGCTTATTTCACCCCCAAGGAATGTAAAGTTCCTTTTCAACATTAACATTTGGTAAAAGCAGCAGTTTAATCTGTGCATTTCTTTAGCACGAGGGAAAAAAGGGTGAACAGGATGAACCTCTCTGTTTACCCCTTTTCTGGCCAGCTTCACTTCAGCACTCCATCACTGCTCTCTCTTTTACAACAATTTGCAAATAGCTTTAATTCTCCCTGATCTTATACATCAAATTGGACAGGGCTTGGAGCACCCTGGGGTAGTAAAAGTGTCCCTGCCCATGGCAGACAGCTGGAACTGGGTGGTCTTTAGGGTCCCTTCCAACCCAAATCATTCTGTGATTCCATGACCTGTTGGAGAGACCACAAAATAAAATTTAACAGAAGAGCCCTGGATGAGTCAGCAATGCCCTTCTGTTCTCTGTCTTACCAGTATTTAGCTTGAAGTTCAGAATTTCTGCACTGTTTTTCCACACTGCTCAGGTGGATGCCACATCACTCCTGTGACGTTGGCTTCCATGTAGCCAAGCACTTACTGGAGTCAGCTGCTGCTGTGAATCCACCCCTATCCACCAGGATCCAAAGCACCAGAGAGGGAGTTTCCAGCCTTCACACTGCTTGGAGGCTTTAATCCAAGAGCCAGAGCCCTGCTGGACACAGAGCCTGGAAGGTGGAGCCTGGGAGGCTCCTCAGGTCCCCAGTGAGCAGCACAGGTGACCTGCTCACATCTTTTCCAGATGCTCAGATATGGCAGGTACAGAGCTCCCCACATCCCAGGGTTTATGGAGAGTTCTCTCCCTGCTGTAACCCCTGTTTTCCAACGGCAGCACCATTTCCTGACCCATCCCACTGAGAGGGTCTCACAGTACCTTTGGACACTGGACACAAGCACCAGCTTTCCTCAAGCCACTCGCCCTCCAGCCACTGGGATGGTAAAAGCTTGGCCCACCTTTGCTGTCTCTGGGTCCTACAAATGCCCAGTTTCTCAAATTCCTCATAGTCATCCATGAGTTCCTACATAAGCCCCAGAGGAATGGTATGAGCTAATGGGAAGACTTTGCCCAGTACTTCCCAGGAAGCAGCACATGGCTCCAGAAAATGCTGAATGCTCCCCTCAGCTTCTCACCTGGTCACGTAGCACAGAAACCCCCTCCTTGTAAACACAGAGACAAACTGAAAAATCAATTTGTGCAAATCTCCATAAAGTTGGAAATAATCTGGATCATAATTTGTACTTAGGTAAATGTCAGCACACACAAAAAAAACAGGCTTGGATCAAAAAGACAAGTTGTAGTTAACACTTAGAGTAAAATACACTTGTTCCTTTCTGACCTTCATTAGCTTTCTCTGCTCATCTGCTGGACAAGAGAATTCTATCCATAAAAGATACTGCAAAAATTAAAAAACCTCTGAACTCCCAGACCAGTGCACATACAAAGCCCTCCATTCCAAAGGGCAACCTTGGACCTCTGTGTGTGGGAGCCATCAATTAGAGATCAGCAAAGAACAAACCCCACACAGCCTGTGCAACGAGTTAAAGAGCCATAATCAACTTTTAGAAAGAACAAAGCAAATTTACAGATTGGGCCACCTTTGGGACAGCTCTTCTTGCCCAGAGAGGAGTAAGAGGGAGCCTGGTGTTATTTCCAGAATGGCATGGCAGAGAAATACCATTCAGACAGAAGAATTGTGTCAAATCCCTCCTTTCCCAGAGCCAAAGCAGTGATGTTTAGCTTACTTTTATGGCCAACCTTTACAGAGATAAATAAATACACACACATAAAACATGAGGGCTGCTGTACCACCGAGAGCTGTTATTTCCAATATGCTTTACACTCCATGACTCACAAACCAAACCCACAGCAATGGTATGATCAGATTGCTCATTTCATCTGTACAAAGAATGGAGCTTTTGAAGACATTCAGGTTTTTAAAGATGGCTTCAACTCCCACTGAAATAAAGCCAAGTCCTATAATGCAGGAGATATCCATAGCTGGCTGCACCCTGACTGGGTTGTAGCTTCCCTCTTTGGCCAAACACTTCCCAATGCTCTGTGAGGTGCAGGCTTTCCACTTGCCACCCTGTGGATACTTCATTCGATGATTTTGTAGCTGCTAAACCACAGGTCAGAATTCAAATGAATCATGACCTTTTAGAACCAGAAGAGAAATTTCATCTCTCAGTGGATTGTTGTGCAGGGAGCTTGGCCCAGAATTAAGGTGGGGTTTGTCAGGCACCAGCACAAAACCACCCACACAAAAATCAAAGAGAAGTGGAGAGCTCCTTTTCGCACACTTCCAGCAGGCCAGAGATTTCAGGTGATCCTCGAGTGCCCAGGATGAACGCTGATCCAGGCACAGAAAATTCCTGGTCGGAAAGTCAGTCCAGCTGCTCCTCCTCCTCAGTCCCAGGGGCTGTCCCAGTGGCCCTGACTGTTTGCTTTCAGTGCTGGTGGGTGGGGATGGGGCTCACCTGGCCCCCCACATCTTGCTGTAAACCCCAGCCTTGCTGAAGCACAGCCTACAGCCACCCCTCAGAGCACTGAGCACATTGAGCTTCTCTCCAAACCACATGTACCAAACATACATTGACCCAAAGTTACGTAAGCGCTGTGCCAGAGCTATTTTTTAGCCGGACTGATCAGCGCTGCTATAAATCACCCCAGGATGCAGAGGCCAGACAAGATGTCACATTTATGTGCTCAGCTCTCTGCCTGCCCTGAGAAAACGTTTGTGATATGCCAACATATCTATTCCCTCTCTGCCTCCCCTGGTGTGTAGGTGCATGACTGCTGCTCAGCACCGAGCAGGCTCCAGACAGCGCTCAGTGCCCGCAGCAGCCTGGGGACAGCACTGAGCTGTCCCTGCCCTGCAGCTCCTCTCACCAGCCCCAGCCACGGCCAAGAGGAGCCCCGGGGGCAGGGCAGAGTGGGGAGCCCCACGTTAACCTCCACAGAAGGGCAGTAAGAGAGAACCCCAGCTCACCCCACGTCTGCAGGGATGGCACACTGCTGCATGATCACTTGTCCTGTCCTAGTCCAGTGCCCTGGAATAAGGGCTCTGATCTTCAGCTGCAGTTATTGCCCAAATAACTGCCTAAATCCTCCTGGAGACTTCTGCGCTAGCAGGATCCAGGATCAGGCAATTTCACAGTTTGACTGTACATAACATTCAACTTTCTACCTTATTCCTCGTTATTCTCACGCTTCTCCTCTGTTTATCACTCACCAGTGCCACTTCAGCATCTCGTGGTGCCAGGCACAGGCAGGACAGGTTTCTCATGCAGGTGTATAAAGCAGGAATATCACTAACACTTTCCTCCTCAGCTGAGTGCTCCAGTGCTGTCCCCAAAGCCACTGCCTGAACCAAGTGCTCTGGGAAAGCCAGGCTGCACCCCTGCCCCTGCCTCTCCTCCTGGGTACAAAGTGACACCAGCTACAGCTCAGGCTCAGCACAGAAACACAGCACACATCAGCTCTTGGCTCAGCACAGCACAGAATGGGGAATGAGCTCCACATTCCAAACTCAGAGAGGGAATCACACCGACACTGCCAGAAACACCAACTCTGCTCATTCCGACACACAGAAACTCGCAGGGACTGAAGCTACAGAGATTGGAAGCAATAAGCAAGACCCTTGATTGAAATTACACCCCCAGTTGTGAGTCTGTGGGGAACAACTTCAAAAAAATCAGCTTCCACAGTGTGTGTTTTAATTAGATACCTCACCTAGATTTCTTACATCTTTACAATGTGTTTCTCTATCCTGCACAGCATCTTTAAAACTCCCTTTCTACGTCTCCGAACTACTGAACCTGGTGAGATTTTAATAGAAATCCCTTTTCTGTGCTATAAAGAGAAACATTACTTGAGATTTTAATTAGCAGTTGTCAGTGCTGAGCCATAGGAAACACTGAACAGTTTGCTTAACTTCTCAGAGAAAGTGCCTTTTGCTTTCTGACCTTCTGCACTCAAATGATGCAACACACTTGAGCCATTTGAAAACTGCTTTCCAAACGCATCTCTGTGGGAGTAAAAGTCATTCCCTCAATCAATACAGCCTGTGCTGCTCCAACCCGTGTTCACGCATTGCACACCCGGATCGTTTGATGCAGAAATCGTGCCCCCGTTATCTTCTGACCGCCGCTAGAAATCTGAAAGGCAGCATTCTGTTATTACCATTTCCTTCCATCCTGTGCAAGGTACCCCGAGCTTTAGACACACACAGAGAACTTGGAAATCAGATGCTAAATCGATTCAGTTCGTTGAGACTCCGTTTGCACAACAACGGAGGGGGGAGCAGGGGTCCGTCATGCAAACTTCAGGCAAGGCGGGCACCTGCTCCGAGCCTCGATTCACCGTCACCGACCCTACCCCGAAGGCATTAAGAAGCAGGAGAACTGTTCCTACCATTCAGCTGCCTGTAGACTATGTCTTCTAGGAGCGAGAGCCTCTTCAGCACTGCATCCTGGATGGAGCTGATGCCGTGCGCTGTCAAGTTGGCCACTTCTGCCCTGGGATGGATGTCATGGAAGGAGTCGCCGCTCTTGGTCGTGATGGGTCTGCACTTGGCCAGGAAGAGGACGAAGCCAGCCACGGCGATCAGGTTTAACACCAGCAGGACTTTGACTCTCCTCAAAGAAGCCATCAAACTTCCCGAGGGGCCCCGCCAGCCGCCGCGCTGCCGGCAGGGCTATGGGAGCGGGCCGGCGG
>VZSR01003083.1:1409938-1422078 GCA_013398615.1 Brachypodius melanocephalos | reverse complement strand
GCTCAGCTGGGGGTCCTACACACCCTCTGGGGGGCTGCTCTTTTAGGGCACTCTGGCTGTGTCTCATGCCTGTATGTAACTGTCTGCCCATCTGCAGGACTCCTCTTCTTTGCAGAGACATCAGGACGTGGCAATTCCTTCCACTGAGCTGTGCCAGGATTTGCTTTCCACTCCTGGCCAGTGCCCTTCTGCAGCAGGAGCTGGGCCTTGGCCTCCCTGCAGCTGGCTGACAACACTGCCAAGCACAGACCCAAGGTGGCAGACCCATTTCCACTGAAAGCAACCCCAGTCTCCAGCCCACCTCCCCAGGCTCATAGCTTGGCTATCAGCTTCAGTTTGACCTTCCAGAAAACAACCCAGAGCAAATGCCTGCCGAGCCACATCTCAGGATATCACCATGGAGACAGACCAGTGAGGCTGAAACTCAGGTCAGGCCAGCAACCAACATCCCACTCTTGCAATTCCCATTTCCCAGCCCTGGCAAAGGTCCCTGCACCCTTTCACAGAGCTGCTGCAAAGTCACAGCTGAGGCAGCCGTGTGGTTGACACCTGTTTGAGGAGTGGACTCACTCACATGTGAGATTTACCCGAAACGGCACAAAGAGAATCAATTCCAAGAGCAGAGATGATGTTATCCCTGCCTTCTACCCCCAAGCAAGCTGGAAACTGAGCCTCTTGCATTAAATGTACAAGGAAAATTTCAATGCAACATTTAAAATAACAATATTTTCCTCTCAAAAGTATTGAAGTATTGTGATCTCAAGTGTTATTTCTGATGAAAAAATATCATCACCATTATTGTCATTATGCAATATTTCCATTGCTGAAAAATGGTTTCTCTTCCAATCTCTATTTAAAGCATTAAAGTGCCACCTTTCTGTTTACTGCAGGAAAATTCTTTGTGTGTTTTTTTAAGTATGGAAGAAGCAAAAGTGAGCTAGCAGTAACCAAGGCACTTCTAAAATAAACACAGACCTTCACAAAGTGCCCTACAGACAAGATGTTCCCTGCAATGTTATTTCCACCTTCATGCCACCTACCAGACTCCATTTATTATTGTACCTCCTGGAAGAACCAAGTTCATACACAGTTATACGCCCAAAGTCAGAGAAACAGAAATAAGGAAAAAAAACCACACAGAGAAGTACGGCCAGGAGAAATCAGATCAGCAGCTTGGAGTATTAAAAGGGCAGGAAATATGAAAGCAGAGAAAACACTGATCCTGCTGACACTCTTTTCCAGATTAAGCATATCTGGCACATCTGACTCTTGTTGTCAACTGGAATAAGAAGATATAAAAGGAAAGCAGATATGACACACATTTGTGTTATTGCACGAACCGAGGGAAAGTTTTATCTGCTGCTTCGGTGAAGACAGAACACCTCCTTCTTCATCATCACTGTGAGGATTTCACATTCCCTAAATCCTCTGATAACATCAGAACCTATTTGAGAGGGGCTCAGAAATGGTTTACTTGCAGGTAAGTAATTTGAGAGCAGGCAGTTTATCAGGCTGGAGTCAGTGGAACATTAGCTCCTGTACTGAAATCACTTGTTTTTAACTGGCTTCTGACTGTCATATTCCATTGCTTCAAAAACAGCCAGCCTATGCCTCAGACATACATGAGTAGCTACAAGGGTTCCCTTACAGACTTCTTGAATACATGTAGGACCTCTAACAGGAATTTATCTTATAACAATGGATTCAGGAGACTAAAAATAATAAGAACAACAACAATAATAATAGTAATAATACACCCCCAAACCCCAGATTTTTCCACTCAGCACCACTGGAAGACAATAACAGTGCTGAAATAATCACCTCCCAGGTGATTGTGTTCCCTGGCAGTGAACCATGAGACCATCAGGACCAGTGCTGTAAACACCAGTCTGAAATGGCCTGAGATGCCAGGAACAGGCAGAGGTGACAGCAACACCACCCCCTCAGCTGTGCCAGTCAGAGCCTGGCACAGACCACTGTTTCACCAGACTGACAAGCCAGCACTCCAGTTCAATTTCTGGTTCAGCTATTAGGTGATGACAGGCTAATGGGGAAAATTTATACCAATTCCTGTGTAAGTGCTTTTAGATTCACAGAGAGATAAAAGCTAAGAAATTATTAGCACTAGAAGAGATGGATGATCTTTGAATTGCACTGCTTTTTGCCTCAGTCTGCGTCCTTATAAAACTTCCCATATGCTAAAAGAAAGTCTTGGCACTCCTGAGAGCAGCATCAGCTCAGGCAAGGCTCAGTTTGCCTGCTCAGATTTTTGTGTCTTACACTCCTCTTTAGTTCTCCTTCCAAACTCATCACTAAAACACTCCAGCCTTATCTCAGCAAATTTACTTAAGCAATTTTGTCCTACATATTAAATGTTTAGAAAATTTATATTTTCCCTCTATAAAACAGAACAGCAGCATATAAAGATGTCAGATAGGCTTTGATAGCCCCAGCTGCTTCAGTAAAGTAACCAAACTCATGGTTCTTACCTGTAGTCACCTTTGAGGAAGTGACTGAAAGTTAAACAGGTCATGCTGAGCAATAGCAGAATGGTAATTAGATTTTCTCATCCTCAGGTCTTCTGAGCTTATCTCCTCCTCAGCAGAAAACCCTTCCTTACTTGTATCACATTCAAACAAACCAGCAAACAGGACATGCGTATGATTCTCTGGGAGACTTGCTTGAAAATCAGGAAGGAAATGAAATCAGGAAGGTCCTCATCCAAGGCAGGGACAGGGTGACACACCGGGGAACAGGAGCTGAGTTTCAGCAGTGAGCACCAGCACCTTCTGCATCAGAAGTGAGGAACATCTGGAGAGTCAGGGAAGCCAAAAGAGGCAGTTGCCATCTCCATCATATGCGTGACACAGCGAGATCCAGGAGTGAGGAATTCTGAGTTTTGATCGGGATTTCAAAGCTGGTACATGCTTCATCCTCCACCCTGTCTTAGCTGGAAAGATTTCTCTCCTTGAGGACATTTGATATTGTGTATGAACTTGCTTTTGACATGCATGGACTTGGAAGAAGAACAAGGTGTAGTGACTTAGAAATTCTGCACAGATACTGTCCCAAGAGCTGGGCAGCCCCTGGTCCCAACTGCAGCTCTCAGCACAAACTCACTCTTGCACATACAGCAGCAGTAGCATCTTCAAGCCTTCAAAAAGAGAAATACAAACCAGATTCATGTTACCAACTACCTCAGAGAGACCACAGAAATACAGGACCAAAGACTGCAGCTGTAAGAGTGAATCTAGTGTCCTCATGTGCATCAAGCAAATGTTATATTTAATGGCATAATGCCAAGACTGATTTTTCCATATCACTAATGACTATTCCACTAAGTAGTTAATTAGGGAACCACAGGAAAAGCAACTCTTGACATGGCCCTGGCCAGCACTGAGGTCTCAGTTCTTCCTGCAGATCTCATGGTGTTTAAAGTCCACCCTGGATTAACAGAAAAGGGAGAAACTCGTGCTGCAATCAAGAACAACTCAAAGTAAGCTCAGAAAAAAACCTTCAGAAGTGCAAAGAGGATCCTTGCAGAATGCAGAAAGGTTATGCAAAGACACCACACTGAGGCTTCAGGAGGTGGAGCTGTACCTCAAATAAAGAGCACCTGTACTAGTCCAGCAGGATGACTGTACAGCCACTACAAACCAGGTCAAAACGCTTTGGAGGAGCAGCTTGCAAAAGCTGTAACATCTAATAATAAACCCTTTCTGACAAATGGCTGAGGTAGTAGCCTGCTAGAGAATCTGCAGGGCCCAGGGATGATCAAGGGAGGAAAGGATTTTTCACACAAGAGGAGCTCACAACAAAAAAAGATTGTATTTTTTCCTTTTCATTTGGAAGGTGTCAGTGCTAGAAGTCTTCTTCCTTCCCCTTTAAGACAGTGGGAGCTGGTGGCCCTGGAAGACCCACATGAATCTAAATTGCCAGTGGAAGAGTTTTAGTAAAGGTAGAAAGCACTGAGTGCCAAATCATGAGCAGAGAACAGAATTCAATCAAGTGTTTTCAATTCATTCAAGGAAAAGAGCTGAACTTCTAAATTTTGTATTTGCTCATTATCCAATTTTGACCTCATGTTTAATTCTGCATGGGAGTTTTTTTAACCTGACCTTTCCGGAAAGGCATAAATATAACCTCCAAATAAATGTTCACAAGGAAACACCTTTTTACAGTGTTTTGCTCTATGTACCAAGAAAAGCAATGCATGAAATGACAAAGGCACAAGACTCTGTCCAGATAACTTGCACAGGTCTTCACTGTGGAATAGTTACAGCTCACAGCATTGTAGGCTAAAGAAGCCAGGTATGCAAATCCCTCCAAGAAGGCTAAGTAGGTATCTGGTAATTCCTTCATGGGCACCTCTGAAAATCTAATATTCCTTACAAGTGGTCCAGTTTACCCATTCAAAATCGACCATTTTCTGTAACAAAACTCCAGAGGTTCACAGAGGTGCCCAGCTGGACGTGGACAGACTGGATTTCTCTCTCTGACTCTCACTCACTCCAGTCTGGGCACTTCCTGAAATGGTTTGAGTGAACCATCCAGTGTAATATTTCTCCCCCTACTAGGTACAGACTGCATTAAGTGACTTGGCTTAGGATAGAGATTTAACTTGAGCTCTGAATGAATTTAGTTGGGAGTCTTCTCACCCATGTCCCTCCTCAACACCTTTGATATCAGCAGAATAACGTGGTCTTAGAAGATTGTATGTCAGCTCCTTTGCTCCAATTTTGTTCCTGCACTCTGCAATTGCAGCCAAATCCTGTGCCTGATTCTCTTTGTCTAGTAGTTGTAAAAGCACAAGTAAGCATTAAACCAGGAAAAAGTTATAGCTACTCCTGCCAGTGGAACATAAATTAACTCCATTATCCCAGACTGTATTATAAACAGGTACTGCAGCACTCAGGCTATTTAATAAAATTATATTTAATTATCTCACTGAGAGTTGTGAAGATAAATTCACATCTCTAATTAACACTGACTGAAGACAGAGCCTGGCCCTGCAAGCACAACTCCACAGGGAGGCCTGAGGGAACAGCAAAGGGAAACAATTCACCACAAGGACCATGACTGCAGTCCATGGAATCATGGAATGGTGTGGGTAGTAAGGGACCTCAGAGATCATCCCATTCCACCCCTGCCATGGCAGGGACACCTTCCACTGTCCCAGGCTGCTCCAAGCCCCAATGTCCAACCTGGCCTGGGACACTGCCAGGGATGCAGGGGCAGCCACAGCTGCTCTGGGCACCCTGTGCCAGGGCCTCCCCATCTTCACAGGGATTCCTTCCCAATATTCCAGCCAAACCTGCTCTCCTTCAGTTTGATGCCACTCTCCTTGCCCTTTCCCTCCACACCCTTTTTAGAGCTTCTCTCCAGCTCTCTTAGACCCCCTTCAGGTACTGAACTGCCACAAGGAGGTGACCCCAGATGTGGTAATGCACCCCCACCTGAGCAGGTGTTTCCAGATAAAGAAAAGGGCTTTCAGTTTTACCCCTGACTATATGGAAAACTTTCCATTCTTCTTTCATGGGTATTGGCCCAGTGTCAGCACAGGAGCACTGATTGGGCTTTGGAAAAGCACCTCAAAGTCTGTTCCCAATTTCACTGGACGAGGTGCCAGACAGCCCATCTGAACCAGCAAGTACTTAAAAGACTGCAAAAAAATGCTCAATCGCTTTTTTGGACTGCCTTAGCAGTGTCAGAGTGTTCCCTGCACTGTGTTTGACTTATATTCCTTTTGTTTGATAATGTTTGTTATTTTTGTCATTATTAAACCTCTTCTTTTACAAAGCAAGTCCAGAGAAGTTGTCTCACTATTATTAAGCCGCTCTGGGAAGTTACAGGTCAACCCTCAGACTTGATCCATCTTCATGCAGCTTATTATACTCTGGGCATCATCCAGAGCCTTCTCCTCTCCAGGATCCCTATTCCCTCAGCCTGGCTCCACAGCAGAGGGGCTCCAGCCCCCTGATCACCTTCCTGGCCTCCTCTGGACTCACTCTAATTGTACACATTTCTGATTTGAACTAAACCAGTTGCTTCTCAGTTCACATGTGCTGGATAAAAGGGAAATTATCTTCTCTTATATTTTGATACCAGTGTGCCTTGCAACCCCAGACGTTTGAAGTAGCAAATCTGAATTTTGGGAACTAGGTTTGTATTATAAAACTTCCTGAGCTATTGTAACTTGTACCTAAGTTTTCAAATGATTTTCAAATGATACAGCTGAGAGCAAAACACATTCATCTTCACCTTGTCAGCTTGGAGGCTGTCAAACAGAGCAGAATGGACACACTTCTCTTACATTCACAAGGACTCGGCTCACAATTAGAATTCATTTCCCAGTAAAATACATAAAAGCAAAGTTCCTTCAATAAAATACTTTCAGATCTCTAAAAGGTTGGAAGGCAGTTTAAATTCTCACGATGCAAGTGCACTTGAACTCAGTCCTTTCCATTCGACTCTGATCTATTTGCTTTTTTGCATTTCCCACAGGACTTAGCACTCCAATTTTCCCTTGATGTCTGCCATTTCTGAAAGCCCAGAGGAAATTATAAGAATAGCCTAATACAGATGAAAAATGAAGCAATCAATAGGCACTAAAATGGAAAATTGCATACATGTATATTATATTAACTACACAGAAATACATCTTCTAGGAGACTGTACAGTAATTGTTGCAAAAATAAATCACACCCAAAAAGGGCTTATTAATGTTATGGGAAATAATGTTGCTTTTAATGTAATTTTTACTGATGGCTTGCTAATTTACTTTTGAGCATGCTGTAATTAGTAGCCTTTGCAGCAATTTAGGTTAAAAAAAGAAAAATCGGAGGCTATGTAGGTCAACACCGACATTGTTTATGATTTTTAAATGGAAAAGAAATCCTGAGGGATTCCAAAGGCTGCTTTCCCAACAATTGTGGATTCCCAGCCATGCAAACCCTTAAATTATGAGAGGAAGGCAAAATTGGAGATGCTAATTATTATTTCAGTATTGGGAAAGAGGGCAGAATACCCAAGACAGCCTCAACATTTACCAAACGCATTTTGAGCAATTCTTAATTTGGTGGTTTTTGTCAGTGTTGTTTGACAATACCTCAGAATGACAAACAACAGAGCACAAGACAAAGGTTATGGCTGTCCCAGTTATTTTTTCACAGACAGAAGCATAAATCTGGCCATTTATCCAAAGGTTCACATCCTCAGTTTACTTAAGAGAAAGCCTTTGTTGATTCATGGAACCAAGGAGCCCCTGTGAGCAAACAGAGACACATCCCTGCTTTTTCCATCCACAGCTCAGATGTGTGCCTGAGGCCTCAAAACAGGAGCTGCATCCCTGGATGATTCTCAGAGAGACAAATTAATACACCAGATTTTTTGAGCAATATATTCAGCTGCCTTCAGTCAAACCCAGAACTGCCTAATTTGTCCTTTTAAGCACAGCCCAAAGTGACAGTTTGAAGCATTACAGCAAACATGCACATGCCCTTCACTAATGAAGCAATAGGTTTTTAAGTCTCTATACAGGTATAATATGCTAATGTCAGATAGAAATGTATCATTATGAATAACATTATGCTCTATTCACTTGATATGTTCTCAAACAGGATGTAATAATCTCTCAAGCTTCCCCTTGTCTATATGCCCTCTTAAGAAGGAGATTAATTTTCATGCTTGTTCACAAGCAAGCGACAGAGTCTATGCAATGAACATTATCCAAATATATCCAAAGAATGTCTCTTTTTTAACCAAGGAAGCATCCTCTCCAGAGGCTAAAAAAACCCTTGTGGAGAAGAAAAAACATGTGTAACTTCCTTAGTCTCCTAAAATATTTTTCCATACAGACTCCAGAAGATGAATCTGATGCGTTACAGTAAATTAACGCTGTGGATAACAGGACATTGATGTGTCTCCCTGGGGATTAAAGAAATCATGTAAAGAAAATCATGTAAAGGTCTTACTCTTCAAGAGCACATAAACAGCAGTAGAATCATGGAATATCCTGAGTGGGAAGGGACCCACAAGGATTGCCCAGTCCAGCCCCTGGCCGTGCACAGACACCTCAACAATGCCACCCTGAGCATCTCTGAGAGCATTGTCCAAACGCCTCTGGAGCTCTGGCAGCCTTGGGGCTGGGACCATTCCCTGGGGAGCTTGGGCAGTGCCAACACCTTCTAGGGGAAGAACCTTTCCTGAGATCCAGCCTGACCCTGCCCTGGCACAGCTCCAGCTGTTCCCTGGGTCCTATCCCTGTCACAGATGCAGAGATGGGAGCTGCCCCTCAGGAGGAAGCTGCAGGCTGTAAATTGGCCCTGCTCTGGCTCTGTACACCACTGACATTTCAGGAGGTTACTGGACATCAAGGGTCATCACCCCTGCTCTCTCCCTTACAGCCTGACATAACTGCAGCTCTCTCAACACAGAATGCGGTGCTTTTTAGTCCACATTTGTGCTCTCCTCTGTGTTCCTGCACACAAGGATCTGTGTCTATGAGCAGCTCTAACAGGAAGCTCACAGGAACCTCTGGCATTACTGAGAGGATCCTTTTTGGATGAGCCACTCAGGTGAGAGCCAGAGGCTGGTGCAGACCTACATCCCAGCAGCTGTAGTAGCTGTAGACCCACATGCCAGCAGCCCCAGCCCTGTGTGCTTTCTGAGCCCCCCAAAGTGCAGGTGTTTGTCCTGCCCCTCTCCTGCAGGGCTGTGAACAAGGCTATCAGAAGCAAACACAGCCCCGGCCGTGTGGCAGCGAAGCCGTACCCAGCGCACGGGAGTTCCCTGCAATCTGAGGGCAGATAAGAGAATACAGATGTTGACCCCACAAATGAATTTACTGCTGGGGACTGTTCAAATGTCGCTGTGGTACCAGAAAGTCCCATTCAGCAATTCAAGAATCCTATCACCCTCTTTGTTCATGGAGATTATGCTTTTTTTTTCTGTTCATTCTTTAGCAGATGTTGGAGCTGGAGGCTCACAGCCAGCTCCTTAGTTTTAACCAATATATTTTATATGCTTCAGCAATGACTTCTAAGACCAGAAGCCTCTTTAATCCAGTGTGGAAAACCCTCTTTGATTTTTAACAGAAAACTGAAGGCTTAGTCTTCCAACAAACAGGACTTCTCATTTAGAAAGAAAAGTAGAGTTAGCAATATGCTCGCTAGCGTTTTTCCAATATTTTTTAAGGAACGTACAAATAACATTTTTAGGCTTGAGTTTTCTTGTTTCCCACATTTAAAAAGTTTTTGACAGAAAATAATTGTGTCATCCAGTATTATAACACGGTATCAAGCATCCATTAAAGACCTTGTCTGGAACTTAAAAAAATTTAATTGCCTGGTAACGCCTCTCTTTCACTATCATGGTGAATTCAGTTTGTCAGGAGAGATTAAACTCATGAATCCCATTAAACTTATCACCCTATTAAACTTATCACCAGCTTGTTTTAATTTTAGAACAAACCTTCTTGCTGGAATGGAGATTGCATCAAGTCCAAGGCTAAATGAAAAGGCAAAGGTTGTGCTGCCATGCAAGCCCTCAGCAGTTCCACTGGGGGTTATGGGTTTGGGTATTCAAAACCTGAGCAAAAATGAGCCACAGAGCCCCTTGGGGCAGCCCCATGTGTTGTTCCCAAGCAGCAGAGCCACCACCAGTAGCACAGCAGGGACTCTGTGGGTGGTTCAATCCAGGTCTGCCCCAGAACTGCTTCCTCTCCCCGGTGCCTTTGAAAGGCTCTGAGAGAGATCCTGTACTGAGCACCAAAGTAGAAACATGGAAAATATAATCATTCCTGAAAAACGGAACCATTGAGGTTGGAAAAGATCTCCAAGGCCATCGAGTCCACCCTGTGCCTGATGCCCACCTTGTTCCCAGCTCAGACCACTGAGTGCCACATCGAGGCCTTCACTGGGCACCTCCAGGGATGGGCACTCCAAACCTCCCTGGGCAGCCCCTTCCAATGCCTGACTCTTTCCATGGGGAAATTCCTGCTGGTGTCTAACTGGACCCTCTGGCACAGCTTTTGCTCTTGTCCTCTCAATTGGTTGGAAGAGCAAAATGGAAGTAAAGAAATCCCAGAAGCAGGATTACTGATGTGAAGATGTCTCAGGTTACAATGTAGGCTGTAACCAAAAGTATGTAATCTATTACCATCTCCATAAACTGTTGAAACAGTGTTCCTTATCTCTCCTCCATCCCTGATACCAGGGGCTATCTCTGCTATTGGGCCATCAAGTCTCACTGCATGACTGATAAAATTACATCATCCCATTGTGAGATGCTCTGCCCAGGGGAAGGAACCAAGCATTCCTACCTGGATATAATCTGTGGTTTGGAACATCATGGGCAGCCTTACCCACTGGATTCTCAGAGGACAAGAGCTACATGACCACCACTGGACCTTCAGAAGATGACCAGACCCTTCTACAGGATAACCACTTCAACAGAACGACATCTGTGTGTAATTTTTTAAATTAGAAGCTTTGTAAAGTCATCCCTTGCTCCATTTTGCTCTGCTTTTCTTTGCTTCTCCTTTCCAGGTACCAAAACCTTATAACAGCAAGGCAACATCAACAGCATTAGGAGCAACACCTAAAAGGATAAAACAACTCATTCATCTCCATCTCCAAATCAATGATGGGCTTCAACCATATCACTCCAACAGGACTGCAGCCACCATTTCATGGGACTGCTACCACCACCCTGACTAAAAGGGTGCATCCTGACTCTGTTAGTTTAAGACAGAATGTTTTTCAGACTTTATTTTAATTTTTCTATTGAATTGTTATTCTGGTTTGAAATCTCTTGCTGGTTTGTTTTCAAATTAGTACAGAAGAAAAAATTACAAAATCTGACATCCCTGACAAGATATTTGATTCAACTGTTCTGTCAGAATAATGCCCTAAACATTTCTGCTGTATCACTCACCACAGTCAGGACTCTTTTTTTTTCTGAACAGATACAGCCAGAGGATCTTTGTATCCAGGCATGACCATGACTCTAGACCAGAACTTCAACGCATTTGAGGTGTCCTTCAACAAAGTTAGAAGAGTGAATACAAGTTTTACACTGGTTACAGTAATTAGAATAATCTGGGCTTTGATGTTATGACAAAGAACTTGTACCTCATAACCAAGCCCAAGTCAAAGCAAAGGCTGGCATGGCTATTTCCAGAAATCCAAAAACTGAACTACTCAGTATAATCACTGAATTTATGCTATTTATTAGCATTTCTACATATCCCAGAGTTTCATGGTCCTTTAATTTCACACACTGTGTCTGGGTTTCAGAAGACAGCAACATTTTTGTAAAATTGTCATTAGAAAAACCTCAGAAAATTTGTCAGGTTCCCACTCAGGGATTCAAATACAATGTACAAACAGAAATTTCTTTCCATGAATTTCCTGCAGGTCTGCATCTGAACAGATGTGTGAGGTACCCTTTTACAGAGGATGGGAAACTAAAGCTCCAGGGCAGTGAAACCGTGTGATCTGAAACAACAGCAGAGCAGGGGATGAGCACAGGTCTGCAGATTCCTCGGTTTGGGGACCTGATCAGGAACACGTGACACTTTCTAAACCACAGGTTTTTCATATAAATCCATGCAAAGGGAGGCTAAGGAGACAGGGAAGATGAGAAAGAAGGAATTACATTTCCCCACAATTTATCTTATAGTTTCCTTGTAGAAAAACATTAAGAATTCCTCTTTATCAACTTCCAATTTCCTCCTCCACTTGTCACACTAAGTGACAACTTGCTCGTTTATTCAAAATATGTTAGTTGTTGCGCATTTTCACTTGTTTTGACTCCATTCTCTCTGTCCTCCCCTTAAGAAACAGGAAGGAACTGCAGGGAGGCAGGACTGCGTGTTTTGGGTGAGTGTTGGGGTGTTAGGTTTTTTCCTTTTTTTTTGCTTAAGGAATTTGTTTTCCCCATAGTTACTGCTAGACAAGGTGCCAGGTACTTAAGGGTGCTTGACCAGAACAAAGAGTTGCTCGGAGAGCGGGAGCTAACTGAGTTTCAGGGGGCAGGTAAAAGACAGAGCTGGAGGAAGGTTGGCTCTTTTTGCTCTCTGGGCACTCATCAGAGAAGACACGGCCAGGCTGTTCCACTGTCACCAGAAGAGCCCCAGT
>VZSR01003083.1:1356424-1409838 GCA_013398615.1 Brachypodius melanocephalos | reverse complement strand
TTTGAATTGTCCAGATACCTGTCTTTCAAACCAAGACAGTGAGGGAAAGGGACAGAGGAATTGGTAGCTTGTAAATAACAATGCCAATTAAATGGGCAAGTCAGAAACCTCTCAGAAAACAGAAGATGTGAGCAGTTCTGTGGAAAATCATCTCTGTTGCTGAAGTCCTTTGAGGCACCAAGTTTTAATGTTCCCACAGAACTGGCAGCACCTTCAGTTCTTGTGACTCATTCCACAGAACAATCCCTGGTCAGAGTCGTGTGAGCAAACCTTCTACTCCAGCCAGATCCATCCTTGAACCCAAACGACAGGACATGACAGAGGGCTCTCTAACAGGGGGCTCTCTAACAGCCTTCTCACTGCTTGCACCAGCAGCCTGCACCCAGAGCCTGCCAGAGCTGAGCAAGAGGCAGCCTTTGCACACCAGGTTTCCCTGGGCTCTGCAAGTGCCTCTCTCCTGGCTGAGCCCTGCCCTATGGAGCATTCTGCCTTCTCCAAGCAGGAGCACCTGGAACTCTGCCCAGGTCAGACACGAATCTGTA
Source organism: Brachypodius melanocephalos (assembly GCA_013398615.1). Taxonomy (NCBI): domain Eukaryota; kingdom Metazoa; phylum Chordata; class Aves; order Passeriformes; family Pycnonotidae; genus Brachypodius; species Brachypodius melanocephalos. The sequence continues at coordinate 1,409,296 of VZSR01003083.1, read as the reverse complement.
GAACTTCCCACATTTTCGAGCAGGGAAGGACAACCACGAGATGAGTGAGACATTTCTTGCTTGCTGTGTACCCTCCAGAGGCATCACATGCTCCCCCTTCCAAGAAAGCTTTTGGCTTTGAGAGCAGAGCCTCAGCTCACAGGGCTGTTTCTCTCCATGCTCCTGGAGACAGGCACACTCATCTAGGTGGTAAATTATTCATGCTACACGTTCTCAGTCTAGGCCCTGGCATCACATATCGTGTTTAATGTGGCAAAATCAATATATTCTGAAAGCTGTGGTAGTCCATGGCAAGCTGTGGAATTTTGAATGCTTTCCCCAGCTATGTAACTTTGCCAGTTTTGTTCTATTTCAATGAAAACTAATTTCTGAACAACACACGGTAAATGTTCAGTGATTTCTGAATACCACCACAATAATACCTCCTATTTTAGAGGACAGTGGCCTGCAGGAAGGATTGAGGTATGCTGTAGTTACTCTACTTAACACTGTAAAGCCAAATATAAATTCATGTTTCATTTGCTGGTAATGTCCAAGTTCATAGGGGTCTCCAAACCAAAACATCAACTATGTTTCCATAATTTGAAAACAATTGGAAGTACTTACTGAAATGTTTAGGAACTGACTGGCATTAAACACCTAAAAAAACAATGGAAGTTTCTCTCCTTCAGAAATTAAATTTCAGAAGAGTAAGTTTGCTTGGACGAGCCCCGGTGTGTCCAGCAGAAGCAGGGCAGGGTCTGTCCCCTGTGCTGGCACTGCTGGGGCACCTCCAGTCCTGGAGTCACTCCTGGGCCCCTCAGGACAATGCAGACCCTGAGGAGCTGGAGTGTGTCCAGGGAAGGGAACAGAGCTGGGAAGGGTCTGCAGCCCCAGGAGCAGCTGAGGGAGCTGGGAAAGGGGCTCAGCCTGGAGAAAAGGAGGCTCAGGGGGGACCTTGTGGCTCTGCACAACTCCCTGCCAGGAGGGGACAGCCGGGGGGGTCAGGCTGTGCTCCCAGGGAACAGGGACAGGAGGAGAGGGAACGGCCTCAGGCTGGGCCGGAGAGGTTTAGATTTGGATATCGGCAAAAACATTGTCACCCAAAGGTTGGTCAAGCATTGGCAGAGGCTGCCAGGGCAGGGGTGGAGTCCCCATCCCTGGAGGGGTTTAACAGCCCTGTGGATGTGGCATTTGGGGACATAGTTTAGTGCTGGCCTTGGCAATGTTAAGGGAATGGTTGGACTCGATGATCTTAAAGGTCCCTTCCACCCTAGATGATTTCATTCTATGATTTCCTCCAATTTCATTGTGACTACACACATACCAAAGTTAACTATTTGCAGAATCTGGACTTTTCACAAACTTAATCACTTTAATGCCTCTGTCATGTACTGTGTGCACCCTTCATACTTTCTCAGAACAGGGAGTGACAGACACCCATTTGTACATTTTGATACAAGACTGCATTTTTTGTTGTTTGTAATCAGGTATCTTATCAGATGTTTAAATTTGGCAATACAATACATTCATATCCCTAATGAACCAGGCTCCATCACCAGGAGAGCCTTGGGCTGCTCCAGTCAATCTGAATCCACTTGCAAAGGTCATTCAGAGCCTTGACTCTCCCCTGACCACCCAGGAGTGGCTGCTCCCCTTCGAGCTGGGATTGCAGCTCTGTTATTTGAGGGATGGGAAAGAATGAACTTACAGGCTCATCACTTCTGTGCTCTACTCCTGCCTGAGATTGATTAACACAGAATTCAATTTCATGCTAATCACCCCAAGTCCTTGCTACATGTAGTAGGAACAGGTCCTACAGTGCACAGAGAGTTGCCAAAGCCACTTCCTTTCAGAAATTCTTGCAGCATTATTCAGTGTAAGGCTCTGCTGCTCCTCCCTGGCAGGCTCATTTTCACCCCCACTGCTGTCTCAGACACAGCTACTCCAACCTGGCTGCAGCCAGAGCAGAAGGAAAATTCCCCCCCACAGGAGATATTGCACAGAGGATGGACAACACCATCGGAACAGTCTGTCCTTCATACACAGAGACAAAGTGGCTGAATGCCTAAATTCTGGAAAAGCAAAATCCAGGGCTTATTTTAATTTGGACTGAGTTTATTCCAGAACAAGCACCGCATCAGCTGGGTGCCTGTAACACTGCCAATAAAACAGGGGTCTTTTGCTGAGAGCAGAGATGGGGAGCAATGGATGGGGAAGAAGAGATCTGAAGCTCAACAGGGTTGCAGCAGGTTGGCAAGTTCAAGAAGTAAAGCACAGCATCTTCCAAGACTCAGGCCCAGAGACAGTTGGGAAGTTACTGGGAAGTTTAGAGATGTTTTAATTCCCAGGCCTGGATGGGGGAGGAAAGCAGGGGACAGAAGGACCCAGGACATGGCAGATTCTGGCTGCTGAGCACTGGCCAAGCCAATCCTGCCTCCCTGCAGGCTCTGGCTGCTCTGTTCTCCCTCCTTCTCAGAGCCTGCAGGTGGTTCATGCTTCCCCTCACCTTGACTTCTCTTCTTTCAGCCAAGGGTTTTTGGAAGAGGAACAGCACCATAACAGCCTGGTCTGCCCAGGACCCTCCTCCTCCCTGCTTTGGGCTGCAGAGGGACCACACACCCATTCCTAAAGGGATGTCAGCCTCTGCCTGGGCATTCTGGGGAGCAAAAGCTCCATATCAGTTCTCTGGTAGGACCAAAGTTCAGAGCTCCTACATGGCTGACACTCAACACTCCCTCAGCAAGCCTTGGCAGTTTGATATGTCAGCCTTAGCCAAGGAAAAACACAGAATATCTCTATACCTTTCTACAAGTTGTCTTTAACTAGAGGCATTTTTAAATTAGAGCCTTACAGATTATTCCAGTTGTTCCCCTGGAAAGAAAAAATTAAAACAGTTGACAAATTTTCTTGTGAGGCAAAAGCATTAAAAAAATTACGAGCACAATTAATTTGAATGTAATAATAAACCCAAAGTTTTGCTTCAAAGACAGCTGGGTAAAAGGAAACCACTCCCAACAAGTCCCAGTGGCTGTTTTGCACTGTGCCACCAGGATTCTCAGGAGAAGGTCTGAGCAACATGGGAGGGTTTAAATCCTCTTTGTCACACTGCACCTACAGCCATTTCATGCTCTGCTTCTGCCCTGCCTGCTCCTGCTCACCTGAGGGAACAGTGAGAAGTGTTTCTTCAATGATTTATTCAATAAAGATCACTACATTAATCAGATAAATCATTCAAGATATTATTTGTCAACTTTTGCTGCTCACATTGCAAGGAAAAAAATTGAGCTTCTGAGAATGTTACAGACAAAAAGGTTGTGCCTACAGCAAAGCTTTGCCAAATCTTAAACAGATTATTATTCAGCAAGCCCCATGCCCAAAGAGCTCCTCCTCTGGCCAGAGAAAGGCCAGCACGGAGACAAAATAGAGGTTTGCTTTCCAGCATCAAAATGGGGAGAAAATACATATATTTATCTTAAAGGTCGGTTCAGTCACTGAGGGGTTGCCTAGCAACACTTCCTAGCAACACCACTGCAGGAAAACCAGGGAGAGCACTCTCCTACAAGTCAATTAGAAATGGTAATTTGTATGGGAAGATCCCACAGTCCGTTCCAATTACAAACAACAATGCTTTCCTCACTGCTATTTTTTTAATTGGAAGCTTTGTAAATTCATCCCTTGCTCCATTTTGCTCTGCTTTTCTTTACTTCTCCTTTCCACGTACCAAAACTTTACAGCAGCAAAGCAACGTCGACAGCATTAGGAGCAACACCTAAAAGGATAAAACAACTCATTCATCTCCATCTCCAAATCAATGATGTGCTTCTTCTCTTTGCAAAAGCAACTCAAGAGACACAGCTGGCTCTTCAGTCCCTTCACATGTGGGGCACTGGCAGACTCCTAGAGCGAGCTGTGATTTGGGTGCTGTGCTTCCCAAAGTTCACACAGCCAGAGCTCCTCTCTCCTGGAGCACAATACAATTCGGGGACGTGGTATTGCATCAGCAAATCACTTCTCTGTGCTGCAGCCTGTAAGCAATAGCAGCAGATAAGAATGGCTTGGGCTTTTTTAAAAAAAGTAATTAAAGTGCTTGGTAATTTCATGTAATTTAATGCAATGTATTCCAAAATGAGATTTGAAAACTAAAAAGGCAGGCAAAGCCTTGAGATGAGAATGATCACCTACTTAAAGCCTTTCATACTTGAATCTGTCAATCTCAGCAATGAAATTAAATGAAAAGAAAGAGGAAAGAAGAAAGTGATCCTGTGTGGGTTGGTGGCTGATCGGGGTTTAAACAGTCTCATTCACTGATGTCTCCAATATACAGTAATGACAAAAAATAGATTTCCTGCTGTCAAATGACCATAATTTTCTACTTGTTTACTCTTTCCAGAGCCAAAAAGCTATCTCCTACTTAATTGCTTGCAAAAAACTATTATATGCTTTCATTAGGGTTTCTCCTCCACACCCCCTCCTTTATATAACTTGCCACTAATTTGAGGGAGGGAGACCACAGAATCCTGGAATGGTTTGGGTTGGAAAGGACCTTAAAATTCATCTCATTCCACCCTCCCTGCCATGGCCAGGTACATCTTCCACTAAACCAGATTGCTCAGGGACGTTTTCTTCAAACTTTGAGGGAGATAAGGTTCACACAGACCTCACCCATAAACCACAAACTCACAAAACCTCAAAGAATTAGAGGAGTCCCTTCAGAATCTTAGATCTTGCCCTGTTTTCTCAGCACTGCTCTCCAAAAGTGAACAGCACTGCTGACCTTCACGTGGCCTGGGATGCCCTCACAACGCAGCAGGAGCATGGACTGCCACTGCTCAAAATCCAGTTTGGGAAAGGGAAACAGCTGAAGTTCAGGGCCAGCAGGCACCACAATAAAGGTGCATTAGGCCTTGGTTAATTTGCAGAGTTTTACTCCTGGAGCACTAAACAGGGAGGCAGAAAGAGCTTAACTCTTTCTCATCTGTTCCCCTGCCTCAGACAGCGTCAGCTGGAAGCCCCACCATTCCCAGTGTGACCTTAGCAGCCCCCAGTGACGAAGATGTTGCTACCTCCAAAGAGAAATCACTTCAAGGCCTAATTATTTGGCAATTAACAGAAAAGCTTTGTTGTATTTTAAGTCCTTTGATGTTGCTCAAGACTCTCTTAAAGAAATTTAAAATCTAATTCTTTCAAGAGATTTTGCATGGCACACAAGACATCTGCCAGAAGAGTTTCTTTTCACAAAGGAATGCCTGCTTTGCCCAGTTTCCAAGCCCTGATGCATGTGTGCAATTGGGAGCTGTATCTTCCCCTTGGGACACAGGGCGGGCTGGTGTCCAGGGCTATTTTCTGGTCATCCTCCTACAAAGGACAGCCTCAGTTACCAACAGTTCCCACAAGGTCCAGCTGCTTGGCAGGGGCTAACTCATCTGGGAAACATGACAGGCACGTCTGGAAGTACCTAACTTCAAGCTGAGAAGTGACATTACACCTCCAGCAGCATCAATTTATGACACCATTAAGAGAAAGCTCATTAGTCTGTGAAGGCCTTGTGGTGAATCTGCAGCCCTCTGGCTGACTACAGCTACCTACTTATTTCATAAAGCCCACAGCAAAATTATCCAACAGTAGCAGAAGGAGGAATAACCACAACTGGGTGGTTTAATGTGTAGTTTGTCAAAGTTATTTGAATGGTATGTACAGCCTTTAGCAAGGAAAAGGTTCCCCACACTTGCCTGAGAGCAATGGATTTGATAATAAGGTGAAGAATCAAAAAACAGCCCTGCCTCCACAGCAAACATGTTTTGATGCTTGGATTTATGTGACAGATCCTGCGTCAGTGAGAGCTGGGAGATGGAGCTGCCTACACCTTCCCTTTCAAGTGAAGACAGCAAAAAATACCAGGAGCACACTGAACCTCCAGAGCTGGCTCAGGAGAAAACAAACCAAAGCAGATTAAATGCTGCAACAGCAAAACATGCAGCAGGTGTGCCAGATCCAAAGCACAGGGTCTGAGACAAGTACTGCCATTCCCAGGTGAACATGGAGGGAGGGAGGCAGGGACAAACCTCATCTCTCTTCATCCCTCTCTCAGCCTCTCTAGGGATCAGTGCTCCCCACTCTGGGGCTGGGCTGTGGGGCTGCTCCCCATTCCCCTCCCTGTTGCTGCTCAGGGCTGCTGCCCTGCACCTCAGTCTCTCCCAGCTGAGCACTGCAGCTCTCCAGGCAGGAAGCAGCCCCATGGCACAGATCATTCCAGGGATGAACAGACACATAGGGGTACCTTGCTCTCTTTTGCCCAAGCACAGCTTCCACAAATGAAACACACCACAAAGAGAGAACAAGGAAACCACATCCCCCAGCCTGAGCCACTGACACCCCCTGGACACGGAACCAACTCTACAGCTCTGTGTAGTTAAGAAGTCAAAAGTTACCTGCAGTGCCACGAACTGGGATTATGTAAATTCTGGGTCAAGAGGGCAGGGAGTGATTGCTGGCCTTTTACCAACCCTGCACTACTGAAACTGTGTTTGCTCATCCCTTAAAAGAGAAGAATTTCATAAAAAATTGAAAAGGTAAGATTTGAAAGGTAATTTTAGAAATTTAAATGAGAAGGTAGTGATTATGCCTTCAGACCTTCAGGACAGAGAGAAAAGCTTTGGTATAAAGTCAGGCTGGAACCAGCTCAAATCAACTATCAGAAAAAAATAGAAAGGAAAGGAGAAAAACCAAACCACTTTTCTGCATAAAAAGCACGGTCATGCTAAGTGTCCAGAGATCCAAAATTTCCTCCCTCACTGGAACAGGAGGGCAAATGAGGAGAGAGGAGAACCTGCTTTAATCCTGAAAATTTTCAAAGCACCCAGAAAGGACACAGCAGGGTCATCCCCCGGCAAGATGAAAGCCACCACAGGCTGTGTATCCCAAACCATTTATGCTCTTCAGCCGCACTCAGCCATGGCAAGAGCCAACTGCTCCTCTCCCCGGCGGAGTTTGCTGCTCCATCCCGACCCTGCTGTGGTCCAAGGGACTCGGGACTGCAGCTTCGTCCGTGCTGATCTGACACGGCTGAACTGCAGCCAAAGACGGGACGGAGGGAAAACGGGAGGACAAAGCCCGAGGCTCTCCGAGAGCAGTGGGTTCGCTCCGGTATCCCCCCTTCATCCCCGGACCTGCTCACTCCCAGAGTCCCCACAGGCACTGCCCCAGCTCCTTGGGGACAAAGCTCTCCATTCTGTTCTGCTTTTTGGGAGTGCAGCAGAGGAATCCTCCCTGCGCCCAGCAGAGAAAAGAGGCACAGAATAAAACACCAGTTCAAAGGCTGCCTTTGGTACAAAGGGAAAGAACGCGTGGGAAGAATACTGGGGGGGGGAGGCGATTCTGAAGTAAGCCCAGGTCAGTGACAAAATCCGAGCCTCTGGGCAAAGCCTCGAGCTCTCCTGGAGACATCTATCCCGAGCCTCACGTCCATTCTTGTTTCTTCTTGTTTTAAGTTCCCCTTCTGCTGAGAAACCCAAGTTCCTAACCGGGTATTTGTGGAATACTAATAGCCCCCGTTTGCAATTGAAATGAAGCCAGGCTGCAGCAGCAACCACGCAGACAATCCTTTCTGGAAGTCAGGGGGCAGGGAGGGGATACAAGCTGCTAAATGTCAGGCAGCAGAGCTGTGGCAAACCCCCAGCATCTTATTTGAGCACATTGCCGCTATGAAAGGAGCTTTGTCTGTAGACAACCTACGAACTCCCACCTGAGCTTCCAAAGCTCCTGCATTCAACACGATTTCATTGGTCATTACATGCTGGTAAAGCCCGTGGCCACATCTTTACTGGCTATAGAAATTCAGTACCATCACCTCGACAGGGGATCAAAGGGAAAGGAGGAGGGAGAGAGGAAAAGAAACATGTTTGCAATCCCTTTTAATATAGCCTGCTTGAAGTTCATGATTCATTCCTTAACCTAAAATTGCAATGGGGATGCAGGGGGGGAGGGGGTGGAATATTTCCCTTCTACGCATGGAAAGTCTTCAGCTTCTAAAAAGTTGTGCTGTTGAAGACGACTGCACATTTGTCAGGTCCTCTCTTGCCAAAAGAACCACAAGTTCTTTGCAGAAAACAGTCTGACACAACAGTACATGAAGACGGAAAATAGAATTGTAAAAGCAACTTGTTTTCTTTAGCAGATGGCTCAGTTCACCAGCAGGTATTTTGAGAAGCTTCTGTCTCCAGGTCTTCATGGAGAGAGAAGAAACCATTTAGCACTGGAGAGAGGGAAATCTGAATGCACTTGCAACTGACTTTCTGATTCTTCAGTAGCCCAGAAGTAAATGAATCCATCTGTAATCGTCTGGGTTTCCAAACTACAGCAGGATTTTATTTATGAGTGGCCTGTGTCCCTCTCTCTCACTCTCCCTGTCCATTCCTTGAAAGCATGGAAGAAATAAAAGCAGTGAATGGGGACCTCAACACTTCCATTTACTCCCAATCCTTTCTGCAGGCAGTTTGCCTTCACACAAATTTCATCCACATGAGCACTTCATGTCAGATGATGGATCAGGATTTGGGCAGGATGGGCAGGATTTGGGTGGATTCCCCTGCCTGTGACACCAGGCTGCTGCACACCACTCCCCACCAACCCAGGGGAGTCTGGCCTGACACTCCTGTACTCTCAAAGAGAGGAGAGGAAGCAAAACTTTCTGCTGCTCACATTTATCAATTTTCACATTTTTCCTCTGAGAAACAAGCACAAAGGGAAGGAATTTTGCAGAGAACATTCTTTGCCTCCTCTGATTGCAGCCTCATTACCTGTCAGGGTTCAGCATCATTCAGTCAGTATCTTCTCAGAAATTGCTCATGAGCACAAGGTAAGGCCAAGGCAAGTCAAAGTCCCCTCCAAAATTTCACAACATTAAACTGCATCACCATCATCCATATGAATACAAATCAGCTGCAACAGTGGCAAAGATGTTGAGCAAGCCTGAAGCAGAGGGCACAGCTACCCAAAGATGAAAAGCACCTGGGAGGTGACACAGCAGCATACAGATAACTGCAGGAAAGCACTGCTGCCCTAATAGGCAGGGAGAAACCACATTTGCCAATGGCAAACCTCGAGGTGTTCAAACACACCCACACCACAACCACCCAAACCTCAAATGCAAGGGCTGGGGAGAAACCAAGTCTGCTCACACAGCCTTACAGTGCAAAGGACCAGCTGTGTGCCACTCAGGTGATTAGGCAGTTGTTAATTACACTGCTCTACACCAGTCTGCACTGGGAGAGAGGAGCACCCTGCACCACCACAGCTCCCATTCCCGAGGGGGAAGTTTAGGAACTGCTTTTGCTGAGAATGTCTTTCCCTACCCCACCCCACAATCCCCACAGGATTCAGCCACTGCTGCAGCACCCTTTCCTACTAAAGACAGTAGGATTGCTCAGCCAGGGGCTTCAGCAGGAGTGTAGGTGGTTATGGGGAGGGATTTTGCCAGCAGTTATGCAAAATCTTTGCAGGCACCCAAATATTTGTCTAAAAGGCAGGAAGGAAGAAAAAAAAAAAGGAAGAAAAAAGGCATGTTGGACTGTGATGCACTGGCAAATGGTCTTTCCCAATAACACACAACAGAGGTAGGTGCATGGCTCTCTGCCAGAGGAATACTCCTCACAGAAAGCCATTTCCATCTGCCCTACTTTGGATGTGGTAAATATGCTGAAGGTAACCACAGTCCCTGAGGCACCATGGCAGCTTGTGAGCCCCAGCACTGGAACATCAGAGCCTTCACTCACAATGACAGGGCACCTTATCTGCAGCTCCTGCTGTTGTGCAATTGCTGTGGTATTCACATGCAGAGAAGAAGGGAGCTAGTGACTGTAGTGAACATATTTTTTTCCCTAAAGTATCTCCTTGGAGCACCTCAAGAGGGGCTTAAAGCACAGGTCAAGAAGTCCAAGTGGTTATTACGTTAAAGGGATGAGACCTGAAAGGCTCCAGGGATGAGAAATGCCAATTATTGTGATTACAACAAACTGATCTCAAAACAGATACCATGATGGAAAGAAAAGGATGGGCACAGTCTTCAAAGGAGTCATTTTTCACTGCCTATCAGCAACAGTTCAATTACAGCACCCTGTCTCCCCTGTGCTACAATTATGCTTTCAGCTGGGCTCACAGGCATGGATTTCTCAAAGTAGGTTCCATTCCAGTGGAAGTGACTGATTCCCACACTGTAAGTCTAAAGGAAGGCACTGGAAGAGGACAGCTGGGTCACACTGCAGGGACACAGAACCTGATGATCCTGAAGGTCCCTTCCAACCCAAACCACTCCATGATCTTCTACAGCAAATGGATTTAAACCATAAAACTACACACTTGTGTGCACACCTTGAATGGTTCTTTTGGTGCCGGCCTTGATGCAAGGCCTGCATCCAGGGGTGATGACTTTACAAATTAGAGCATTCAGGTAGCCCAGTCCCAAAATAATCCTTCACCTTCAGGAACTAATAATGTATTTCTGAAAAAGCAGCAGAGAAAGGCCCAGGGCACAAGTCCAGCCAGCACACAGAGAGCATATACATGGAGGTCACAGGTCAGTGTTAACGAACATGAATAAAGCATCTCTGTGCCATCACAGAAAGCAGGTGAAGGACCACAACACCCATCCCAGTACAATTTGCTCTGCTTAAGAGAAATAACCACCAACAACTGCTATTTGTTACCAAAATGGCCAGCAGATATGCAGAACCTCAAACAATAAAAGGCCACCCAAGCCACGTCTAACCCATGCTGTTAGATATGCCTTTACCACCCTTCTGGATGCAGGAGCCCCACAATTTCCAACCTGATTCCCAAACAACCCCATGCTCCAGAAAAGAATGAAAATACAGACAATTTATACAGAAAAACAGAGCACCCAGCAAATGACAGCATATATTCTTAACTCCAAGGCTTGCATCAAACTTTGCATTTTGTGCAAAATCAGTTCACCTCTGAACTGTGTTTGCATCGAAACAAAGGCTTGTTTTACACTGTACTGCCCTCTTCCCACAGACCCTTCCCTACACTGCTCCCTTGCTGCCATCCTATGCAATACTTGGCATTCCCTGACTTTTTGGCACTCTTTGAAGCTCAGGATTTCACTAATTCATTTCCACGCTTTATTTCTTCTCAGAATTCCTTTGTAAAGCCTGCTCAGGCTCGGGAAGCAGCATTGTGCCAGCGTGTGCCTTTTCTAACTGGGAGCTCAGGCATGAAATGGGAGAGAGCCCAACCACCCAGATGCTCACACCCGAGCAGAAATGAGGTGGGGAACAGAGCTCACAGGACAGATGGGGAGCAGCTTCCTGGCCCAGGAGCAGCTTTCCAGTCAGATGAAAACCAGTTTCTCCACTCTGGCTCAATTAATTACTGCCACCATCCCCATGTGATTGAGATGGGGAGATGCTTTAGAATAAGAGATTTTCTGTCAGAAGTTCACCAGTTAAGTGGGGTGAAGATTGTCCCTTGCACCCATGAGATGCCACAGCCAGGCTGGCTGTCACTGGGCTCCATCATCCCTAGAGCCCACATTACAGAATGCCCCAGAGGGCCAGGCTGGAAGGGAGCCCAGAAGGTCCCAGGTGCCACCTCCCTGCTCAGGCAGGGCCATCCCAGAGCACAGGGCACAGGATTGTGTCCATGTGGCTCTGCAATATCCCCACTGAGGAGACTCCAGCCCCTCCCTGGGCAGCCTGTTGAGGGCTGGGCACTACCCAGGGCAGAAGTTGTGCCTCCTGTGCAGGGGGAATTGCTGGGCTCAGTCCCTGCCCGTGGCTCTGGTGCCACTGCTGGGCCCCCGGAGCAGAGCCTGGCTGCTCCCTGCTAACATCCTCTCTCATCTCTTCTCTGGTCTCTTCCTTCATCCTCAAGGAACCCACCAACAACCTCCACAGTCATCTCAGCAGCAAGCCATATTTCAGGACAATCAACAGAGTCCAGGATGTCCCCATCCCTAAGTGTCTGCTGCCTCTCAGGGCTCTTTTCCTCAGTCCTGTTAAAACCCAACCACAGCTTTGCAGCTGGGATTTCTTCTACTGCACACTGACTGCCATGCAAATTCTCCAGGGCATCCTCCTCCAGTCCCTGGGAGCCTTCTCTTCTGAGGCAGGGACAGTGATTTCTGCAGATGGGAGGCACAACCTCAGGAACAAGTCAAGCCAGCTTGTGACTCCGTTCAACCAAGCAAAATAATATTCTACACCTGTCCTCTGAGGATTTTGTAATAAAGCTTCCAACCCTTGAATCACAGACCACATTCCCATTCCCTGCCTTCACGTTATTAAGCCAGGATATACACAAATTTCTGCTACAAGGAACAGACTCCAAGATTCTCAGAGCAGAGTATTCTATTAATTTGAATTGGGACTAGTTGGGGTAAATTGATTTTTTAAATGCGTTTATCCTCTATAGGGGCTTTTTTTTTCCTTCTTAAATGCTGATTTGCTGAAACTGTGCCTATCCAATACTCATTACTGAAATGCCTGGAAAGCTGCCAAAAGAAGCGATGCCTTCTGGACTAAACAAGGGATTTATTACTCAGAAACCACAGCACTGGGTAAAAATCCATCACAAACTTATTGATTTAAACTGATTGTAAGTAATCACACATAATTTATATTAAGTGAAACATACTGCCATCTAATTTAGACTAAGAGAATGGAATGCTACTACTCTGAATTCTGTTTAAATGCAAACTCTAATTGATACCCAAATATAAATAATTGAGACTTTCAGAAAACATGAATAAAATATTTCGTTATCTCTGTTTATTATGTATCGATAGATCATTTTTACCTATTTAAGACATGGTTAGACAGCAATTACTATATTTCAGCACAGACTTACACATAAGCCTCAGGGCAAGTTCAATAGAATGGGACAAGAGCAGTGTGGAGAGAAGCACTTGATGTGTGGGATGCAGTTTAAATAACTTCAACTTGCTTTTAGTAAAGAAACCTCAAACTTTGCCTACCTCCCACCCCAAATGTGATAAAATCAAGTCGTGCATTTTACTCAAACACTGTTGTCTCACCTCCAGAGGAAGCATCTTAGGATGAAAATTGTAAGGCACAAGTTATCACTGCAGCACCACAGCTTCCCTCCAAGATCCCATTCAGGCAATTGTGCTTGTCACCCCCTCTGATATGCCACATAACTGGAACCCAATCCTCAGCAGTATTAGTCAGCCCCATAGCCAATTTTATTTTTAAATAAAAGTTTGAAGGTATTTGCTTTTATTTTCAACTGTCAGTGTGTAAACACTCTCAGGAATGAAAAAAAAAAAAAATCTTGATCAGAATGCTCCTTCCTATACTTAGCTGGCTATTAATATTTAAGGATGTAAGAACATATTACTTTTTATTAATAAACCCAAATGTTTATAGCAGGAACACACAAGTGTGCCATACTTTCAAAGTTCATTGGCTCCAGTGCTTTTGAAGACCAGAAGCCCACCTCAAACCTTTTCCTATGGCAGTTCCTTCTCAAGTAATTTTTAGTTACAGGCTGACACCTCATTTCTCAACAGGATCACTTTGTGCCAGATCATAACATGAACAACTTAGAATATTCATCCCAAACATTCCTGGTAAAGGTTGGATTCAGCCAGCTCCTCTCAGCTGTCCCTTTGCAGGGAGCTGCATTTCAAGGGAATGTGAATTAAAGCAGAAATAAGGTGTTCTGATGCTTTCTGTCAACTTGAAATTTTTAAAATATTGCTCTAACCTATGAGTTTGAACCTAGTCCTGCAATGAGCTGCATGCAGGTGGAACAGTTGCCCATAACTGGCCTCATTACAAGTCAATTAAGTCCATTTGCAGAGTGCATTGCAAGACTGGGCCCTTAGGAATTTCTTATGCTCCGAGAGCTTATTAAATTGCTGAATATCCTCCACAAGCTCTGCATTGAAACAATAATTTAGCCCTATTTATCTGGTAGCACAAGCCACCTGGTAGCTGTTATTTTTTTCAACCAGACACTTCCATGTATATAAAACTTTCCTCATTTTTATAATAATCTGGTTTTGAACACCAATCCCCCGATCAAACACCACCAAACACTCTCTGCTTGTTAGCTGCTCTGAGATGAGGTAACAGACCCCTGTCATGCTGTGTACCAGCGTCATCCATGCTCCTCAGGTAGTTCCCAAGCAGGACTTAATTCTGAGAAGCTGCTATGCGAAACAAACCCTAATTCACAAGTTTTTTAAAACAAAGTCACCCACTGCAAAACAGCCTTTCAGCAGAGACTTTTTGTTTCATGATGTGAACGTTGCCAGGCTGTAACAGGCCTGTTTCTACCCAACTCAGGAACACCTGACTGACACTTCCACCCCAATGTACCTGCACTGGGTGCAGGCAGCTGAGCTGGGCTGAGGTGTTTGCTGGTCTGGCAAAGTGTTTACTCCATAGGACAAGAGAATGGGGTGTTCCTGAATCACAGAATCCCTCACGGTGGAAGGGACCCACGAGGATGACTCAAGTCCCTGTTCCTTGCAGCACTGCCAAAAACAAAACCTCCTAAACATGTCCTCCATGGCTTCTTCAACTCTGGCAGGCTTGGTGCCATGGGCACTTCCCTGGGAACCTGTTCCAGGGACCAAGTACCCCTCAGCAAAGAGTCTTTCCCAGTGTCCTCCACATCCTCCTGTCCCCTTGGGGTCACCAGGGTGAGACCAGCATCACCCCTGCACTGACCCCCAGGGAGGGTGCAGCCTGTCAGGAGAGCCCCCTCAGCCTTCTCCTATCCAGGCCAACCAAGACAAATAACCTCACCTGCTCCTTTACAGTCTTGCCCTGAATAACATCTATTCCCATTTCAAGAGCCTTGCACTGATGTTTGGAGACAGTCCCAGATTGAGCATACATTTGTTTGCAGTCCCTGAGCAAGCCACAGCCCAGGGCTGGCCCTCCCAAAACCTGCTGTCAGCTACTGCACTCTTCCTTCAAAGAAGTGAGAGGAACTAGCAAGTTAGAGTAGGAAGTATTAATCCTTTCTCTGAGATGTAAGGTTACTTCTTTATTAATAAATAGAAGAAAAACCTCAGTCTGAGATAAAAACTGTCACAAGGGAAGGAAGTGAAAAAGGTTTATTTTCTCAAGGAATGGCTAAGGTTGAGCAGGTACAACTAGCAGTTTTTCTGCTGTGTTTCCCCCACCCTTCTCAGCAGTCTAGCTGCTTCTACCCAAGCTCTAAAGGGAATACCAAATTTTCAGTCAATGTAATGTCAAATAGAACAAAACCCCCCTCAATCCCTCACAATCACATCTTGTATTGGCATCCCTGTGACAGCATCCACACACCCCTCACGTCTAAAGCCTGTTACTTTCTGATGGTTGTCCTCTCCTTGCTTAAGCTGCAGTTTTGGATCTCAGGAAAGTGAAATGTTGACACTGAAAGAGAAATTCATCTGTGTGATGAGCAGTGATTTGGCATAGAAGCTGTCAAACCATGGAAGTGTCTCACAAACTGCCACAGAATAATGAAAATGTTCTTTAAAACCCTGTGACAATTGCAAAGTGAGACAGAAGATGAAGCTGCCTACACCTGCAGTCCCCGTGTGTGAGCACATCAACCTCTGCTCTGGACTGCACAGCCAGGCTGAGAGGGAACAAGCCCTGCACATCAATGGCGAAGGCAGAACACTGTGCTTCCCATTTCCCCTGTGCCAAAAGAAGTCACTGCTCGAGTCCTGTTTTGGGGCAGACAGAAGAACTGCCAGGATCCCAAGTAGCTCCTTGCAAAGGATCAGCCTTGGTGGTCACTCTGTCCCTGCCTCACTTGGGGCAGGTGGCTGGAGGCTCCCACAAGATGAGGCCACCCAAAGACAAACAAAGGCAGTTTAGGCTGGAGAAACTCTCAGCTCATTTGAAAATTCATTGACCAGCCCAGAGCATAATTCCAGGCTTTTAGAGAATGAACTCTAAATAACAAACATGCTTTTTCAGGAATCAAAATAAAGATGCACACAAAGCTCCAAGCTCTGCAGAATCCATAAGTACTTGAACTTGCTCACCTGACTGTCAAACAGCAAAACCCTTTCTTTACAGACAGAATGCTTGTAAATTCTGTCTTGCCACAATTCCTGAAAAGCTGCTACTAATTTCAGTGACTCAGTGAAACTTTGCCTCACTGCAAGCATTTCCTGACTTTATGAAAGCTGAAGATTTATATGCTTTAGACACCTGGAGATTTTCACAGGTCACCAGGGAACTTAGATGTTGAGCTCTTGCCAGAAGTTTGAACATTTGAGGAGTGAGCACAGGTGAACAAATATTTGACATGTTTAGCCTTCCCCAAAGGTACCAAAGCTAAGCACCCAAGTGACTGAGCACTTGCAGAAACACAGTGTTTTGGGAGGTCACTTGTGTCAGCGTGGAGCAGCTATTTAGAGATGTGGGAACATCATCCAACACCTTTATCTCAGCCTTCAGTGCTTACAAAGGCAGCAAGGCACACCAGGCCTGCAGGGAAGAGCCTGATTAGCCTCAGGGCTTTTAATCACTGTTGTGATTTTATATGAAGTCCAAGTGCAAAGGTGGGGCAGGAGGGGCATTTAGCAGGGCTGCTTTGAGGCCAGAGAAAATATGAGATTATGTTGAGATGGAAGATTGGTATTATCAAATCAATACTGTACAATAAATATAGCAAATGAGTTAATCCAATTAGCTGAGTGGAGCAAGATCAATGTGCTGATGGAACAGAAAAATTGCAAGAGGCTGCAATTAAATGTACCCAAAAGAGAGGAGCAATGAAAACAACCCTCCAAAACAAGAGGTTTGGTGACTATGTAAGTTTGAAAACTGAACCTGAGCACAGATGTCATCTTGGAATTTTTGGAGCGTTTATCCGAGAGAAAGAACAGGGACAAATTTCTCCACAAGTGAAAACATGATAATGCCAAAAATTCTGCTTGTTAAACTGTTTGCTAAATACCTTTGCATTGTAATACACTGACTAGGAATAAAACCATCCTTGTAACACTGTAGCTACTTGCAAAAGCTTATTAACTCCTAGCACAGCTCTCCTGGTCCTTAGTGAATACTCCAGCAGTGGGATTGAGCAGGGAGCTGAGGAAATAACGGGGAGGAGGCGGCAGCCATGCTAGGAGAACTCGCAACTGGGGAGGAACAGGAATTTTAGACAATTCCCAGCACTGAAAAGGAAGAACTGAGCTCACATCCCACCAGCCCATGGCCATGTTTGCACAGCACCACGACTCGGTGGCCACCGCACACACAAGGAACAGCAAAGCAGCCTGCTAAGCAATAATTCCAGGTAAACACAGAGGAAAAGGAAAACTCTCCCTGTGTAGTTATGGGGAAGCTCATGAAGACTGATTTATGCATGCATGTATTAAAATTCTCTCTGCACTGAGCATTTCAGCTTTTAAGTTTCATGTGCCGCTTGAAAGCAAGGCAGGAACCAAAATGTTGGGAAGAATAGCATCTCTTCAGAGGATTAGGAATTAAGTTAACTGCACATTAGAGATAAAATAGTGGAGCGCTTGTCTTTATTCTTAATAATAAACCATAAGGCATTAAGCTACACAGCACGATTAATCCCTTTCAACTCCTCACTACTACTGCTGAGACAGCAGTGTGGTACTTGCATAGAAACACTAAAAAAATACAGAGCGATTAGGTTAAAATTAAGTGAATTTAGGGCATGCAAAAAATGCTACAATGCAACCCAGAAGGGATAGGTCTTTGCTCCTGTAAAGAGCAGCCTAAGCACCTGCAGTGTTAGAATGAATTCCTCAAACCTTCAAAACCTAAAGTGACTTCAACCAGTCATGGTTTGAAGTGACCAGCTCTAGGGCTGGATGTGTCACTCTGCATCCCTCATCTCCTTCCTAATTCCTGAGTCACCTGGCTACTTAAAATATCAGCACTGCAATGGGTGCCAGCCAGGCTGGACTTGGGGAACCACAGCTCCATACAGTCTGGAACTTCATGTTTCTGTGATTTAGGTTACCCGTTTATAAACTGCTCTTAGAGACATGACAAAATCCCAAAACAAACCAAACAACCAAAGCACACTTTAGTTTGTGAGATACAGAAATACTAAACAGGCCACTTTAACCATTAAACAATCAGCTCAACACATACAAGGTATCAGCAAATCTGACTTAACAGATTCCAGGGAATAAAGACACTCTCCACAAGATGGACAAAGCTCTGTCCTCAGTGTGTACCAGCAAGTCTTCAACTACTCTCTTAATTCAGTGAAATACTATATTTATTCAGCTGTATCCTGGCCTGGTTTAGGATAGCTAGAGGAAAAGAAGGAACAGAGCAAACCTTCCAGCCCCAGTGGAAAGCTCTTGGGTTGAGCATCCATCAAATCCCACCCTAAAGTTCTTTCCTGCCTGAAAAAAACTGCAACCTTTAAACCACTGAGAAAATTCTGGCACCAAAGCCCATCCCATTACAACACAGCTGTACCCTTGTCTTGGCTGTTCCATAGCTGGGCCACCTTTTCCTGCATTACAGAACCTGGCAAACTCAGACCCAACTCAGACCTAAAATTAAGCACATCTGAACAATAGCTCCACAGAGACAGCTGAGGTCGCCACGGCACAACATGCAGCTGCTGCTCCGGGGTGAAGCCCCCTTCTGCTGAGGTAGGCAGCAATTCCCCTTCACCTCCCATTTCTGCAGCTTTGTGAGCTCCTAAGCACAGCACCAAATCCTCTGAGCCAGACATGATGTGCTACCTGTGGTGGAGGACAACCCTCAGCCAGGCACACAGGGCTCCCTGAGGAGCTGGAGCTCTGTGGTGCCCTTTAGGCTTTGCCCAAACCAGAGTTGGGTGGCACACACACACACATTCCATGTGCCAGGCTGGGCCCTGAGCTGTTTGCCACCAAAGCACACAAGGCAGAATTAGAGCTGATGAAAATTTTCCAGGAAAACATTGGAAAAAGGCAATGAATCAAAATGAAAATGCTTCCTGGAATATACTCTTTCCCAACAACAGGGGTCATTTCCCCATAGACTCTCAGGCTGCAGGGATTTCACAACATCACAGGCAGAGCAGACACATAAATCACCTGAAGGGCCTTTGGTTTAACTCCGCAGCACCAGCCTTAGGAAAGTTGTGTCTACCGAAGCTGGCAGAACTTTCAAATTCAAGGTCTGTGCACCCTTCAGGGAAAATATGAGAAGAGAGCCTTTGGTCATAATTCAAAGGAAAATATTCTCAGTAGAAACTTCTTTGGGATCCTCTGGACTGATATATGTCATCATTTTGGGAAGCTGAAAGTCTGGTTACTGCAAAGACACAGTTCTTGACTTAGCAGTCTGGAGAAGCTTGGCTTGCTCTGGAATACTCGGGAAAACTGGGATCCACAGAGAGCTTGAACTCTGCTTCCTGAGACTTGTATGGTCCCAGTTCTCTGTTTGCCCTGTTGGCAAACAACCTCAGACTGTGGCTGTGCTGTGGCATTAGAAACTATTACTTCACTTAGGGTAAACATTTCAAAATTACATTTCCTGTTTAGTCTTTAAAAGTTATCAGGAGAATATCATTCTCCACCCAGAAGAGTGACTTTACTTGTTTACAGGATGGAGATACAATGGATAATACACATGAGGAAATCTGGATAATTAGGCTCATTTTGGTACTGAAAACACTATGTAAATCTGAGAGTCTCTTACTGACCTGCAAAGGCAAATTAGAGCATCACAACCCCAAAAACGGTGCTCTTGGCAGACACCCTGTGCAGCTTTGCTGAATCAATCAAAATAGATGATTTTCTATAGCTTTTCCCAAAACATATCTAACAAACTTTTCCATACCTGTGACAAATTCAGGAACTCCTGGGATTTCTCTTACGTTCAGCAGTGAGAAAGTTTATGATTACCTTCAACTGGTTTTCAGCTACCTACAGGAAGAAGAGATTCACACGTATCATCAGCCTCCTGTTTGCAACAGTTGCAGGTTCAAAAATTCACATTAAAAACTGTTTATTTTACAACTGAGCTCCTATTAATTTCCTTTTAGATCTTCTGTTCATCTCCCACTTAGACCACCTGTGTTCCTTCCTCCAAAGCATAAACATCCCCACCCCAAATCCTTCCCCAGCAAAAAGTTACAACACTGTTTTTTTACACATCAGATATTACACAGGTAATATCTGTATTTGTTCTGTATTTGCCAATAGAAAAGCCATCCAAATAATCCACCTAAACTTCCTAAAGACAGCTACATGCCAAAAAGACAAGATAACAGCAAACCAATCTTCCTTTATAGAGCCAAAACTCGAATCTAGTATTCTAGATAAAAGAATTTTAAACTTATCATCACATTTTATCATTTGTCCCCACCAATACATATCTGTGAGGGCCTTTTGCTATCTTGATGAGTTAAGTGTGAACTTTCCCTGATGGGATACATTTAAAATTAAAATCAAAAGCATGAATCACCAAGTGTAGTGTTGCAGATCTGTCTTCTTATTTTTCAGTTGGATTCCCAGGTTTGGCAAAGTGCTGAGCTCACACACCAGAATGTTGCAGGCATTTGTGTGCAAGGAATATTGGAAGGGAAAGTCAAGGGCATTCCTGATTTATCACTTCAGTGACAGAGAAATCCAGTCCTGTACATTTGGGGAGAAGGTTGTCAAAGGGACAACCTTTGCATGAAAACAAAGCCCAGTTTGATCCCACCATTGCCCAGATGTCAGAATTTTGTAGAAACCATGTAAACGATGAATTAGACAGAGATCCACCTACTCTATGTGAGATTTACTAGAAATAGACTGTTCTCTGTTTCATCAAGTAGTCATGGGAGTATTCAGAGGAAAGTTTGCTAAGCCAAAGCTGCAGAGGCAGGGAACAAGTTGATAGAGTTTAGAATTAGCAGTGATATAGAGCTCTTGTATTCATTACAGGATAATTCTTAAAATCTTATGCCCACTTTGATTGTAATCCCTCCAAATTCAAGATAAAACTAAATAATCTCCAGAATAGACTTACTACATTGCTAATGAACATTAGAAAATGTAACTGGGGGAAAAAAAGAAACAACCAAAAAGACCATGACGAAACCTCTCATATAGAGTTCCTAATAATAAATTAAAATGTTCTTTACAAGCGGCAAAGGGGAGGAGAGTCTTATCAGAGGAAGAAAAGGAAGTCACAGATTCTCAGTATTCCTCTTAAGACAGAAACAGATATCAAACCTGAAGCCTCTGGTCCTTTGCTTTGAAATCAAATTTTAAGACATGCAATTGTCCGAATAAACACATTACAGAACAATACACACCTAATTTACCTGCTCACAACAGGTGTGAGACAAAATTTTATGTCTAATTCGACACAGTCTGGCTGTATGTCCGTGAAACCAGAGCTCACAAGTCCCACCATCACAGTAAACATACACAACGATGGGGCACACACAATTTCCTGTTCAAAAATGCTGGAGGTCCTGGTTCTTCCACCCCAGGTGGAGGATGCAGCCCACCCTGGGTCAGAAATGAGTGACCACTGCCTGTCCCTGCTGTCCTGCTGTCCCCCCAGCCCCACACGCTGCCTCAGCTGCCAAGTCCATGTCACAGAACTACAGGATGCACCGAGTTGGAAGGAGCCCATCAGGATCATCCAGCTCCTACAGTAGAGTCAAAAACCAGTTACCAGGCTTCAAATATAATTATTTTTGTTACAAACCATTAGGCTTTAATATGCACTCAGAATCTGCAAAGTTGGAAGGGACCCACAAGGATCAGAGTCCAACTCCTGCCCTGCACAGCACCATCCCCAAGAGTCCCCCCATGCCCAGGAGTATTGTCCACATGTGTCAGGATGGTGCTCAACCATCAACTCAAACCTGTCTAACAAAACACAACTTATGTGAAGAAATAAACTGCCAAGAGCTTTCCCTCATACTCCAGCAAATTGCTTTCTTTTAAAGTGTGAAATTACACAGGTTATTGGGGAAGAGGCAACAAGGTGAAGGCGGGTGACAAAAATTTCAAAAGAGGGAGAGGATTTGTAGGGGGTTTCCTTCCCCTCCCTGAACAAGTTTTTTTCCTTTCTTTAATTCTTACTTTTAACGAGATTTATGTGAAGATGCAGCCCACCGTGGTGACCTTCCCCTGTTCTTCTGCTGCTGTCTCCAGTTTGTCCTTCCGAGGGCTGAGGGCACAGGGACCAAAGCCTGGAGCCATCGTTCAGAGGCGCTGGCAGAGAAAGAACCGCGTTTGATGACTGATTTTATGGCAAATAAATGAACACATGTAAACCCCAGCCTGTCGCACCTGCTCCTTTTCCCACTTCATTTTTCCATCACCTCAGGCGACACATGAACTTACAGACGGTGTGGGTTTTTTCCAGCCCGTGCTTCGACTGGCTGCATTTCTCAAGATATTTCTCAAGATGCCTTTATCAAAATAAATCCCAGCCTGACTCCCACCCTACACCTGCAGCGGATAGAGGAAGCGGGAGATGCTGAGGCCTGTGGAGAGCTCACCCAAGGGGCGCCGGCTACAACCTCTCTGCAGCCTGGCAGAAGAGCTCCTGGCAGGCAGGATCCATCCGAGGGTTAAAACCACGGGCAGGATCCATCCGAGGGTTAAAACCTCCCCAAAGGCCCCCCAAAGTGGATTTTCCAGCCCGCTATCTCCCTCTAGTGCCGCAGCGCGCGGCCGCGGCGCCATCTTGGGCGGGCTTTCCCTCTCCCACAGTGCCCTCTGCAGCTCCATCCCGGGCCGTGCCCGCGGGAGCCGACGAGAAAAACCGTAAAATAATGAAATATAATATATAATATAATATAAAGAGTCCTTCCTTATATTAGCAGGGGGTCCTTTCCCGTCAGGACGGAGTGCTCAGGGAAGACCCACGTTGTTCCCCGATACACCAACACCTCACAGGCCCGGTTGCCTCAGCACCAGTGCCGGGTCTCTCGTGTATCTCACAAGAATCTTTCATTTTCTAATACAAAAATGCCACATTCGGGCATTTTAGTACAATCAAATTGTACTAAAAGTGCTCCACCAGTTTCTGCAAGCCCATCATCAGCCGCGTTTTGGTCCGATATGGGACAGGTGCCCCAGAGAGCAGGGCTGACCCACACAGGCATCAACACCTGCCTTATTTTGTTCAAGAGATTCTTCAAAGCCACAGATTACTACACTGGTATAGTCGTCAGTGATGTGTTTACTGCTGCAAAGCTCCAGACGCTCTGTAAGCCACAATAATACAGTTAAGTGGAAAATGAGTCATTTAAAACCATAATGACTATCATAGCATGACTCTGCTGACAACAAGCCTCAGCGATAAAGCTGTGAGGTGGATGAGATGTATTTGCTAGGGCTGCCAGTCACAGAATTACAGAATAACAGTCACAGAATAACAGAATCACAGAATCTCTAGTTTAGAAAAGACCTTTGACATCACTGAGTCCAAGCTATGACCTGACACTGCCTTGTCACCCAGATCATGGCACTAAGAGTCACATCGTCTTTTCTTAAATGCTTCCAGGGATGGTGACCCCACCACCTCTCTTCAGGCTGTTCCAATGCCCAATCACTCTTTCTGTGAGGCTCTGCCTTGCGGGCAGCTGCTGCTACCAGGAACCCCTCAGTTCTGGGATGTTGAGGTGCCCCTGTCCTCTCTGGGGCGTGCAGGTGTGAGCCCTCATCTCCTCAGCACAGTTCCCCGCCTCACTGCAGCTCGGATGATGGAAAACGCTGTTCTCACCCGCTGCTGTGCCTCCCAGGTGAGCAGCACTGGTCCCCAGGTTCTGGCTGTGAGGAGGCAGAGCTCAGTTCTCCTCCAGGCAGCCCTGAGTTTACACCGCAGTGCCCTGGGACCAGGTGGGGACTGGCTCCTCTCAGACACCCAGCTGGGACCCTGCGGACACAGCCATGTCCAGTACTTGCTGTGGGCAGTGTGGGGATGGGTTGTGTGAGGAGGGAGAGGAAGGCTCCACCAGCTCTCCTCCTCTGGCCAGACAGCAAGCAGAGCCACGTGGGCCGTGCTTCAACTGCTCCTCAAGCCATGCATCCCTCGGGAGAGTCAGGAGAGCAGCACCAGCGAATGGTTGGCTCTCTGCTCACGTGGCAAGGGACCAGTGATGATAGAAAGGAAAAACCAGGGCCAAGCTTTCTGCTGGTATGATGCAGACAGCTCTGGTGATTTTCAATAAACCGTTTTAATCTATGTCCTTAGAAAACCTGGCAATAATTTCTTTCCTCGTGTCCAAATGAAGCAATTCTCTTGCTTAGTCCTTGGCTACTCCTTTCAAAAGCCAGGTAACAGAGAAACAGGCAGACATGCCGAGACTTTGAGGAGGTCATAGAATAAAATCATAGAATCTCCTGAGTTGGAAGGGACCCAACAAGGATCGTTGAGTCTAACTCCTTGAGCTGACATACTCATTCTGTATCTACTATTTGCTATAGAGAAGCATCTTTTATTCCCTTAACACAAGAAATGTGCTTCGTTGCTGGACTGTAGCACCATGCAATTGAAACCTAACTCTCCAAAATACAATTACCTCTATCAAGCTGAATGCTCTGGGTACAGACCACTTCTAGTCCCTTGTATTAAATGTGCCAAAGTAAGGCCACTCTGCAGTGAGCCTGGGCAGTGTCTGCCACCTCACTGCTGGGGTTTCTGTCACTTATTCAGGGGAACAGGAGAGCTCCTCACGGTGCAGGCTCTCATAAAAATAATTTACAGCTACATTCACCTTGCCCAGAACGGCAGAGCCGCCCTGTCTACCAGCACAGCGTACACATTTCAGGCTCTCTTTAACCACCCTCTTGTGGTACTGCTGCAGAACAACATCTTTTTTCTAACAGGCTAAAATAAATCCAGTTCTGCTTCACTGTTCTAGGATTAATGGAGAAAAAACTTTCCTTTTGGCTGGCAATAACGGGACATTGTTTGATACCTCCCCTTTTTTTAATCAAGTGAACTCCAAACACATCATGGTAAACCCAAATACACTGAGGCTTCAAAACAAGGACTATTGAAAATCCTTAGAAGTTTATACTTGCATTTTGAGTTGTCTGCAAATTAAAAAAAAAAAAAAATTCCATGCTTTTAATGGTAATGGAATTTCTGCTGCATAAAACAAACCCCCAACAACAACATTGATTCAATGGAAACTATGAAAGGGCTTTGAAGAGGCAAAGCAAAAGATATATTTAATAAACATATAATGTTTTGATAGGTGACATCTTTATGCAATGAGCTGATCAAATTCTTGCTTAATTATCTTGTCTTGAAACAAAGATAATTGTACTGGGGGTGGATGGCTCAGTTCCTAGGGTTAAATTCAGGTTTTTCAGTAGAGAAACATAAATTCAACCACGAAAAATGCTGCCTCAAAGTGAGTTTTAGTACTGAGCAGTATGATGATAAACAAACCACATTAGGTGGTAAAATACAGCAAATCTGCCCTTAGTAACCAGGATGACCACAGCCCTTATCAGCTTGGGTCATTACTTGAGCCACTTATCAATAAATAGGTAAAACCCATTCCTTCACAGGTTAAGTTTAGCAGTCTGAGATGCCACAAGTTGTTAATATGGAGGGTTAAAAGTACTTTCTAAAACTGAAAGAGCAACCCAGAAATTCCTCATCTCCTGCCACCCTTGAGTGCAATTTGCCTTATTCAAGCTTTTTTTCTGTTCTCCAGTGACTCAGGCAGTAACCCAGTTACCCTGGGTGACTCCTGAGATCACTCAGGCAGTAGGTGCCTGGTATTACGCTGGTGACTCTGTTTTTGGGGTTCCCAGCAGCACATTTCCTGTTTATAAAATGGGGATAATGCTGTATTGAAGTCTGTAATACCAGACCAGCAGAGGAAACATCAGATGGCAGCCAAAGAGTCGTGTGAGATTGTAGGGTATCACCAGGATTTTATACTCTGCTCCTTGCTGGATTGAGCTTCTTCCCTGGTATTGTACCTGACAGCACATGTGCATTTTGATGTCCATAAATACCTGTTGCTGTATGCAGCCTCACATATACAAATGAGGAGGGGGGATATATTTTATGACCAGGAAATATCTCTGTGCTAACACAATTTCAGTTGCAAGATACCAGTGGAAAAAGAAAGGGGTGTGACCCCAACAGATGCCAGCTGGGAACTTCCACCTTGCTCACAGGCACAAACAGTCCAAGCCCCTCCAGCTGGAGAGAGGGCACAGGGAGAACAGTCAGTCCTCACCTGCAGCTCTGGTTCTCCTCCTTGGCTGGCAAAACTGTGGAGTTTTTTATACATGTTTCCATGGCTAATTCACTGAAGCCTTCAGTTTTAGTATGACTAAAAGAATTTTTGCATTATAGCTGCACTGGACAATGCTTAGTTGCCCCAATGAGGGCACCAGTCATGGTGCAAAGTAAAAGACAGACTGTGTCCCAAAGAGCTTCATGTAAGGAATGGCCAGGATCAGGTTTTCACATGTGCAGGAAGGATCTGATGGGACAGGGACATCAGCAGGGCAGGAGACAGTCCCACCACTCATTTGCAAGCACTTCTCAACCAGCTGAGTTAAGAGAGCAGCCTCCATCCAGAGGTCAGGCAGAGTCACACTCCAAAGGCAATTCTGACTGTTTAAAGCTGGGATCCTGCTCCAGATCACCTTCTGAAGACAAGCATGGGTACACCCCAAAGCTGGCAGGTGGTGTCCAAAGAAGGAAGTTGCTTTATCCAGGTGGGACTTAACCAAGCCACCGTGGCAGTAACAAAACCCTGTGTAAATGGAGTCTTTGGTCTGTGTTTGAACCACTGCTCACTCTTCTTCCTTGCCAGAAACCAAGCAGCGAGCCAAGGAGCTCCTCTGTAAGTACAACACCACTGCTGTGACCTTGGTCCATGCCCCAGTGCCCTTCAGCAGAGTCACCTGCACGTGTGAAGCTGTAATTAAGAGTTCAAATCAGCAAGAACCATGCTAAACATTTCCTCAACGAGGCACAACCACAGCAAATGAAAATACTTCCAGTAAAATCCTCCCCAACCTCCACCTATCTTCCAGTCCAGCAAGGACTACAGTTTTCATGAGCTTCTACAGGCAAAGGTAGAAAGGAACAACAATTGTACAATATCTATGACTTTTGGAAAATCTGCAGTGTTTATTGATGCCTTTGGGTAAGATTTAGCTGTCCTAGGCCATGAAACAGGACAGGACTGCCTAAGAGGGCAGCATTAAGGTACAGAAAGCAGAAAACCAGGCTGGAGCTAAGTCTCAGTAAGGAAAACAAAAGATCAAAGTATAGGAAGTTGAAGAAGAAGGGACCAAGCATGGCATAAAATGAACAACATATTGGGAAACAAATGTTAGGACTGTTTACAAAGATTCCTTTCCTATACACTGTATTTGGCATCTCAGCTGGAGATAGGAAGCTGCTAAGTGGAAAATTAATTGGAATTTGGGAAGGTGGGACTTTAAAACCTAAAGCAAAGTCCTGGTTGCTATAAGCACACAGAAGGTTTTCTGTGATCAAAATCTCACAAAACTTACAGAATTAATACCCTTATGACTAATTTCATTCCCATAGATGGTATCTGGCATGGTCTTTAAATGAAATTCATTTCTTGAACACAAGTGAATTCCAAAATAGAAGATTTAAGACAAATGTCCTGAATGGAAAGCCCTTCAAAAAAGATCAAATTGTCTGTATCTGCAAGCTAACATCCCAGTATCAAATTTCTGAAAAGCAGTGAATGCACCTGAAGAAGTTTAAAAGCATTAAAAATCTTGTTTCATCTCTTACTACACCTTTCAGGCATATTCCTCTGAGCATCACCAGTACGGGAAGACTTGACACTTGGATCATCAAAGGTATGGAGCACTTAAATTGGATTGAATTCAAAGGGACTGAAATGCCTCGATGCTTTCTGGGACTCAGGGAGTGAGGGCTCATTGGCTTAATTGGGAATTAAGGACCATCAAGAAGAGTTTGCTCAGCACCTGGGAGGACAAGGATCATAGTCTGGACAATCAAGACCACATTTCTTCCCCCTGAAGACGCTGCCAGAGCTGTCAGGCTCCTCTAACAAGGATGAGATGAGCCTGGAAGATGATGCTCTCAATCAGACCCTGTCTCGTGGGGCCTCTCTCACTTGCTCCCGTAGTTATATCCTTCTGTAGCCATCCAGACCTGCTTTCCTTCAGTAACTCAGGTTTTTAATGATGTGCATCCAGCAGATCAAGATTATGGTCTAATTAAAATCTAATCCAAGTAGAGTGTTACTATAGTTTAAAGAATCTGGACAAGCCAAGGATCTGCTCTCCTTTTTGTTTCTTTTGCCCTGATCGCTCTAACAATTTCAGTAAGATGGCTTGTGAAAGCTTGCCATTTCCTTTACATTTTTAACAGCTACTCCTGAAGAAAACCCCACTGTTGGGAAAAAGGAGTTCCTCCCCATAGCAGCGATGGGGTACTGCACACAAAGAAGCACCTAGCAGTTTAGTTCACATTTTTTAATAACATGGCACAATTTACATTACACAAGTCTTCGCTGAGGAGGAAACATGCTGAAGATTGAGAGCCGCTTCACTTTTCTGTTCACATAGGATCTAGAAAGGACTTTATTACATACAGGATAAACAGCAAAAAGGTTTGTATATAACAATCTCTTTACAATACTGAAAGCTACCACTACGGTTCCAGTGTACATATTCCTCAGGGTTGGGACTTTTTTGTATTTTTCCTTTTGTTTGTTAAAAAAAAAAAAAAAAAGAAAAAAAAGGAAAAAAAAAAAGAAACACTGCACAACATCTGGAGTTCACAAAAATCTGAAGCTCACAACTAAACCTTCAGTTGACTACTAAAATAGATCTCTGATCATTAGAAACAACTGTTTGTAGTTAACTTTTTTCTTTTTTTTTTCTTTTTTTTGCCAAAACAGGGTAACAACTTCAGATAGCACTTTAATACACTAGAAGACCAATGGAACTAATTTTATTTCATACATATATTTTACAGTCCAGTAGACAAGATATTGAATTCTCTCTGATAAAGTCATATTCTCTCCAAATATTTAGACAAGAAAATTAACGCATTATAAAAAAGTGTGTTATGAAAAGACAGATTTCAGAAGATTGATGCATATTTTTAAAAAGGACCATACTCTTCAAGTTATTTCATGTCTTCTGTGATTAGGGAACAACAAGGCTGACCTGTTAACTATTCACAGACTTTATTACCAACTGAAATACAATAAATTCCATTATGAAATCTGCAATGGAGTTCATTAATTAAACTACTGATCCACAATGAAAACATATCCATCATTTAGAAAAGTATTTGCTTTCTTGTAGGCTTTGTTTCAATGCAGCTAAAAATCACTTAACGCAAAAAAAAGTGTGTACAGATAAAAATGACACACTGGCAATACAACCAGACATGAATGGCTATAAGCAGATGTTCTTCCCCAAATAAATTTGACATGTTAAGTGACAAAAGTTCTGGAAAACCTCCAGCATTTGATTATTACCGTTTAACCCAGATTAATATGACTGAAACCCAATCTGCCATGACTCTGTATCAGTGATCACAGAGCACTAACCCTGACACCATCCAAGGGACACACGAGCTACAGTGACCTCAGCAAACTGATGCAAGGGTTCACACAGAAAACTACACCTCTGGAGGGCTGTTTCTTCATCAAAACAAGAGAAATAGGATTCCATTATAAATGAGCTTGTTCAGGGAAAATATGACTTTAATTATGTTGTGTGTTGAAAAGGCTCCTTTGAGTTATAAAGGCTTTTGTGAAAAGCCTTAAAATTCATTGCATAGTTGAAGGGGTTTAGCTGTCTATAACAATATAAGTAACACAGCATAAGCAGACTGTGTTGATCAATATTAAGTTTGCAAATAGCACAGTTTAAGAAGTATTAATGTATTATGTTACTTAATTTTATCTATTTACATTTGTACAAAGTAAAGCTTTCATCTTACCCTTTTTGCATATATGAACCATTAATCCATGAAGCAATCTTTTTACATAAATATCTACAATTGACTTCACTTCTGGTTTGAAAGAGCTTTGTAGGGTTGACATTGGTGGTGGCTTGTATCTAGTCAAATCACTCAGTCTGATGTCTTGTTCTTCAGTTCAAATTTTGAAAGTTTTAAACTAGAAATAAAATAGAGTAGGAGACACGAGGAACATATGGACTTGGCTAAAAGATCTGGAAAATTTCAACATATAATATACAAAAAAAATCATTTCAAAATCTTTGCACTCAGGTCTATACATATTGTACAGCGGGTCACATCCCCAGTCTGTATCAATGACTAGTAAGAACGTCTTTATATTATGTTCATTTACAAGGTTTTTGTCCCTCTCGCTCTGGTTTTCCTTGAGTCTCACTCTGCTTATCGAGCTTCGATGTCCTTGAGGGTGTGAGAGGGAGGCCTCTCTCTCATCTCTGTGGACAGAGGAGTAGTCCTTCTGGGAGAGCCGGGCCGAGGGCCCAGCGTAGAGATGAGAGGCGGAGGGGCACTGAGAGCTGCTGTGGGGGGAGTTTTATTGAGGAGGCCGTTCTGGTGTCCCGTGGGAGGACTGACGCGAGGGTAGTGCATGCTGGGCAGTCCTGGCGTGAGGAGGCCGGGGTGGGGCAGGTGCCCGTCCAGGGCGGCGGGGTGCACCGAGTGCAGGCGCGCGTGCTCGTAGTCCTCGCGCAGCATGTGCAGCCGCTCCCGCTCGTCCAGGTGCGTGCCCCTCTCGTGCTCCCGCCGCGGGTCCACGGACAGAGGGTGGTGGTGGTGGTGGTGGTGGTTGTAGTCGTGAGGTTCCCGATCCCTGAATGACCTGTCTGCTTCATACAACCTCGGCGTAGAGAGGCGATGGAGAGGGTCATTTCTTAGCAAAAAGTCTCTGCCCAGGGGGTCTCTCCGATGAATATCCAGCTCTCTGTAGGGATCTCTCAAGGGATCTCTCATTGGATCCCAGTGAAAAGAAGGATAGGGGAAACGTTCTCCACCAGGAATTGGGCTAATTCCCATAAAAGGGGTCATCATGCGAGTCCTATCCAGGCCACTGATGCTGTTCATGTGATGTATACCGGTCACACCTACAGTCATGGGCATAGACACTAGAGGACTTGGATGGACGTTGGATGTGGATATAGGTGGTGGCTGATCAGATGACCTATGAGTCTGAGGTCCCTCAGGTTGAACATCATGGTCTTCCTTTCGCTCTTCCTTCACCTTGACTTCGTTGCTTTTCTTCGGGTTATCATATGCCGGCTCGTTCTTCCTGTCGGCCTCACGGTTGGAAGTGCTGTTAGGCCTGGTGCTCTCCACAACGGGGGGCCTGGCATAGGGGGAAGGAACCCTGGGCATTTGCTTAGACTCTTCCACCACTCTGCTTTCATGGTTCAGGCCTTCTTTCTCCAAAACGTAGTTGTCCTTCACCTTGTGCTCTTCAACATTAATTTCCTTCCGAGATTCGGAGTGATCCCTCTCTCGTTCTTTGGGTTTCTCTTTTTCTCGAACCTCGGGATTCAGATGGCTCCTGATCTGCTCGCTTGAGCTGCGGTTATGTCCGAGGGAATTTACTGGATGGATAGGTGCTGGCGAAGGATGGCTGGAGTGTCTTTTCTCAATGCTCTCCCTACAAGAAAGAGAAGTGTGAAATGAAGGCATGAGAAGCTCTGCAAAGAAAACAAAGCATCAGAGTGCCTGCCTTCTACTCGTGGCTTTGCAGAGAGCTGGTGAGGTGCACCAGTAAATGCACTGTGCCTTTGGCACACCCAAAACTCCAGAAGAACATCCCATCTCTAAACTTGGCCTATTCTGTTATCTCATTGCAGCAGATCTCCAAAGCTGCTCTGTGAAGAATCTGATTGAGATCTCAAACACCAAAGTCCACAAAAGGTTGCCATGGGAATCTAGCTCTAGGACTAAATGTATTTCAAAGACAGCGGCCTTAAATGCTTGCGAAGAAGAGAGAGAAAAGTAAAAACATTTCATCCAAAAAGTGAGGCAATTAAATTTAAATTACATGGTTAATAGTATTCTACCTACTTCTTCTATTAAGAATACATT
Source organism: Brachypodius melanocephalos (assembly GCA_013398615.1). Classification (NCBI taxonomy): domain Eukaryota; kingdom Metazoa; phylum Chordata; class Aves; order Passeriformes; family Pycnonotidae; genus Brachypodius; species Brachypodius melanocephalos. Next base: position 1,377,281 of record VZSR01003083.1, on the reverse strand, counting down.
TGGGAAAACAGATTACTATTTTTTCAAATGACTTTAAAAAACATTTCCAGACCTATGTACACTACTAATTTCACTCCTCTATTCTCTTCAAATGTCTAGCTTTTCAATTTACTTCTCACAATTCAATTTACTTCAAACTGAGACAAAATCCTTTCAAGTACCACCAGTACTGACGGTGCCAACCCAGGTCTCTGACAGGAAGACACTTCCCTGAGTGTGCAGTGACCCTCAGTGCAAGTGTTTAACAGAGCTGCCCATCACACAGATTATGTGCTGACCTCCTCAGCAGAGATAAGTCTGCTCTGTCTGTCCATCCTTCAGATTGGCTTTGAAAACATCATGCCTGGAGTCAGCTGCTCCTCAGATGACCAACCCTTCCCATTTCTAGGTTAAAACAGGCTGAGCAAGACACAGCCAATGCTACGAAGTCAGAAAATACTGTGAATTCATTCCATATTTCAAACCTAGTTATGGTGCACAAAAGATTGGGGAATTATTGTCTGGCAGTGAATAAAAGTCTGAATATGGAAATGGATTCCATACCAATTATTTTCGGGAAGTAGTGTTGACCAGGAGTTGTTATGGGCAACGCTAAGTGAAGAAGCTCTCACATTTAAAACTAATCAAATTCACAAGGTGAAGCTAAACCCTCAGTTCTGATGATTTTAACCTCTCAGTAATTTCAGTTGACCTCTGAGTTGGAGTCTCTCCATAAAGACAAGCTCCACATATTCAGTGCTGCACACATGCTGTTTGCTGAGCATGGAAATTCTCTTCCATGTGGGATGGGGGACAAGGTGCTGTTAAAGGCAAAAATTATTTATGGCCAGAAACTAAAACACAGGAAGTTCCACCTCAACATAAGAAAGAACTTTCCACTGAGGGTGGCAGAGCACTGGAACAGGATGCCCAGGGAGGTCTCTCTGAAGACAAAACCCACCTGGCACATTCCTGTGTCACCTGCTCTGGGTGGCCCTGCCTTGGCAGGGGTTTGGAGTGATGATCTCCAGAGGTCCCTTCCAACCCCAGCTATTCTGGGATTCTGTGGGAAGGGTAAGCAGTGAGGCACCCCCTCAGCTCCAGCTGACGTGGTGTCTCTCTGGGTGCTGGTGTCACCTGGAGGCTGGGACATGCCAGTAGGTGACACTCTGGGCAAGATGAGCCGTACAGGCTGCTGAGGGGCAGCTCGGAGGTGACTCCAAGGTGAACATTTGCTCCTTCACCTGTACAATGTCTGTCACTTACTTTTTTTGCTGCACTGTGGAAGATTTGTACCTCTAGGCACTTTTGGACAGTGAAACTGCAGCAAATGCAGAAAAAATGCCTGGGAGAAGGAAACTCTCATTCTAATGTCACCAGGTGCATCTTTTGCTGTGTCTAGACTGAAACTGTAATTTCATGGGCCATGTCTGAGAGACTTAAAAAGTCCAGACTGTGACTCTTGGAAAACACTTGGAAGACAGAGCATCTGATACCAGCCCTGCCTTGTGTGCACTGTCCAGCACTTCACTGCATGGGATCAGTGCTGCCTTCATTCAGTGGGGCCTGAACATCGCATCCAGGCTTTAATTGCCCTCCACTTGCTTTCCACCAAGAGCTGAGATATTTAACACCTTCCAGATCTGGACACAGGGAGACCAAGTCAAGGCCCTCCAGTGAAGGATTCTCAACATGAAGGTTCAATTCTTTTATTTTGCTGGGAGAACGCTGGCCTGTGGGCTCTGCAATACCTAATCTTTTATTTATTTTGCTCATGGGACTAGTTCAGAGGGTACCCTTAATTGTTTTATTTTCCTAGGAAAGCTCATTCGGTCCTTTTGCTAATATTTGATCAATTTTCCATATAATCGATGCACTTTAAACGACATACAAAATTCAGAGAAAATAACAGCTGTTTTCTGTAATTAAGGAGAAATATATGTGCAACCAAAATGACAAACTCCTTTGTCAGTTCCACTGTATTCAATGACAGTGTTGGTAACATCTCAAGAGGCTCCTGATTATCCAGCTCATTTAAGCAAACTGCACGTAGTCCAGTGGACAGAGAAGGAGTAACTTTTTAATCCTCAAATTTGTCAAGAGCTCCTTAGGTTGATAATGTGAGAACGGCTCTAAGCTACTGCCTCTACAAAGGAGAAACTTAAAATTACATTATCCAATGAACTTATTACCAAGTAAAAGAAGTTCTGAGGCTGTGTGCTACACTGAAAAACACTGAATTTCTTATGCAAGGTGTGTGCCTCATATATGTTGATTGAAAGATCAACAGATTCTTGGTTAGTTTGGTTTAATGCTCTGGGATTGCAGACTCTTAAATGCCATTATGATTATACTGGAAGTGTTCAGTGACATCTTTTAAACAAAATGGTGCTGAAAAGGAACAAATCCTGTTTTTCACATTTGCTACTTTTACTGATTTTTTTTCCCTAATGTTGGGCTGGAATAAAAGAGTCTTTACTCTTTACCCCTCCACAACTGCACTCAATCACAGAATCCCAGAATACCCTGAGCTGGAAGGGACACGCGATGTTCCAGGAGCAATCAGGGCTCTGCAGTGTCACCCCCAGCCAGGAAAGGGTCACTGCTGCAGTTCTGTGCTCCCTGGGCTGTCTCCAGGGATCCACCTCTCTCAGTCTGGCTGGGAGGGGCTGTGTGCACAGGTCATGCAGCTGATCCAAGAGGAGCCACCTGGGATCTCCACCCCATCCAACACTGACCTTAGGTGGGGAGTGCCAAGCTCAGAGGGACCTTTCCTCTGCAGGAGTTGAGGTCAATACTTTTGGCTACCTGGGCCATTTCTGGGTTGGTAAGGTTAGACCCCTGATGACCAGGGTCAAATCAAACCCCTGGCTGTGATTCTCAGCTCTTCCTGCTTGGGCAAATTAATTTGAAATAGATAACAAAGTTTGGGACCTCAGCTAGAAAGCTCTGTGCTCACCCCACTGGGTGCCACTGAATATTAAAGAAGGGGTAGGAGAGGCTCTCAGCTCCTCAGACATTCTCTCCACGGGGAGCACAGCTCTGGGAAGGGATTCTTAGCCTCTCCTCAAACAGGCCACGGTGTGAACATGCTGCAAAGTGCAATGTCCCAGCCCACAGAGCTAAGGTACACAGCAGCACTGCAGGGGTGAAAGCAGGACTGCACTCACTGCAAGCTGGAACTGTGCACAGTATGAGGGATGGATAATGTGTACTGCTAAGCTCTCAAGTTATTGAAAAGAAATATGTTCTGAGCTATGATACGGAGTTCAGGCAATGCCAAAGCAACTTGCAAGGAGCATTTTCAGTAAGGGATTTTCTTCAGCAGAACACTTCATGAGAAAACAACAAAACAGCAATCAAAATAATCACATAATTTTACAGACTACCCACATCATAGTAACTAAAATGCTTTGCCATTCAAGCCAGTAAAGTTACTCACATGCTTAAGCCTTCTGCAGGACAGAAAACCCAATTTGCAACAGCAATTTCTTTTGAAGCATTAACATCAGACATGAAAATAATGAAGCTATGCTACCAAACAGAAAATATTCCAAATGGAAAATGTAGGTGAAAAGATCTGTAGTTCGCCTTTCTTTTAGAACAACGTAGAAAAGCTCTTACATGTAGTTTTAGAATATCTAATGTGTTAGCATAACTTCTTTTAGAAAAGGCCACTAATGCGGATCTTTGGGTTAGTGACAGAGAAGTCAGAAAAGCACATCTCCTAAATATTCTTTTAGGTTAAAATATTAGAAACAAATAGTCATTATGTAGTAAAGTAATGTGCAAACTTAACAGGAAAGCCATCAAGCCACAACTGAAAAAGCTGAAATCAGCCTCTCTACATTTTTCAAGGAAGGCATGACACTTGCTGAATGGCAAATTCTTATAAATTTGGTACTTCAATGTTAAGAGGAATTGTTACTGCAGTAACTGAATAACGGGAACAGTCCTGACAAAAAAATAAATATGACCAGGTTTTACTTTCCCTTAACCCTTCCCAGCCTGGACATGTGAGCATGCAAGTCCATGTAAAACACTGAATGGAAACTGTATTGGAAGGTGTGTTAACAGCAGTGCAAGTGTAGGGGCTTCTTCGAGGGGAAAGAAGGTGCTTTTCATGAACTGCATGCTCTGAAGCTTGTTGTGGTTTTGGCACATGACATTCCTGGTGCATTTTAGTGTTCTCATCTCACACCTTTAGCACTGGGTGCTCTGGTCAGGCGGTTTTTTGAGGAGGGAGGAAGTCTTACTTGTTTTGCAGACAAGGTCTGATTTACAAAGTTATTTAAGTACTGAAGGTGCGGATAAGCATCTGATGGACATCAGAATCCTTTTTTCCATCCTGTCAGGCACTATCTCCATGTTAACTCTTCAAGAGACCTACGACAATGTGACCCACAACAAGGTGACAGTGGTTGGGTCTGATTCTATTCCCACTTGACACTGCCTGAACTGTGCTCCAGCCAAGCTCCTCCAGGTGAAATGTGCAGTGCAAGTGGGAAGAGAAAGGGAGGGGAACACCTGAGCTGGAAACCTGCCTGTTCTGTGGTGCCACCCTGGGGACAGCTCCAGGTGTGCCTCTGGTGAAGCTCTGGGTTCACAAGGTGCCAGGCTGGGGAGGGTTAAAAGCGGAACAGAGCCCCAAGCTTTGAACTAGACAATTCTTGGAAGTGTTCTTTCGTACCTTTCTTTGTCATCTTTACTAACAGATGAGTCTCGTTTATCTACATCTCTATCTCTGTCATGAGCTGCAGCAGATGAACTGCGCTCCAGCTCTCCTGGCTTCAGCCAGGGCGGAGGGGTCGGGAACGAAGGAGGAGTTCGGTGCAGTCGGTTCCAGGGCTCGTGAGGGTTGCTAAAGCTCTGCATACTGGGGCCATCCTTGTGGCCGAACACTGAGTTGGGTGCTGAAATGGTGAAGTGGAAAACAAAAAGGTTTAAGGAAAAGGTATGCTCTAGTGAAGGTACTTACCAAAACAACTTTTACAGCACTCAGAGTTAAAATGAATACATATTATTGGGAGCTGGAAAAGGAAAGGAAATTAACAGAGATTCATTAGAGGGTCTCATTCCTAAAAATGGGCAGGCATCTGACAGCTCTTTTAATTGGTAAGGGAAATGCTGTGGATAAAATTGACAAGGGATGAAGGAGTAAGATAAAAGTGACAATGATCTTTATTCCAAATGTTTTGGAGACATCAGGAAATGACCGTTATAGGGACTATAAATAATGGAACTTGTTGCATTTGATCTTGAACCAAAATAAAATAATACGTGACCAAAATCATGCCAGATTTGAAGTATGAAGAAAGAGAGTGACTTTTAAAAGCATGATTTTCTGTGAATGGCTAGATTTAGAGAAATGTTGATGATCCTGGACTAATATATGCAGGTTAGTGATCTTTTCCAGGCATGTGGCCTGGATTACTGGTGAGAAAGGAAAAAAATAAAGTCTCCATCCACAGCTCCCTTGCTGCACACATTATTTACTTCTGAACATGCAATAAAACCATGGGAAATTTCACAAACGCTCAAAGACTCTATTTTTTTTTTAATGAACAATGTAATGGTAACATTTAGCACTAGGTCGAACCCAAACTATTAAGTAATTAACAGGAAACAATTTACTGACAACTGGAAAAGGTCTCTTTCCAGATTCCCATCTCTTAGAGGTAGGTGATGTAACCAAGCAGTAGAAAAGAGAGCAAAGAGTCCCCTGAGTGGCCCTGCTGAGCTGCAGGGCAGGGGGGGCATGGCCCAGGTACTCACTGACTGTGGGGTTCCCGAGCCCCCCGAAGGCGTTGCTGCCCACGGCGGTGAGGCCGCTGAACGACGCCGGCCGGTTGAAGGGCTCTGCAAACCAACACAAACAGCTGAAACCCCCCGAGGCTGCCACTGCCCGCCCAGCACCCCTGTGGAACCCTCCTGCACCCCAGCTGTGCCCAGCGGGGCTGGAACAGCGTCCCCCCACACACAGCAGGGTTCTGAGGGGCTGGGACACAAAACACTGGCTTTGTTCCTGGCCATTCCCATGGCATCATCTACTAAAAAACTCCCTCTTAAAGAAAATTCAGATGTTAAAATTGACGTGATACTTCATTTGAAACCTGCAAACATCTCCAGTTTTACTTCCTTTTGTTTCCTTCTCAGGAAATGTCCCTTGCTAGTCAGACTATCATTAACTCTAGCAACTGTGCTCCAAACACCTTCAGGCCATATCTCCTAAACCAGGGCCAAATAAAATGTCCTGGTCCACGGATATGTCATGTTGACCTGGGCATTCTGTGATTCCCTTGGTGTTTATTGCTACTACACAAAAACCTAGCATGGACTGAAAAATGCTGGACCTTTTTTTTTTTGTTAATGCATACAGGCAACAAGAAAATCATATAAAGCAAATTCTCACTTCATTTTGGAGCAGTCAAACAATTTTGATGAAGTCACTTCTGATAAACATCAGCACAGAGGAAAAGAAGCTCAAAGCCAGCATTTTCCATAGGCAGCAAAATGCAGAATGATAAACTTGCACTGTCTGTTTGCTGTACTAGTTTGGTGACCCTCCTAAATCCTTGCTCATGCAAATTAAAATGCCAATTTAAAGTCTTGGTCTTCGATGCTCCCATAAGGAGCGGATCATCTTATTATGAAAGCAGTAAGTTAGAAAGGAAATAACAACATCTGGTAGCTTGGGCAGTTCTGGCTTTAAATGTCTATTCACTAATTTGCACTAATTGACACATGAAGCCAGATCACAAGATTTTAAAGCTCTGTTTCCTATTCACTTTAATGGAAAAACAGCTATCTAAGTAGGAGTTAAGAAAAGAAATCTCTGTCACCCAAAGCCTTGCCCTTAAGGCATTTTTGGACTGCTTTTAAGCATAACTCCAATCAAACCCAGCCAGCCCCATCACTCTGCTCCTCTAAAGTCCAGAAGCATTTCAAAACACAGTCAGTGACACTTTTCTGTATATTTAAAACTTCTACTTGGGTAAAGACTAAAATGAGACTGCTAAAATATGCCATTTGCAAAGGTTAATAAGCAGAATACTCGTTTCTCCACACAGGATGTCTGTGATTTCTCAGTGGTCAATGTCTGAGCTGTATTCCCCCAGAGCTGAGAGCACGTACCTAAGTGAGCAGCTGGGTTGAGGAAGTTGCTGTGGTGGGGTGGTGGGCCAAAAGGGGTCCCGGCTGGGTGCCCCCCACCTGCCAAAACAAAGCAAAAGGGGTCAATTCCCAGCCAGGGCTGAGAGAGGGACTCGCTGTGCTCTGGGCTGGCCCTTCTTGAACAGCTCCCATGAGCTGACAGTGCTGTGCCCTGCATGGAGCTCACAGGATCCTGGGCAAAGAGCAGCTGCTTTTCCAAACAGAAACACCCAGTTAGAGGATAAGGGATGCAGGGAATGAATGTTGCAGGTTAGAAACAAAAAGGAAATGCACGTGAATTACAGCGTATTTCCAACATCTCATCTTCATGACGCATCAGACATCACTCTGTGAGGAAATGTTCCTTCATTTACTACCTGTGCAGTGTTTCAGCAGGTTGGGCTTTTTATAAAAGCATACAGAATAATTTCTAAGTATTTATCAAATAGACTAATAGCCCCTGGCATGTCTTGCAGAGAGTTTACAAGCCAAAGCATATGGGAAATTCATGGCAAGGGTTAGCATTTTAATGAGCAAGGAGCAAGAAGGGGATTTCACTTTCAGTACTCACTGGCTGTGGAGAAGAGAGTTGAGGGCCGAGCCAGGTCATGGGGGTGGTGGATGGCTCCAAAAAGGCTGGGGCCTGGTGGCCTGCTCAGAAACTCTGGTTTCAGGCCAAAGTCCAGCTTGTGTGGATCAGACTGCATCTGTTTCTGAAAGGGAAAACAGAACTTGGAGGAGACTGTCTGAAAAGGTAACAGCAAAAGGCACTTCCAGAATGATGTGGGTAGAGCAGTTCATACTGATGTTTTAACAAGAATATTGGGTTTTGGGACCCCAAGCACAAGTGCACAGTCGTTTTCCTGGAAAGCAGATTTAAGGCAAAGAGGGAAAAGCTCAGGCTCTGCATATTTCCTGCTAATTTCACCAGTGTTTTCCCATTTGCTCACATCCACCCCTCCAGGGCGGTCAGCACAGAGCTGCCTCCAACAACAAACATAAAACTCTCTGAAGAGACCTCAGACAGTTGCTGAGCTGTAAGGACAGATCTGTCCCACAATAATAAATGGGAATGTCAGCTTGGCCCTGGTCCCAGGTGGGCAGGGGTGTTGAAAGACCAGACAGACACCAGAACCACTCATTTCCAAGGGAAAGCTGCCACCAAGAAATGCTGGATGCAGAACATCCTCCAGTGCCCCTCGGGCTGCAACGAGGGGCCGAGAGGAACCAGAGTGCAGAGTAGGAGTGGCTGAGTCCCACTGTGACAGCTCCCACTCCACACTCAAAGTGCTGCATGTCTTTATTTACACGTGTTAGAGTCAGCAGCCTCCCTTTTGTGAAGGGAGTTTGCTGAGGCAGCTGCATTGTGAGTGATAAGTGGATGAAGGATGCGCTCTTCTTTGTGCCACATCCTCATTTCAATGGTGCCTACTTCAGTCGTTTTATAGAATGAAGGAAGAAAACCAAATTCCCAATTACCTGTGCTGCCAGAACTCCCTAAATGCAGATTGCTGATTAATTGTGCAGGACAGCTGAAAGGATTTATAAATGGGTAACATGGACCAGGAGATCTTAACAGTGGTTCTGGAGCAGGCCATGCTTTATAAATCAGTATTTAATACTGTGCCAGCCCCAGCACAGACTATTACAATGATATAAATATGCATATTAAAAAGTTATGATCAAATTAATGTGCATGCCTTGTAGCTGTTTTTCAAGTGCTAGAAACATGTTGGTGTAGTCATGAGAACAAAAAAGAAGAGAAAAAGAAAGAAAACAAGAAATAAAAAAGGGAAACAAAGGCATTATCGGTGTCTGGAGATAATGGCCTGCAAGAATACTGAAATGGCAAAGGTGGCCAAGCCAAGGTCACGTCTTTTAAGAAAGTAACACTGAAGTGCTTTAATAGTTAAAAGGAGTCCAGAAAGTAAAAATGCCTCAGTTGAAGCCTGTGTGCCAGAATTTTTAGCTGTGAACTCTTTTTACTCTTTTTTAACAACCAGGTTATAAACCCCTGACAGGCATTACTCAGAATAGCAAAAGCTGGCTGAAGCTTTAATTGCAGCCATATGAATGGTGCTGCTCTAAGTAATGAACAAATCCCCTGTCTGAAGAGGAACAGGAATACCATGGATGTGTTAAAAGATTTCAGAATGTGTTGGTTTACCTTAAAATAGTACCAGGGAAATGGTCAGATTTCTTTTCTCCCCAGCTGCTGTTCAGGACAGCAGCCCCTCGATGCCAATCCTTCCTAAGGTATTTCCAGAAAATGTGTAACACCTGAGTGTGGTGCCCCAAAAATCAATGTAAATGTCTGCATTGCTCTTAGATCAGGCTCTAAGGCCTTTCCTAAAGGAGAGAGGCTCAATTATGGAGCATAAATCCTCTCCTGAGCAGTGGGCAGTGTAAGGAGCGGTGTAAATGTGCTCTGTGCCCTGAGCTGCTGTGCAGCCCTGTTCAATGCCCGGGGTGTGCAGAGGTTACCCAGGCCTTGCTGCAGAGGCACAGGCAGCCAAACATCATCCACAGCTGCATGCAATTTTTCCTGAGGTCAGGAAGGTTATGTTTTAAAGCTTCCCATCATGCCTGCTCCTTCAGTGCCTGCTGCTGCCCTCTGCAAGCAATTACTAGGCCAGATTGTTACTGGCAGCAGTCCTGTGGCACCACGTGCAAACTGGAAATCAACCCACTGCATTCCCTGCTCTGTGCTCAGGCAGCACCTTCAGCTTGTGCAGAAGAGAAGGCACCTTCCCAACCATGGGAGTGAGCGTGAGGAGAAGGAGAAATTGTCCTGTGAGAGCCTTCAGGCAGAGATTCAGCCTTTGTGGTCACATAAGGAGGTGGGACACAGTTCCTGTGTACCCAGGGACACCCCAACTCTCCTTACTGACCAGACACACCTCTCAATTATTCTTGAAAATATCATCATGTACAGCCTCAAAAACTCAAACAACATCCTTTCATGTGCTTCTGGGCTTTATTTTTGTTTCTTTTTGTAACATGGAGGTAGAAAAGTGTGAGGTAAAAGAAATGGCTGCATGAAAATGGCCTTTACTGTGAGTTATAAATATACTGGTTTGACCTCTCTCTGAATATCAAATCAAGGAAGATTCAAAGGACACAGATAGCATGGGAATAATAATTTCATTTCAAGAAAATACCTTTTCAATAAAATAAAAAAAAGGACATATAACTCTCTAGGTCTATAATCTTGTCTTTCTTGATAATGGGAAGATGAATGAAGATCACTAGCAGGGGAAACATAAGGAAGCAGAGAAAAGAGATATGTCTACTGCAGCAAATTAACCTGTCAACCTTGTTTAAAAGGGTTATTTTTAAACTCTATTAGCTTCAGGTTTTCATAGCTGTTCAACATCTTCATATTCTTATACCACTACCCTACACAATTCAAGTGCATACACAGACTGCAAAGTGCCAAGGATTCCCTGGTAATTTTAGTTTCTAACCCAAGCTATTGATTCCTGAAGTATGAGCAGAGAAGAACAGTAACCGTTCTTGACTTACTGAAAAACTTTAGGGGCAACACAAGATTCTCAACTGATGAGTACAGTGAAAATACCATAAAGGGAAAGAAACTTTCCCAGAGTCCATGTGCAATGGAAATTCAGTTACAGTAAGAATGGAAAACTGCCCATGGCTTTCACCCTTGAAGTCTCTGAGCTTGAAAAATAATTAGGACAGGACTTCCATCCCCTAACCTTCAGTGCAGTGAGGCAGTGTCTGACAACACAACATTCCCTGAGAGGCTGTGCCTGTCTGGGCAGCCTGGACACATCCAGATCCACCCTCCAGCCATGAGGGTCTAGGAAGGAAGGCTGAGGGGAGCCTGTGCAGCCACACTGGGTAAAGCACCCTAGGGACAGGAGAAATCTTGCTGCGCCCTCTCCTGCCTCCGAATATTAAGAAGACGTGGACCATGCTTATGGTCTCCAGAAAAAAAAAATCCCACTTGATACATTTGTATCCTCAGGCATAAATAGATAAACTAAAGCCACACTGTAGCTCACCTCCATTTCACCCCTCCTAGCTACAAAGCTGTAGCTGTTGCCCAGGATCTGCTGTCCTGGCTCCAGCACATCCCAGACACTCTGCTGGGACTCTGGCTTTAGCTTTTCATCCTTATACCAACTCTCAGAAACAAGGCTTCTGCTCCGTGCTGTGTGTGTTATTTTACCAAGGCACTGGCCATGGCACAGGAGTACCCAGGTGAGAGCCAACCCTTCCTCTCTGATCCCTGCCCTGTGCCCTTCACCCCCAGCCCAGGCTGCCCAGGCACTGACCTTGACTTTCTGTTGGTGGTGGTAGATCTGCCAGGCGATGTGAACGTGCATAGCACACCACTTGCCAGGTTTCTGGGAAAAAAAAAAGACACGAATCAGTAACTTTCAAAAACTTCTGATGCTTTATTCTATTTCTAGAAGAAAACAGACCCTGAGCCCTGCCTGGTTTGGTCTGGGGGATCCCCACGCCAAGTCAACTGAAAGAAAAGGGTTCCCTCTCCATCCTCCTGGAAAACCAGAAATGAAAGACTTGTCTCTTGCCAGGGAATTTATCTGGCTCTCCATGAATGCTACAGCTAGACACACTTCTCTAATCCCCTGATGGCACTGGCTGAGAGTGCAGCTTGTGCTGCTGAAAGCTGTGAAGCTGTGTCCCAGTCAGCAGCTGCCCTGCACAGCTGGACTCTTCACAGCTGCACACTCAGGTCATTTCCACAAATGGCATTGGCATTTCCACCAGAAGATGAAAATGGAAGTGGTTTAAAAGGTCACTCTGGTTTTCAAAATTCATCTGACTCTCTCATGTAATTGCTGGCCTGTCCCTCCGGAACTTCAGCTCATAAATGTGCTGAAAACACTGGAGGTCACTCAATTCACTCTTTACATCCTCCCTGTCCCCCCCAGCCACAGGGAGGAGAGAGGGAGGCAAGAACCAGAGAGCTTGTTATGCCTCCTGGTGAGTTTGTACTCCATTTCCAGCACAGCTGGAGACTGTCTGAAAAAGACTCATTTGAGGAGATACTTTCTCCAATTTTTCTAACTTAGGGGTCTGTAGTTACCTACACAAGTAATGATTCCTGCAGATTTAAAAATTATCGCAGGAATTTAAGAGTCTCCTTAAGCTACTTGTGAATTAAATGTTTCACAAACTATGGCACGTGGTCTGCCTTCTATCTGTAGCTGTGTATCAACCAATAATTAAATCATAAAAAATAAACTCTATCTCCCAGACATACTACCCTAAACTCAAGTCTTTTGCTAGTTTGCAAAATCTGGCTGTGCTAGTGGTTTAGTAAGTCCACGAAATCAAAATCTAGATCTTTTTCTTGACTATGCTGAAAAATTAACAAAACCCCCTTTTAGATGAATGATGGACAGTATCTTTAGACCCCTATTTCTAAAATATTTTGTGTTTAAAGTGGATTGTCAGATACCTGGGTGGGATGTACCACACTGAATAACACTGAAAACACACAGTAAAATAATAAAGCAAACTCCTTCAGAGTACAGTGAAATAAGAGGGAATCACTGCCAGGATCTCTAGGATGTGCCTCAGGAAACCATGATGGAAGGATCATCAATATTTAACCTCAAGTATTCACATGAGGGGTTGCATGAGAAGAGCAAAACTTCCAACTGTGAAACTCTGCCTTGTCCTTGAGTGATCAGGAGCTGCAGGAGTGCCCGTGCTCTCCCCAAAAGCAGGGCAGAACTGCCCAGGTGACACTTGGCAGCTCTCATTTGGAATTATCTGTGCTGCAGCCTGGTGGGAGTGAGCCGAGCTTGACAAACGGGAGCACAGGAAGATATCTTACCCTCAACATGGGCCTGAACGGATCTGTCAACTGTGAAGAAGAAATGACAGCTTGGTTACATGCCTGTCACTCAAACAATTGCTCTAATTAACAAATCTGTATTGCTTCATTAAGAGACAAAATTAAAATGTTAGAATTTTACTTTCAAATGAAGCCCTTTTGGATAATAATTAGTCCTGAGCCTCCGTCTCCGTGCTGTCCCCTCCCCCTGGCTGTGGCACCTGAGTGGTGACGAGCAGCTCCACCAGGCTCACACAAAGCTCTGGCCCCTGGCAGCAGCAGCAATTTGTTGATTTAATGCTGCAGAAATGGCTGGTTAACTGCACTGATGGAGGCACAGATCTGTCCTTTGGGCAAACTCCTGCTCTCATCTTTCAGAGCTCCTCAGCTCATGGCAAGGCAGGATAATGGACAGGGCTCAATCCCACTGGGGGATGGGATGGCTGGAATGGGGTGTCAGCCATGCCCTGCACACCAGCAGTGTGTCTACCCACCAGCCAAGGTCATGGCCTTGTGCCTCACTGCTGCCTGAGCTCTTCTCTGGCATAAATGGGCTTTGCCTTAATTATTTTCACACTGAAACAGATGTTGGTAAACAGGGCCCATATAAAAACCCAATTTTCTCATTTTTATTTTTGATGTTGCCTGTTGGGGTTTTTTTTGAGTATATTATTTTCTTCTTCCCTTTTTTTTTTGCTCATATTTCATCAATAAATGCTGGGAAATAATTCAATTTATTGGGTAGTGCTCATTTGGTTTGGATTTTCTGTTTTGAAATGCAATACTAAAGGAGATTTATAGGTGCAGAAGGTACTTAGCAGACGCAGTGATGGCACAATGCATCATCTTGAAATAATCGAAACTCACTCCCAGTTGAAAAGGAACATAAAGCTAAATGACTTCCTGATGGGAGGCTCTGGTTATCTCTGCACTTAGATAAACAAACAGAAATGTGGTTCCTTTTGGTTTAAAGCTGAACCTCAGCTCCACTGCTGAGCAACCCAAAGTACTGGAACTTGGCCCAACACTAAGACAACAGCTCTGGAAGTTCAGCCATGCCACAATTTGGAATTTTAGGGAGAGCTCCTCAGTGCTTTTGTCTGACAGTTCTGCTAAAATTTGAGTGTGAAGTTCCTCATGGAAATAATGGCCATGAATTCAAACACACCAACGACCCTTGGGCAGAGAGAGAAAGTGCTGAGGCAACAGATGCTGTTCACATCTGCTGGAACTCAGAAATCCAGAGGCACCAAGTGATCAATAAAGTGCATCCGTATTTCACTGGGGCAATCAATGCTACAGTAACCCAGGGAATAGCTGTCATTACCCACATTAAAAACAATTACAGAGTACAAACACAAATCTTGGGGAGGTTTGTACATTTTCTACATTGAATTGGACTTTTATGCCTTTACCTGGCCTGGAGGGAGAGAGCTGCCAGCAAGGACAGAGTTCTGCCATTGCACAGGGGCTGTTTTAAATGTTTCCACAGAATTTCTGCAGCCCTCCCTGATGAAACAGCTCAGACAGCTTTGGTTCTAGGGTGTTAATTTGGACATACTGAAGGTGGCAGCTTTAGCATTCAAGGTTTTCAGGAGGAACAGATTTACGTGAGAAAAAGAAAACATTTTTTACAGACCCGTGGATCCTTCTGTAGAAGAGTATGTGGGACTGTTCCAGGTCTGGCTGCAACATCAATAGGATTGGAAGTCTGGGAATTCCACAAGGAGAGACAACATTAATGAGCTGCACAACAGTAACAATGCCTACAAGCAACAGAATGTGCAAAATAATAGTTCTTTATCATTACATTGTCTAAGCAATGAAGACAAACTTGTTATAAAGGAAAAGAGAACCATTATAATCCACTCAGTAATATGAGTATTATCATCTCCATATCCACACTTTGATTGTCCACCAACTTCCCATTACTTAAATCAAAACCACTGAGGGAACAGTGACTGTTTAAACTACAAAATCTTCTGATGTGAAAAACCTGATTAGGAACACATTTACAACACAGCATCAAAAGCAGCATTTGGAGGACCCAGCCCCTGCTCTGCTGACTATCAGTGATGCACTCAGCACACAGAACACCACTGCACAAGGACCTCAACTCCATCCACAGGGACTGCCACGATATGGGTATCAGAAAACATCCAGTTAGAAAAAATTAAAGCCCTTTTCATTATTTGAATGTAAATAGTCAGTTAGTAAAATGCAGTTTTGTGGGGGGAAAAAACCCAAACAAAAACCCCCCCAACCCCTCTACATTTAGACAGAGCTTGTTCCTATGTCAAAATGAAGAAAACAGAAATCAGCTCCAGCATAACTAACAATTAAATAAGAGAGTTGTTAACAGTCTGATTACCATACAGACGAAGAATCCCACTAATGAACTGCAATTTACATATTCAGTCATTAGAGTGCATGGGCCAATTTAAGGAAGAAGGTGTCTCCTCTGCAGAAATTCCACCCCTGATTTCAGCCTTTAGCTGCAGAGACTACAGACTGACTTCCTCTCACTGATAAATAAAATGACTCCATGAAAACAAAAGAGAAAAGCCCTGAACTCGCCACGTTTCTCTCCCCCAGCTATCACCCATGAGGAGAGCCAAATCAGGGTTCTGCACTGTGCTGGAGCTGGGAGGTAATTATGGAAATGAGTAAACAATAATGAGCACCATTTCTTAAAATCTTGATTATTACATGACCTTTCCTTAATGCACACTATCTCAGAACTAATTATATTGCTTCTAAAGTTAACTATGCCTTTATATAATTTTTTTTTTAAATGTTCACAGATGCATCTGAACCCAATGACAAATAATTCTCTTTGTGGCAAATTTGGAAAAAGGCAATTGTCCCCTGTGGAATGAAGCTGTGGGTCAGAGCTCAGCTGCTCCAGGATGTGAAGCCCAGGCTAAGCCCAGCCCTGCCCTGGCTCCCAGGGTGTATCTGAGCAGTACCAAGAAATTCCTGCCTTACCTTGGGCTGGAAAGCTCCTTGCAGCGAGCCAAAGGGGCCAGTGGGAGGGATCATGGGAGGAATACCTGATACAGCTGGAGGATAGGAGTGAAACAGCTGCAACAGAGAGAGAAAAACATCAACACTGAGTCACCACCAGCACAGGCAGCTCAGGAGGACACAGACAGCATTCCTGCAGAACAGTAGGAAAATGTTACATGGAGAAAACTGAGAAGCATTGAAGTGATCTCATTGCAACAATGTTAGTTAAGCAGTCGATGGGATGTTCACAAATGTCATGAGGTTTAGAGCTTAAAAGCAGTTCCAAAATCAGACAGCCAGCAACCTGTACCTGCCTTGGGCCAGCAGAGCATAAGGGAGACATTTGCCCCTCAATTATTAATTTTTAAACTGGAGAGAGGTTTTAAATTATTTCAGTCCGTGACTCGTTTCAAGAGAAAAGGCAGAATCCTGAGCTGAATGAGACTCAGAAATCTCCTGTTTAAGTGGAAAAAACCCTTACGAGTTCTAGGATATTATATCATTAAAACTCCATTAGTAGGTCGGGATTTTAATGGTATCTGTAGGAAATGAGGAAAGTATGCACAATTCTTACTTCATTAGCCTGTCTGAGAGGATATCCTGCCACATCTAATACTAGCAGACAGACAGTCTGATTTGTCAAAGATTAGTATTTAAACAAAATGTTAAGGCAGAACTTCCCAGAAATGTATGGGAGTTTTTTTATAAAGAGAAACTGCTCAGCACAAAAACGTGCCCATCTCCACTGACCTCTCTGACCCCAGGGCTCTGTCCTAAGGGAATTTGAGGGAAAAAAAAGGGCTGCTCTGTGCTTATGCAGACAAACACAAAGGAAACAAATAAATTCTTCCCTATGAGGGTGGGCAGGCCCTGGCACAGGGTAATGTGGCTGCCCCTGGGTCCCTCACAGTGTCCAAGGCCAGGCTGGACACTGGGGCTTGGAGCAGCCTGGGACAGTGGAAGGTGTCCCTGCCATAGCAGGGGTGGAAGAGATGGTTTTTAACATCCCTTCCAGCCCAACCCATTCTGTGATCCCATGATAAACCATCACATCCCAACCTGCCCTTGTCTCTGTGCTCTGCTGGTGAACCTTTGGATCTTGCAGTGACAGAAAGCTCTCTCAGTTCCATGAAAATGCTGCTCCCCAAACTGCTTCCTGGCAGGAGTCAGGGACTCAAAGCATCACACTCCAAACCCATTCTCAGCATGAAACCTCTGGATCTCAGAGGGGATGGATCTAGGAGGGGATGGATCTAAGAGAGGATGGCTGCCAGCTCCACTGGAATTGCCACCCAAAAACCTAACAGGGTTCTCTGGCTGAGACCAATTCCCCTCTGACCATGGCTGAGCAAACTCAAACTGCTGTGGGCTACTTTTAAGATCAAAATAAATGAGTTAATGGCCAATTGAACAGAAGCAGGACTGGGCAAAGTCAAAGACTGGACATGAGGAGTGGGAAAACACTGAGCAAATCCCATCCCAGAGTAAATCAGTACCACAAAGTTGTGATGGATTTGGATATGCCAGGTGTACACGTGTGCTTTTCTTCATCATTTTTTCTCCCACTAGCTTATCTTGCAAGGTCATTTATCCATATTGTATTTACTGAAAGCTGAGAAAACATTTCAGAGGTATCAGAAGATTTTCTCAGTTTAAAAGCCTGGTATTGAGACTCCATTCATGTTGCTGCTGTTGTTTTTAATTCTATTTAATTTGGACCTACTCCATCCAATGGTGCAGAAAACATTTTGAGATTAGTTGATACTGAACTGTAGGCATTTCAGAAACCATTAAGAGACATTTGTCCTCATTTACAATAACTTTTAATGAGTAAAATGTGCTTCAAATTCCCCAGTGTCTTCTGTCTTTAATTCTCTGTGTAATGGACTAATTCTAAGTGATGGGAAAAGACGTAATACTTTGCATTCTATTGGCTATGACTAATAATAAGCAATTTTTTTCCTCAGTTTTGTAACAACTGGTAAGTTAAACAAATGTGACCTTTCCTCAAGGTCAGAATTATTAATAAAATATAGATAGTTTATCTCCATGATTAATTTGTATCAGTCAAGTTCCTCCAGCTTTCAAAATCCACCTTTCATAGTCAAGTGCTTCCTTCTTCCCAAGTATTCCTTCTCTTTTGAGCAGCAGTTTTGCCTTCTAGCTTTCCCTGGAGAAACATGCAGTGACCCCAGCTTCCCTTGGCCAGGTGTATGTGATGCTAAATTAGACTTGGCAGCAGCTGCAGGTAAGAGCAAAGCCTCACTGTGCTAGAAGAGAAGAAACAACACTGATTTAAAACTCAACATTAGCTTCTATGTCAGCTGCACTCCCAAAGTAGATGGATTTTAAGCCTCAAGCAGACCCTGTTCTCCTACAAAGCTCACCCACACTTACTGCCAATTTTAAGGGATCTGAGTTCCAGGTGTGGATCTGCAGTGGAAGCTGCTGACAGGGAGCTGTCCCTAGGAACAGCTCTGTGCAACTGCCACATTCTGACAGTATTTATATTTCTCCTGCCCTGTGGGTGTACCCCCAGCTCAGCTGAGGGGCAGCTCCCATTCCCTGTGCCCTGCCCAGTCCCAGGGGTGGGAGCAAGGGACACTGGGCTGGCCTGGCTGGGGTGGTAGCAGGGGACACTGGGCTGGCCTGGCTGGGTCACAGACACTGCTAGCCCAGTGCAGACACCACAGGCATTCCTTGGGAGCAGCTGCTTAGTGTCCCACAGTGACCATGGGGCAGCCCCTTGCCAAGGACAAACCTTTCCCCAGGGAAGGCAGGAGGGAACAGATTGGCCTTGGCCTCAGCAAGGCTCCCTGGCTAAGGGAGCACAGCATGGAGCTCTCCTGACCTCAAAGGGGGTGATGCCATAACCTCTGCAATCCAGGTAACTCCCAGATTTCTGAGATCTGAATTTGAACAGCAGAGACAGCTGGAGACTTCTGCAATGCTTCCTATCTTACATTGCCAATTTCTGTGCTTGATTTGTCTAAAATCCATGTACTGCCTCCCAATTCTGTGTTCCTGCTGGGATCCACAGGCCACACTGATGACAATCTATCTCCTGAACCTGTGTGAAGCTCAGCAAATCAGAGTGCAATTTAACACTGGTGCAGCTGAGCAGCAGTGAGTGAGCAGCATTCCCTTTGGAGTGGAAGTGGAAATGTCTGCCCAGTGCTCCTGGCGCTCTGAGCCTGCAAACAGAGCCCCAGCAACTCAAATGAGGTGCCAGACATGGACAGGACTGTCCAGGGGCAGGACAGGCTGTGAGCAGGGGGTGTGTGTAATCCAGACACCATTGTCTTAACCAGTTTTTTTTGCCCAGTTCCACTTCTAAGCAAAACCAACATATAAAGCCAAATGCTCTGCAGATTTCTGAGTGCTGATGCAGTACTCCTTCTCTCATCAAAATATTGCTCTTGGATTAAAAAACTCTTGCCAGACACCTGCCTCTGCCAGTAGGATGAAGAAAATACAACCCAGAGTTCAGCAGCAAATCAATCAGTGGATTCAAACCCTAGGAGCAGAAGCTTTGCATTTAACTGGAGTTTTTAAAATCAGTTCATCTTGATAAGTAACATTTTTGGTAGCTTAGGTAAACACATCTAGTGCATGGCTGGATTCATGTTGCTGTCATCAAACAGAGCTTTCAAAACATAACAAGCCCAGTGGATCAGATGAGCCTTTGAAATCTGAATAATAAGACAGGTTTAAAGATTTTATCAAATAAAATATGATAGATTGGGGAAACTATTAGATTATTTATCCCTGAAGGATTTGTATGATAGTTTGTCAGTTCGTTTCAAGTTCATTAGCAAAAATATCAGCCCAAGGGTTTGTGGCACAACTGAAACACCGTGATGGAATCACTGCTCTCTCCTGCTTCATGGAACAGTCAGCTCTTCTGTCTCATCTGTTCACATCAAACCTGGCTCCAAATGGTGTGTGAGCAAGAGATCTTTTGATTGGAAAAGCTGATACTGCATCTTTATCAGAAACAAGCACCATGAACGCAAGCCTTCAAAAGCCAAAGCAACCAAGGACGATAATGGTAAATCCTGGAGTGATGATTAGGGAGAGATTTGACACTGTGCCATTGATTGAGTGGTGATCCCAACCCACCACAGAAAAGCAGTGAAGTCAGTTGGAAACAGAGCAATGAAACTCACACTGTGACGGTAGAAGGGGTCAACTTTTGTAGGATATTTGTCAAACTGCAAAGGGATCAAAGCACAAACTAGTTACTTTATATTTTCTTGCTTTACTTCTGTTGGCAAGATAGAATACCACTTCTTTATTACTGGGCAACCAACAGAGAGGAAAAAATACGCAGAAAATTAGTTTCCAATTAAACTGTCTGGGATTTTTCTTCCTTCAAAGTAAATCAAGATCTTTTCAGGACAGAACAAAGGAGGAGGCCCCAGAGTGAACACTCCAAGCAGGACTGGCCAGAGCCTCGTCCCTCAGTCCTGTGCTGTCACCTGAACCTCACACTGTGACAGAGGGACAGCCCTGCCTCTCCTGCCCAGACACCCCTGGGCAGCACGGAAGCCCTTCCCCACAACCTGGCCAATTCTCCACAATACTTTTGTAATAAAGAATAGAGTTGTGCTCTACTTATCCTCACATTTCTGCCTGTGGTACGCACCATGGGCGGTGCTGGCGTCGGCATGATGGCAGTGGGAGGGATGGCGTGGGGGAAGGGCGTGAAGGTGTGCTGGTGGGTGTGTTGGTGTGTGTGCTGGTGCTGGTGCTGGTGCTGGTGGAACTCTGTCCTCAGGTAGGGCGGCGGGCCCAGTGAGGCCCCGCGGTCGGCGCTCTGCGAGGCCAGGAACCGCGTGTTCAGCTCCTGGCGCAGGAGGTCTTGTTCTGAAACACAGA
>VZSR01003083.1:1290901-1356324 GCA_013398615.1 Brachypodius melanocephalos | reverse complement strand
CAAGGTGTGGCCTCACTAGTGCTGAGTATGGGAGAAAACAAACAATAAAGCAACACACACGCCCTCCCCCAAGCTCTGGGGCTTTTCCAGGCCTTGTGCCACTTTCTTTACTGTCTGTGGTAGCAACACTGTATTTAAAACTTGCCAGTGACAAATCATGACAGAGTAAAGGGTAGCAAAGCTCTCTCAGGCCTTCCCTCAGATCTCAAAGGCCTGAGACAGTACAAAGTTTCCATCTCCCCTCCCACCAAGCCTATTTTCACATTCCTCTGAGCATTTATGGACACAGACACAGTCCTAAATAGGTGAGGGTGGACGAACAGGCTGGAGTGAGCAAACAAGCGGCTGCTGCTCACATGAGCACCCTGGTGCATGGACACAAAATGATGGTACACAAATGCTCCATTTTCCTCCCCTCGGTGACCTGTGCAGGCCCTGGCACAGGTTGCCCAGAGCAGCTGTGGCTGCCCCTGGATCCCTGGCAGTGCCCAAGGCCAGGCTGGACATTGGGGCTGGAGCAGCCTGGGACAGTGGGAGGTGTCCCTGGGACAGTGGGAGGTGTCCCTGGGACAGTGGGAGGTGTCCCTGCCATGGCAGGGGTGGCTCTGGATGGGCTTTGAGGTCCCCCCAACCCAAACCTTCTGAACACCCCCGAGCTCAGCAGTGCTGTGAGCTCAGCCAGCAGAGATCCTCCCTGCAGCCAGGGAAGCCATGCTGGGCACAGGCCACAGCTGCAGGAAGAACTTTGCTGAGGGGGTCACAGATTCTGTGTGGGCACATCATGAACTTTGCTGGGGTTTTTACTGTGGGTTGAACAAAACAAACCTGGTAAAGATTTTTGGAAACCTGCCTTCCAAAAGCAGTCACTGCCAGGGCAGAGAGAAAGTCCCTGGCTATGTCTGGGTGTTTGTCTGGCTTTGCTATCACTTTGTCCAGCAGTGAATACAGCCAAGAGCCCTCACCAAAAAACCCAGTTATTGTGACCAACCCCAGGGTTTGGTGCCCCACAGGTGGATCTTACCTGAGTAGGTGCTACCAGCGGGGTGTCCCGGAACCTGCAGCGTCCCTGACGTCAGCGGGGGTGGCGGGGGCAGGGCCGTGGGAGGGGCAAACATATTGGGGTGGTGTGGGTGTGCGGGGGGCTGCAGGGCGGCAGGGAAGCTGTGCAGGGGGCTGTGGCTGGCCAGGGACAGCGGGAACGGCGACGCCGACGGGTGGTGCGAGATGTGCGGGGGAGGCGCCTGGCTCTTGGCGGGGGTGCTGCTCCTGCTGCTGCTGTTAAGGACAGGAGAGGACATCAGGGCTCACGTGGAGAGAGAAAAGCCCCAGCACGCACACAGACACGACCTCAGCAGCCCCTCACGTCAAACAGAGCACGGGTGTAACTCCTGTTGCAAATCCCAGTTACCATTTCCAGTCCTACCCTTTCTCCAACACCTGCTGCGCCTGCTCTGTTATCTTTTACTTCTCATGGTACCTGCACACCTGAGCCGTGTTCACCCTCGCTGCAAGAGGTTGTCCCACAACAGCAGAAAGGAGTAATCAGCCCTGTGCATTCATTACTTAATTATCAGGTCCTTTCTACATGACTGCTCCGGGTTCATGTTTTCAGGCAAATGAAGCTCGAAATCACTGCATTAATAAAAATTTGATTTTTTTTTTTTGCTATGAATTAGTAAGATGAAAGACTGCAGAAAATGTGAAATGAAGCTGAGAAGGCAACAACAGATTTGTGCTTATTGTGCAGGTAATGCCCCTCTCTACCTTCACAATAAAATGAGATAAGACGAGTCAACAAAAGAAGTATTTGTGATTACATTGGCTGCAATTTTTCAGGTTTCATTTCCTACTAATGAGTATTTAAAATACATTCATGGAAGGCTTAATTCTCCTTGTCTTTATCTCAAATAACGACACGCTTCTATTGCAGTGACTGTTAAAGACAAGCAGTATCAGCTTGGTTAAAAATAAATCCAGGTCTTTAACACCTCCCAGTCTTTAGTCAAACCATGAAGCAGCCACAGTGCTGCTTCCCCAGGTCTTGAAGGTCACATCTGCCTGCTGGGAGTTCAGATTTGGAGAATAGCAACACAGCTTACAGCAGGGGAAACCTGAGGTCCCCAACTCAGAGGGACATCACAGATTCCTGTGCACATAGTGTTTAATTTCCCTGCTCATCTTTGTTATCCACAGATAAAAGGTGAGGCTGATCTCACTGTGGCCAGGTGAGAGAAAAACACTGAAGCCTGCAAGGTGTCAGCAGTGCAGGAAAACATGGAGCTGTGGAGTGCCTGGTATGTGACTGCTGCTGCTGGGCTGTCACCAGCTGGACCTTGATCAAGGGGCTCCTGGGCTCCTTGCCCTGGGGCATGGCAGTGCTTGGAGGAATCAGATATTTACAGGGATGGGAGGGCAAAACTGTCAGCCTTCAGAGAGCAGCCTAGCCTGCAGGAATTGGCCTTTTCTTCCCCAGATCTATACTGTGCAAAATTCCCTCCAAAAACCCAAGTATGGCAGGGAAAAAAACCCAAAGTGAATGAACTTCAAATACCCAGAGTTTACGGGATCACTGGGTCACAGAAAGTGATCTTGGCTCATCTCAGGGGAGGAATCGAGGTTAAATGCACCAAGTGCCGTTTATTTCCCAGAGATGGGCTGGGCTGTGCTGTCACTTCTCTATCTAACTCCCCTCCAGGCTCAGTCCAGCACCCCACACCCCTCTCCATGTACCTACCTTAAGCTGTTGAGACTCAAACTGCTGCTGTTGTAGGCAGAGAGCGGCTGCGAGAGGCTCTGGGGATGGGGCTGCACGGCGGGCAGGGCCGGGTGCGCCGGGGGCAGCGGCGACTGCGGCCGCGGCGGGTGCTGGCCGGCCGGGGGCTGGCCGCAGGGCTGGCCGCAGGGCTGGCTGCACGGCTGGCTGCAGGGCTGGCCGGGCTCCTCGGGGGCTGGGGGCACTGGCACGGCCGAGGCTGGCGGTGCTGCGGGAGCCTCCGGGCGCGGGGCGAGTGCGGGGCTGGGGCAGCGGCCCTCGGGCGGCGGCTCCAGCGGCGGCGGCGTCACCTGAGGACGGGGGTCTTTAGGCACCACAGGCTCAAGTATTGTGTCTTTGCTGCTGTCCTGGCTCTTCTCTTGGCTCCTTTCTAGTCCTGATATTTTGGGGACAGCTGGGCCCCTAGCACCAGGGTCGTCATTGTCAGCAAGTGCGCCAACTCCCACCTCTTTATCTGCAACAAGAAGAAGAGAGAGAAAATGGTTAAACGTGACACAGACAGGCCAACCCAAAGCCACTGCTGGGCCACTCGCACTCTGGGCAGCTCCATTTTGTTCCCATCAAGAACCAAACAGGCGAATGTGAACTTGAATCAAATCCCTCTGCCCCAGTAACTCTCCTCAAAATAAAACAGGTGGCAGAGAAGACAGACCCTCTTTAGCGCTCCTGTTCTCCATCGCTGTTACTCATCATCACTCCCTCACTGAGGGAACAAACTGAGGGAACTCAGGGAGCCAGCACCACCTGAGCTCTGTGCCTCTCACACAATGGTTAAGGCTGGAAAACATCTTTGAGACCACCAAGATCAATCCCTCACCATATTCACCGCTAAGTCATGTCCTCAAGTACCACATCCATACATTTTTTGAACGCTTCCAGGGTTGTTGACTGCACCATTCCCCTGGGCAGCTGTGCCAGGGACTGACCACCCTTTCCATGGGGAAATTCCTGCTGCTGTCCACCCTGAGCCTCCCCTGGCCCAGCCTGAGGCCGTTCCCTCTCCTCCTGTCCCTGTTCCCTGGGAGCACAGCCCGACCCCCCCGGCTGTCCCCTCCTGGCAGGGAGTTGTGCAGAGCCACAAGGTCCCCCCTGAGCCTCCTTTTCTCCAGGCTGAGCCCCTTTCCCAGCTCCCTCAGCTGCTCCTGGGGCTGCAGATTCTTCCCCGTGACACAAAATCTGAACTTTGAAACACACACTAGCAGCAGCCCTGGCTTTTTTGGTTTGGCTGATCATGGAGTGACTTACTTCTGTTTCCCGACTCTTTAATAATAATGAATATAATTATAATTTAACATCTTGGAGTTAAATTTATATATATAAATTTATATATTATAATTATAATTTAACATTTTGGAGTACATTGGAGTTTTGCTCACTGGAGCTCCACAGCAATTTCCCCTTGGAATCACTCCCCAAACCTTCTGCCAGTGTGGATCTGATCCACGGCACCCCTTGGAACAAATCCAGGGGAATGCTGCTGACCCAAGACTGGGAAAGGTTCTGCCTTGCAGGTGGGGGATCAGGAACCCATTTATGGCCATATTGCACAACAACTTGGAACAGCTGGACTTACACCTTCAGCAACTACAGAAACACAGGCCAAGGGAAACGTGAGGTTTGAAGGGGCTTGGGACAAGCTTAGAATGAAAGTGTCCAGTGTTCTAAATAACCCTGAGACAAGAAACCTTTACTCTTCCTTCTGCCAGTTTTAAGGGTTAAAATGACTAAATGCATAATGAAACACTGTCCATTCAGAGAAAATTACTGGCAGCTTCTTTGTGCCAACCCCGAAGTAAAGGAGTGAAATTCGGAGGATGGAGAGTGAACTCTGCCAGCCCGTGGCCTGGGCATGCGTTTTCCAACCACCACATCCCTGGAAGCAGTCTTGCAGCCATGTGCCACAAACATGGCATCATTTGGGTTTAATTTCATTAATAGATCAAAACTACACCACACCAGGTACCTGCTCATTAAGTGTTTTACAGGCCCACTGCAAGGGTGAACAGCATGGGAAAGCAGATTTTCATAGGTTGTAGTCAGGAGATGGGGAAAACGGGGATAAAGGAAGGCAAAGGAGAGGTAAAGAGAAGAAAAAGGAAGCAGAAAAGAGAGGGAAGAGGTAAATAGGCTCATTTGATGAGGACCTTCTTTAATGACTTTTGGAACACCTGTAACAGGCACAGAACGTCCTTCACAACTCAGATTGGACAATTACAGGGACAAGAGAGGGACTCCAGAGGGATAAAAACAATTACTCTGCCATACGCCCAAGGTGTATCTCACTGCAATAAACTGCAGGTTCTAGGTAAAGACAACTTTGCTTGCGTTAACTCTTTGGATCAATCCTCTTTGATCAAACATTATTAGAAATTAGAGTGTGATACACACGTGTTAAAGCAAGGTCCCCAAAGAGGAGAGAAATGACCAACAGTTTGCTCAGGAATAGGTGAATCTGTGTTCCCAGTTCTTATGGGTGTAGGAGTTACATGTTTTTAGGTTTGTTGGGTTTTTTTACACAGTGGCATTGAGGACTTAGGCTTGCCACTAGCAATGCCCTACTACATGGCTCTAGCAGGTGGTCTGGAAATCCTGCAGAGGTGATACTTCCAAATCTACAGGGAACACCTTGCACTCAGTGCATTCATTAAACCCTTTCCTTTGGTATTTTTAGCCTCTCTCATGTGTCACATTTATTCAGCATGGCTCAGTGCTGGCGATCTGCCCCTCCTCCCCATGAGAAAAGGGCTGGGAATGCCTCTGTCTCCTGGGTGTTTGCTGCTGCTGCTCACATCCCCATTGCACAGCCCCTGAGCTCCATCCCTGTGAGGCTGCGCTTGGAAGATGCAGCCTGCAGTAAAATCAGTGCTATTCCCAGTCTCCCACCGTGGGTTCTGCCTCTCCTGTGTGACAGCAGTGCACCCACACTGAGCCCCAGCCCAGCTGTGCAGGAGTCCCAGCACACACAGCCCTGCCTGCTGACAACCATGATGTATACATCAGAACCAATTCTCAGCCCCACTGTATCTATTTGGGGAGTTGAAATCCCCCCTCAGTGATAAACGTCACCAATCACAGGTTTCACCAGGAGGGCTGCAGTCCTCATCAACAGCACTGCAAGGTCACACAGACAAGATTGCTCTTTTCCTACCATGACTGACTGCCTCAGTGCAAGAACTCTGGGGGAAAAAAACCCCTTAATGTCACTATGACACAGACAACCCAACTTTCTGAGATTGTTTATCATCAGAGGAATTCATCTCCACCCAACAGCTAAGCAAGCACAAAGCTATCTTTATTTGCTGGCTGTCTCCGCACTCTGCTTTGGATAAAGTGGAACGACTGCACTGGGATTCAGGAGGGAGTGACTGTGATGTAACTTCCATGTTGACACAGGCTCTCCTTTTTCCACTGAGTTGATACTGCATCCACCAATAGCCAGTCTTCCACTGAAAAAGGAATAAGGCCAGAATTTGATGCTGAGGACTGAGGAACATTCACATTTCCCAGACAGGAAATGCAGCTTTCACTATCTTCCATTCCTGTGCCCTTCGATTAGCCTGAAATCTCAAATTCCTCTTTTTATCACTCAAACTCACAAACTCAAGACACAGAACTCCAGTCCCCCTCCACGTGAGCCTGCTGTGTATGTGACTATCACTGGCTTGGCTCCATCACTCCAGGGAACAGCCAAGGCCACCCTGGGGATCCCTCAGGTAAGCCAGGTGACCCCCAGAGACTCTGCAGCTGGGAGAAGCAGCAAACACTTCCCTCTGGAGACACGGACTTGCATAACAAACACAGGCAACGTGCAGCTTTCCATCACTGTCTCTCTAATGTGCAAACTGCTAAAATTTGACCTGACCTCTGCGTTCTGGCTCCCATCTGAGTGGCCCTAAAGAGTTAAAGGTTGGCCAGAGGTGGCCAGTTGGGAACACGACAGCCCCAGAAACAGCCCAGCTGTTCTCCACTGACAAAAAGGTGCTGGTGGAATTTGCCAGATGTGACATTCCCGGAGAATCATCAATGCAGAACCCTCTCATTGTGCCTGGCCAAGATGTTTGCAGATGGGTTCAGCATGTCTGGGAGCACCAAAGAGCACAGAGAGTGCCAAGGGCCAGCACAGGGTGTGCCATGGCCACCCCAAGCCCAGCCAGCCCTGAGTGTCCTGGGCACCCCTGACCTTGGGGAATGAAATGCCCTTGGGGACACCCCTGCAGGAGCATGTCAAACCTACAGCAGCCAAACAATCATCCAACTTTTCCACGTCCAGGTGTGAGACAGCCAGGTCTGGGGTGTCATCCAGAAACAAGGCTGTACCATATCCTGTCACTCCTCCTTCTGCCTGCATCCAGATTCAGCCTCTCCATGCCCAGCCTCAGGCAACTGCAGAGATCAACTCAGAACCAGCTCTAAATATTCCACTTTCCTGAGAAGAAAGTCTAGGACTAAGCTCAAAGTCCTTATTGTACAGGCAGGAAAATTATAGGAGTTGTCAGTGTTCTGCAGCATTATCTTTCTGACTGAGCATTCACCCTACCAAAGAAATATTTTATCACATCATTTAATTTAAAAATAGTATTAATTTTCTTTCACTGCTTTGGTAAGTTGAACTCTTGACAACACTGTATCTGCCTAACTCAAATTTTCTCCAAACTTCTTAATGCAAGATAAAAATCCAGATCTTTCTAACTCATTTTCTCCAGCTTTACTATGGATAAGTGCAGAGTTGTACAAACTGTCACAACCTCTGGAGTCCTGGAATGCAGGATAGATCCACCCCACAGACCACCAGCTCTTTACAAGCACTTTACAAGGCTTGAAATAATTAATCAGCCTGCAGCCCTGATTGTCCATTTCATATTGATTAGACGTTGGTCAGTGCAGTATCTGGATAGGGAGAGGCAGGTGCCAGGAGCTGTTACTGCCAGGAGGGAGGAGGCTCTGGATGCAGCAGCCAACACGCATCAAACAGGCCCCAGAGCAGCTCAGCTGTTGTACTGGATACACATAATTTGCTAAAAACAATTTCTCATTTTTAGCACACAGTCATCTTTCATCCTAATTTCCAAGGACACTAACAAAGCATTTGATTATGCAAATGAAGAACATGCCTTCGAAAGCACAGTGCCTTGCAGCTCTGTCATCTGCTGGTAGCAATTACTCCACACTGAGCAGGTATTTAGCACAAGTGAACAGCAAAGCTGGTGACACACTTTGTACTTAATTATAAAATAGAGAAGAAAATCATTCAGGACAAAAGATTTTGCTACCTCCTGTTAAAAATGTTTATCTTCTGCACTGAAAGGGATTTAATTGTCAGCAATGACACTGCAGATCAATGAAAAGAAGCACTTAGTGGGACTGCACAAGACGTTGACAATTCTTCAGTCATTGAGCTGCTTCTGGCCTTGATTTGAGAGTGCAGAGTTGTCCAATACTGCACATGAAGCCATTTATTTCATCCAGCTGTTAAACAGAACATACTCCATAAATGTAACTCCTAGAGCTGTACACTGGGAGCATTTGATAGCACTTATTTCATTGTTTTTAAAAAGCACCTCTTGATTTAGTACAAAGGAATGGGGTAAAGCTTTCTAGAGGGAAGGTAAGAAGGGAATATCCCAATACCCCTGTCTGTCAGGACTCCTGGTACTTTAGTAAGTAGGAAGGAGCTGCAGACAGGTGTAATACCCTCACAGACCCTGCAAGAACTCAATCCTGCTTCAACACACACAGCCAAAGGTTTATTTCCAATAAAATCTCTTGACTTCCTAACCCATCCAGCTGGGAATCAATAAATGACATCATTAACTACACAGCCCCAATGTATTTCACAGCCAGGTCCTGAGGGATGACTGAAGGAGCTCCAAATGGGCTGGAAAACTTCCCAGGTGGGAAGGGATGCTGACAATGTCACTGGGGAATATTCTTTACTAATAATGGGTTTGTGATCAAAGAGTTTCACCTTCCTGTTTCATTCTGCATTTTAATCTAAGACATCTAGATCTTGACAATTCTTCTAAAGCACACCCAGGCACACACAAAGCCCTTGTGAGGCCAGGCTGTGCTTCCAACCCCTCTGGCACCAGCACAAGGCTTTTCCCAAACTGGGGCACAAACCTGGGAGCCAGGCTACAAATCCCACCTGCCCAACCATGAGCTCTGCTCAGACTGCCTTAGATCCAAACACCTGAGAGTTTCTGTCATGACTCTTCTGGAATTGTGGCAAAACCCAGGGGCTTGTTATGCACCTAAATCTCAAGAGTTACAGAATCCCAAAATGGGTTGGGAGGGACCTCAAAGCCCATCCATTCCCATCCCCTGCCATGAGCAAGGACACCTTCCACTGTCCCAGGCTGCTCC
The DNA here is from genome assembly GCA_013398615.1 of Brachypodius melanocephalos. NCBI lineage: Eukaryota > Metazoa > Chordata > Aves > Passeriformes > Pycnonotidae > Brachypodius > Brachypodius melanocephalos. The sequence goes on along the minus strand of VZSR01003083.1, from coordinate 1,347,188 downwards.
AAGCCCCAATGTCCAGCCTGGCCTTGGGCACTGCCAGGGATCCAGGGACAGCCACAGCTGCTCTGGGCACCCTGTGCCAGGGCCTGTCCACCCTGCCAGGGAACAATTCCTTCCCAATCTCCCATCCAGCCCTGCCCTCTGGCAGTGGGAAGCCATTCCCTGTGTCCTGTCCCTTCATCCCTTGTCCAAAGCCCTTCTCTGCCTTTCCCCCTCCTCTTTTGGCTGTCACAGGAACACCCCATGACCCCTCAGTGGGCAGAGCAGAAGGGTGGGAGAGTGTTTCAAACCTGCCCAGAGTAAATGAGGTGACAGTACAAGACAACAACCAATTAAAACCAGAAAACACAGCAAGGCTGGATAATTTTCTCCAATTATCAACAGGAACATCACCTTAGCACAGACTTAACCCCATCAGAGGACAAGGGGAGGAAAATAACTTGAGTTTATCCATTGCATCCCCCTTCCTTATTATTGATTTGCCTTGGCTACAGATCCACAATATTCCCTGAAATTCCCATGACATCTGCTCATCCCACTTGTGTGTGACAGGATTACCTGAATGAGCTTGAACAAAACCAGCTTTCAAAAGCAGCTTGAAAGATATAACCCTGTGAACACTGATCAAATGTAACCTGACAGCTCAGTTTAATATACCAAGGACCACAAAGATGTGTGTGATGTGTTTATACAGCAAAATAACACATCTATTCCCCCTGAGAGGTGTCACAGCCCCAGCTCACCAGCCACACAGCCCTGGCTCCTTTGTGGATTTGCTCTTTACAGCCAAAGAATTTCTGATTTTAAAGGCATGATGCCAATATAAATAGAGAGCTTAATAACACTTGCTAACACCAAGATGAAGCTCAGCACAACCATGAGAATTCTCATTTTTAATTACAACTATTTCAGCTCATTGGTGTCTACAAGGAAGCTTTGCTGAGCTTCCACATCCCAGCCCACCATGGGCGTCACTTTACACTGTTCTCAGGCTTGGCACTATTTTCCTTGTGTTTCCAGTGCTGCAGAGAAAAAGATTGATGATAGAGAATTATGGAGTCATGAGGGTTGGGAAAACTCTCTAAGATCATTGAGTCCAACGCTGCCACGGCCACCACTAACCCACATCCCCACATGCCAGATCTGCACATCTTTTCACTCCATCCAGTGGTGGTGACTCCACCACTGCCCTGGGCAGCTGTGCCAGGGCTTATCCAATGTCAGCTCCAACTGCCCAGGAAAGACTCCTCTGGTCTGGATTGTAACAAGTGCAGAAATGAGAAACTATTTATTGTTTCTAGTCAACATTAAATGTTTTAATTATATGTGTCCAGCAACACCCAGCTCTTTGCAAATTGTCTGAATTTCCTGGCACCTGAAAGCAAAATTCCAGCAAAGGTACAAAGTCAGCGTGATGGTCCTTGTGAGCCACTCTTCACTCCTGACAGAGATGCTGTCTTCAGGGAAGCTCCAACTGAAGTGTTTCACCCCAGAGTTGTGGATCATCTGTGCCCTGCCCACACAGACCACTAAACAGGCCCTGTGAAAGTGCCTTTGCACATCACCACGAGCAGTGCTCACCTTCAGGACACACCAGCTGACCTGTCCACAGTGAGAACAGCAGAGCCGCAGGTCAGGGTGGTTTTGTTATGAAGGAGAAGCTGTCTGAGAGGCTGAGCACATCCTAAACAGAGCAGCAGGAACGAGCACTGGGCTCACAGCTGATATAGTATCTCCAGCTCAGTTCAGCACAGAGCCTCGCTCATAATCTGAATATCCACAATACACGGTGAGCAATGAAGAATAAAGTCAGATGTGGCCCACACTGTCCCTGGGGTGTGGTTAATGAGCTGGCAGGACACAGGACTGGCACAGCAGTGTCCCACATGCAGAGAGGACACCAACATCAGGGTGCAATGGCTGAGGCTGAGCCCAGACATGGGGATTTTCTATCCAAACTGGAATCATTAGCCTGTGTACCATTCATAACAGCGTTTGAAAAATGCCCTGTGCTCCTCACTTTAATTTTGATTCATGTTGTGCCTTGCTGCTGAGGCTAATTATTTTCCAGCAATGGTGCATTCAAAGCCTCCAGCCTCACGCGCAGGACTGTGTGGTGATGCCTCCATGTGACAGGGAACTGTAATTCTAAAAGGATTAAAAGTTTACCAGCACAGCCATGTAAAGCAGAAAATGAATTGTTCACTCTTCTCATCTCTGTTTGGAAATTAGATTACGGGCTCCAAGTGAGCTGAAATACAGAATGAGGCAAATCTTTGTGATTAGCTCACAGGTGGCCAGTGAGCCTTTCTGGGCCTCAAAGCCTGGCAGATTCCCATTAGCTGCAATAATAAAAGAATGTGTACTTATCCCTCAGCCCAAACCCTGCCCTGTGCCAGCACGGCTACCTGCTGTGCTAATCCTCAGAACCAACATCATCACCCTCAGTTGTGAGCTCTGAAGTTTACTCAGCTGTCAGTGGGGATATTTGGGTGGGTGGCCCATCCCTGCCCACCCCTTGGGCCTCACTGCACCCTCAGCACTGGGAAGGGATTGGGGTGCCCACCCTGGCCAGCCCCAGCTGGCAGCAGCTGTTTGCCAGCACTGACAGCAAAGGCTCTTTATAGAGAGAAACAATTGGTGCCATTCACCAGCAGTGCTTCATGTCCATGTTCTCTCTGCAGAAGGCACCCACGTGAGTGTCAGTACAGCAAAATCACATTTTAGCAGAAATCAGGGCTCAAGTGGTGCAGAACATCAGTGGTCCATTCCAGCTGGGATTTGGTCCTCACTGCCACCAGCTGCAGATGCAGGGGGACAGCAGGAGCCTCTTACTCAGCCACAACCCACACACAAGGAAACCTCTCCAAGCCCTCCCAGCTTGAGGCTGGGTCATATAAGGAACCTTGAGGGCTTCTTCCTCCGGCAAACTCATATCCCACCTGGCAGAACTGTGATAACTTTTTTATTATTTCTGTAAACATGTAATGATCCTCTGAACCCTCCTAAGCTCTTTACCTTAACATTACCTTCCACCAGGGAGCTCTACAACTCAACTTACAATTTTCTTTTCTTCCTTTTATAGAATCACTGAACCATTAAAGTTGGAAAAGGCCTCCAGAGATCATCAAGTCCAACCTTTGACCCCCATACACACTAAACCACACCACAAAGTGCTACATCCTCTTGTTTTCTGAATCCTTCCAGGCATGAGGACTCCACCACTGCCCTGGGCAGCCTGTGCCAGTGTTAAACCACTCCTTCAGTGAAGAAATTTTTTTCTAATACCCAACCTGAATCTTCCTTGGAATGTGTGAGGCAGGGAGATGAGAACCCATCTCCTTATCCCACACTACAAATCCATCTGAATGTTTCAAGTTAACTTCGTAAAATTTCTTTTATATCAAAAATTAAAAGAAAAAACTGTGGAGCAGTGGTGCTATGGACCAGGGCTTGAGGTCCTTCCCTGATGTGGGGCTTTCATAAGCTGGTATGGAGAAACAGTTGGAATTCAAAGTAACCTCTTCCCTCTTCATTTCCCTTTTTCTAAAAGCACCCTTTGCCTGACCTGGTAAAGCTTGCTTCCAACAGTGTTGCTGCTGGAAGAAATGCCTGCAGAGCTGCTCCTGTCCCTCCCCCTGCACAGCAGCACCCACTGTGGGTCCTAGACCAGCACCAAGGCTCAGTGTCAGAGCCTCCCTCAAGGTATGCAGGTATTTAACTGGATGTGAAGGGAGTCACCTCCTGATTAGGCAGCAGCTGATTATTTGATGTGGGGATTGATGTGGCACAGACACTTGGGCTCACAGGCACCAGCTGCTGCAGCAGCTCTGCTGGGGCCACAGCACTTGGGGATGGACCTGCTCAGGATCCTCCAGCCAGAGCATCAAAGGTGCCATCAAACCTCTCTGCTGGTGCTGCTGCAGCCCCTGGCAGCCAGGCTGGCTCACTGAGGGTCCTGCAGCTGGGGGTGGAGGTGACCCCTCTCCCCAGGCCAGGATGGCACATTGTGCCTGCTGCATGCCAGACCCCCAGGCTGGATGAGGCTGGAAGGGATCACAGAGGGTCACTGGGTCCCAGCTCAGGCAGGGCCATCCAGGACTGCAGCCAGATGGGTCTGGGATATCGGTGAGGGAGACTCCAGCCCCTCCCTGGGCAGCCTGTTGAGGGCTGGGCACTGCCCAGGGCAGAAGTTGTGCCTCCTGTGCAGGGGGAATTGCTGGGCTCAGTCCCTGCCCGTGGCTCTGGTGCCACTGCTGGGCCCCCGGAGCAGAGCCTGGGCCCTGCTCTGCCCCTCCCTGCACACAGGGACACCCAGGGCTGAGGGCCCCTCTCAGCTGGGGCTCCTCTCCAGCCGGAACAGCCCCAGCTCCCTCAGCCTTTCCAGCAAGGAATGAGCAGCCTGAATGCTGCAGAACTGCACACTAGGATTTCCCACTTTGTCTGGATGACTGGTGTGGAGAGAGAAGAAGAAAATCCTACAGCTGTTCCACAGCCCCTCTTGTGGTTTGATGCTCAGCAGAGCTGGCCTGGAATGCAATATCCCAACCTCTCCCACCTAGCACCAGTGACCTGTGGAGAAATGAGGTTTTAGTGCTCAACTATTTTTACCTCAATAGCTGAACAACTCATATTTTATTTTATTTTTCCCCTCTCTGTTGATCCTCTCCAAAACCTTTTATCAGGGCACCCCTCCAAAAGAGCACTACAGCTTGTGCTGAGCTCCCAGGACTTATCAGGGGGTTGGTTTCTGTCCTCCCACACTCCCAGGGGGGCTCAGTCTCTCTCTCAGAGCTACAGCATCCTGGGTCACAGAATCATTGAATAGGTTGGGTGGGAAAGGGACCTTAAAGCTCATCCCATCCCATCCCTGCCATGGGCAGGGACACCTTCCACTGTCCCAGGGACACCTTCCACTGTCCCAGGCTGCTCCAAGCCCCAGTGTCCAGCCCAGCCTTGGGCACTGCCAGGGATCCAAGGGCAGCCACAGCTGCTCTGGGCACCCTGTGCCAGGGCCTGCCCACCCTGCCAGGGAACAATTCCTGCCCAATATCCCACCTAAACCTACTCTCTTTCAGCTTAAAAAGGCCATTTCCATAACTGTTTTCATTTCCAAGAGGCAGAGGCAGGAGGAGACAGAGCTAATCCAAACATACTAAAATCTGTGGGGCTGCAGGTGGCAGTGTCCAACAGAAAGTTCAATTCCTTATAAATTATGAATAGCCCTCACCTGTGGCATGAAATATCCATCTTGGAGTGAGGGAAACCTTGACAAATAACATTTATTTAAGTTTAAGAAAAATACTTTAAGACTGGGGAAAAAAACTCCAGACACTTTCAGTTTTATAGTATTTTCAATTATTTTCACAAAGGGAGGTAAAACTAAACCCAAGCATTTACCGGGTGCTTGAAGACCAAATCAAGCACATATGATGTTTCAACAGCAGCCCAGTGAAATAATCAATAACCTCCAATTCCAGTTATTGACTTCTGCACACCCTTGCAGGCATGAGACTCCACATGAAGGCACTAGAATCACCAGATTGTTCAATTTGCTCTTGCTCGGATATTTCACACTGACATTTTTATGATGGTGTGTGGAAGCTTCTTTGAGAGAAGCTCTTGAAAGTCACAGTGGACTTTAGCTCCCCCAAATTCCCTCTTTTGCTTCATTTTGGGATCCAGGGCTGCTTTATGCATGATGGAAACATGAAATGTTTCCCTCTCTCTATTTTGTCCTCTCTTACAGCTTGACAGAATTTCAGGAAGAAAGACGCCTTCTGCTTAATCATACTGGAATTACAGAAGATTACACATCTATAAACTGCATTACCATGGAAAAAAAAAATTGCCTTTGTGTGCCCCACAGACCTCCCTGCAGTGTGGGATTGGCTGCCCTGACACCCCATCTTGTCTTTTTATGAGACTGCTCCGATATTATAATTCTGCACTCTCTAACAGGCACAATAACAACTTGTTTGGACCACTGTGAACCAGCAAGAGCTCATTAAGTCTCAGAGAATGTTTGCAGCTATTCTAGCACTGGTGTGATTTGTTATGACATGGGAAAGCTCCATTATTTCACCAGTTTAATAGGTAATAGATATGCCCAAGCACATCCTTCTTGCAAGGCTACGAGGAGCTTTTAGCAATAACCCTCGAGGATGTATTGGGCAAACTCATCTTGCAACATCTTCAAATATATAGAGAAAATGATGTGAACTATGGAAAATCACTGTGATTCAGGGACAGTGCACTAGACTAGAAGATTAAAGTTCTGCTCCAGCTCCCTCAAGATGCAGTTAGGTCAGTGCTTGGCCCTGTTTCCTTTTCCAGGATTTAGATGATGAGCTTTCCAGGGCAGGGGCTGATGTAAAACAAGAATCAGCTCTTGCTTAAGGCCTCTCTGTATTTGTTTCATGAGAATAATAATAAGGTTTTTTAAAAAGGTCAAATTCAAGCTTGGCAGAATGCCAGAGCTCCTCACTGTGGTTCAAAGAAAGCATTTGAGTAAGTAAATGTAAGATATAATAATTTATTTCCTTGCACTACTCCCTGTTGTGTTTGAGGTGTTTGAGGAGTACCTTGCTGGGTTTTTTCCCTTTCCCGTGAAGCTGACAGCCATGAGCATTCAATAATCATGTCCTGAGATCATGTACCTGCTTTTCCATGGGGCCCTGACAACCTCTGATACATAAAATCATATAAAATCCTTACACAACATGCAGAAGGCTGAAACTGTACTGATCTCCAGTGCAACAAAGCAAATGCACAGAAAATCAATATAAATACACAGGAATCAATATAAACACGCAGAAAATACACAGAAAATCAATATAAATACACAAAAATCAATATAAATACATAGAAAATCACGTGGGATCATAAACACTTAGAAACTATTGTGAGCTCCATCAGATCCACCCAGTGTGAGACACACATTTATCCCACACGTGTGTGCACATATTGCACACCTGTGCACAGGTACACACTCATACTCAGCTGTGGCCATTGGCCCTGTGGGGAGGATGTATTTTAATTGCCATGAAGGCACGGCTGTCAAATTGATTTTGGGGAGGGTGGGAGGGCAGCACAAGCAAATGGTTCTGGCTGCAGGTTGGGATCCACGCTTGCTCCTCACCCTCCACGCGTGGAGGGATCCAACCCCTCCTGCTCTCAGGAGATGTCAAGCCTGATATTTGTGTTGGAAGCTCTCCAGAACTCACTTCAAGCTTCCTAAAGTTTGTTTCTGACAAGAAGGGGGAAAAAAATCCTATTTAATGTTTACCAGCTACCAGCAGTTTTACTGGAAACTGTTGAAAATGTTACAGAGCTCGTCCTTGGGAGGGGTGAGGTGATGCCACGATGAACACATGAAGTGTTTTCCCTAAGTTACTCTTCTTCAAGCAAGGCTGAAAAATGAACTCTAGATACAAAGTGAATTTAGAGATAAACAGAAGGGTCTAGGGGACACAAAGCTCTGTGGCCCAGGAAATAGGTACAGGAGAAGATCACAGAATCCCACAATTGTCTGGCTTGGAAGGGACATTAAAACCCATCCAGTGCCACCCCTGCCATGGCAGGGACACCTTCCACTGTCCCAGGGACACCTTCCACTGTCCCAGGCTACTCCAAGCCCTGTCCAGCCTGGCCTTGGACACTGCCAGGGATCCAGGGGCAGCCCCAGCTGCTCTGGGCACCCTGTGCCAGGGCCTGCCCACCCTGCCAGGGAACAATTCCTGCCCAATATCCCATCAAACCTCTTGCAGTGGGAAACCATTCCCTGTGTCCTGTCCCTGTATCCCTTGTCCCCAGCCCCTCTCCACCTCTCCTGTGTCTCCCTGTGAGGGAGGGAGGACTCTGCTGGCACTGCTCAGCACTGGGGACTCACAAGTGACTCCAACAAAGCCCAGTGTGTGCTGCTTCCTCTTCCACACGACTCCATCCATTCCCTCCCTACTTCCTTAACGACAGAACAGATCTGTGGCCATTTCACATCTTGTTCATGGACTCAAAATCCTTCTTCTTCCTCCTCCCAGCTCCACACACCATCAGGCTGGATGGAGCTCCTTCTCACAGAGTTTCTCCCTCAGTGCCATCGTGGCACAAACCCGCCTGGCAGGGGAACTCACCGCTCTAATCCTCCCTCCTTCCCAAAGCCCAGATTAGCTCTAAGTTAAACACTCTTGTTCCTTAAATTTCCTCCTTGTCATGATGCCATCCGAAGCTCTTAATCTTACAAAAGAGCCTGAGGACATCCTGATGCCTCCCTGTGAAGACAGAAAGCAGCCCCCGATGCCAAGATAAAGCTGAGGTATTAAACTAATCCCTGACCTGGGGATGTGCCTGCAGCAGGGCCCTGCTCATCCCCTTGGCTGCAGCTGCAATTTGGTGAGTTTCATCCCCTGCTCTAGAAGGACTCCTGACACACTTGTGCAAGTTCTCAGCTGCAGGGAGGTCAACTCAGCTCGAGATTTAGGCACAGGAGTCACGGGTAATGAATCCAGCCCACGCTGGCCGTGCTGGGGCCCTTTGTGGCACCCCTTGGCCACTGGAGACAGCTCCACAGAGGGGAGAGATGGAGCATCCCAAAGCATGACCTCCTCCACGGGTGGAGTGGCAGCCAGACGTGCAGGGGCTCCCCAGTGCTGGCTGGAGGGGTGATGGTTCCCTCTCAGGTGGGGCTCCAGCCTGGCACACAGGGAGCTCCTGGCAGCCGAGCTCCCACCTCTGCTCTGGGCTGCCAGGATTAAAGCTGCTCTTACTCAACTGGAAGTAAAAATCTCCCTAAGCTTGGATGAAACAGCAAAGCAGCTGCTCCCAGCCAAAGACCAGAGCACATTTATGAAGCACCAGAATCTTCTTTTCACCCCTTTCACCCACAAGCCTGGAGAGGCCACAGGCGCTTTGCTGGACCCTGGTAAAGCCCGCAGTGGCACATCCAGCTTGGTTCACCTCTCCTCTGCTCCACACAGCCACAAACACTGCAAGGAACTTGACTTGACTCCTGTCCAACTCCCTATGGCCAGCACAGCCTTGCAGAGATCCATCCATGGGTCACAGGGACCAGCAGGATCTGCTGGAGGAGGGCAGGACACGTCACTCCCTGCACACAAACCCTCTCTGTATCACCTAAAGGCAGCTCAAAGCAGCGTTTGCAAAACCAGGTCAAATATCAGTGCATGGCATCAAGCACTGGCTTCTCTAATTTGGTATTTTTAAGATCAGATAAAAAAGGAAAGGAAGATTTTCCCCTTAATGTCTCTTTAAAGATTTTCCAACAGCTTACACACAAAGCATTTAGACACTTTAATTTCCACTCCGATATGAATACTCTAACCCCAAATGAAACTTATTAAAAATTAAATTCTTATATTAAGTTTAAGATTCATCTCTTTTCTCCCCAGGTCCCATTAAACACTCTCCCTACACACAATTTAGAAGACAGAAGAGATCCTAGAGAATATTTACAAAGAGAACAAAACCCCCTGAGGGTTTTTATGTTACTACAACATTAATCTATTTTAATCACACAACAGATTAAAAACAAACAACATTAAATGGTTCTGCAAAGTACAGACCAAAAGCCTATCTTTGATGCACAAAAAAAAAAAAATAAACCTCAGGAAAAAAATAAAGTGCTTAGAAATAGGGTTATTATGGTGTTCCACAGGGACAGAGCACAGCAAAATCAAGACTGGGCCACCCGAGCTATGCGTGGGGAGAAGATCACAGAATCACAGACTGAGCTGGGTTGGAAGGGCCCTCAAAGCCCCTCCAGTGCCACCCCTGCCATGGCAGGGACACCTTCCACTGTCCCAGGCTGCTCCAAACCCCAATGTCCAGCCTGGCCTTGGGCACTGCCAGGGATCCAGGGGCAGCCACAGCTTCTCAGGGCAACCCATTCTATGATTACTTCAGCAGTTATTTCTAGCATTACTCTGATGTCCTCACTATTTCCTCCAAGGCAGTCCCTGCCCTCTTCTCACCCTGTGTCCTTTCTAGGTGTGAGCACCCCCCTGGCCACCCATAAACCCTGACTTCAGCTGCTTTTGGGGGATGGAGCCCAAGGAGCACAGCCTGCTCCTCAGAGCTTGCCTTCAGCAGCTGCTCTGAACAGCTCTGGTTTCTATCCCAGGCTGTAAGATTTTATTCAGCCTTTAATTATTTACATCTATTTGGACAGATTTGGTGCAGTAAACTAAAATATCTATTGAGCTGTCCACAGGTCACTCCCCTGAATCATCCCAGGGCATTTAGAGTCTGGGGCTGTTCATGGAGAGTTCACTGTTCCAGTAGCTCCATCTGACTGGTGCTAACACAGAACCTCCTCTGCTGCTACTGAGGCTGTCAGAGGCCTGGAGATCTCATCTGATGCTCAGGGCTGGTTTTTTTCATCTTGAATAATCCCAATAACTGTGCCTTTGTAATTGAGTTTGTCATCTCCCTGCCCACAAACCCTTGTTGAAGAACAGCAGCATTCTCTGGGATCTTGCTGCATCCCAGATCAGATCCATACAGCCAAATCTTTCCAACAGTTACAAGCCAACGTGCTCCACCACAGTTTTATAACCACCTTTGCCCAGAAGACATTGGATAGGAGCAGTTATGTTGGAGCTTGAAATTATCTAAAGAAACCACAAAGAAAAAAAGATTTTTTCTTGTTCAAAGGCAAGGAGCTGCTAAGATTCCCTGAAACAAGTGGAAGCATTTCACAGGGATGCTCTGATAATACAGGGTGCTCCAGGCAGCCCTTGTATCTCAACACTGCCAACTCAGCTGCCAAAGCAACCAAAACCTTCAAGGGAATGATTTGTGCAGTTACTCCAGATTTACCAGGAGATACAGCTGCGGGTTTTTATCTGGCAGCATCACTATGGGTGTGCAGGGGGAAAGTGCAGGGGGTTCTGCACAACAATCATATTAAAATCCTCCACTATGTTTATTCAGTGGATTTACTCCCAACGTGGTGCAATCCCTGACAGGATTTGATTACTTCATCCCATTCTTTCGTTCATCAACATTCTTTCTTCCCAAACCAGCTGCTGCAATGGCTAATCCGTGTTCACCGTGGAGGACAAAGGGGAGGAATGAGCAATCCCTGCCCCTCGCTGCAGTTTGGGGTGATTCTGTCCAGGCTGGGAGCAGGGAGGGAGCTCTGCAATCCTGCTGCCCTGCCCAGGATCCAGGGGAGATCCTCCTCTCTCCAGGACCAAGCACTGACACACAGCCCAGAAAATACTCCCAAAGCCTGTCAGAGCATGGGCAGCACACAGAGATGTCCATCAGTGACTGAAAATGTTTTCATGCCAGAGACATGGAGTGTCTGCCATCTGTCACCCCCTGGGTGACACCAGTGAGGGATCCCAGGAGTGACCAGGCCTTGGGAGAAGGAACAAACCGGTTGTGGCCACAGCAGCAACACAGGCACAGTCCCAGACATGGGACATATGGACAGGACATAGAGGATGACACAAGGACTCCACTTAACTGATGGTAAATATGCACAACGTGTAAATCTCTGCCTAGGTGAGATCACAGAATCCCAGATGGTTTGGGTGGGAAAGGACCTCAAAGACCAGCTCCTCCCAACCTGCCATGGCAGGGACACCTTCCACTGTCCCAGGGACACCTTCCACTGTCCCAGGCTGCTCCAAGCCCTGTCCAGCCTGGCCTTGGGCACTGCCAGGGATCCAGGGGCAGCCACAGCTGCTCTGGGCACCCTGTGCCAGGGCCTGCCCATCCTCACAGGGAAAAATTTATTCCTCTATCCAACCTAAACCCATTCTCTGTCCGTTTGAAGCAATTTCCCTTTGTATTGCCACTTCAGACCCTCGTAAATAAACTCCCTCCATCCTTCTTGTAGGCTCCCTTCAGGCACGGGAAGGGCACAATTAGGAGCTCCTTCACTGCTCTTACAGCTCGACAAAACTTTGTCGTGTTTTCAGTCTCAAGTATTAAAGTCAATGCCCCCTCTTAGGAACCTGCTTTAAAAACCAGAGGATGTATATTCAGGGCTTTATTTGCATTGTAGTTTTTAGCCTCATGAAAGGGAATGCCTTTCACATAATGGTATTACTTTAGGATCTAAGATAACAACAACAAAAAAAAGATGATGAGACTTCTGATAAAATCATGAAAGGCTGTAATGCTGCATCTTATTACCACTCCACGGTAATTCAGCTTCTCTTAGTGGTAATGGCCTCTCTAAGAGCAGACAAGAGCTGTTGTTGAGCTCTGCTAATGATGCAAGAGATGGAACCGTGAGGCAGCAGCTCCTTCCAGGGCCACACACTTGGCAAGGTAACATTATCTCTGCATTTTACAGGTTTTCACAGTAAAAAATCACTCTTCAAAACCATATGCAATAATGTTGTGAATGAACTTTAAGCTGCTTAAGTAACCATCAGCTCACAAAAGGAAGAAATGAAGTAGCTGTGCCATGGTGAATAGATGGTGTAAATGTGTGTCAGTGGCTGAATCTCTGCAGGGTTTTTCCATTCACCTGTCTGAAACTGCAGAGGCACCATACCCACACCTGGATTTGAACCAGCTGCTACAGCTAGGAGAGATCAGCTTTAAAAAATACCTGTAAAAACTTAAGGATAATAAATGCTCAGCTTCATGTTTATCCAAGCTCCTGGCATGCCATCTATGAGCCCCAGAATCACAGAATCACTAAGGCTGGAAAACACCTCTAAGATCACTGAGTCCAATCACTAAAAAACCGAAAAATTACTTTCAAAACGTCCCCTCCCACACTCCACAGTGTAAGGACACTTCCCTTCCTGATCCTTCATCATTCCAAGTGTTCAAATATCCACCCAGTGCACAGCTCCAAAGGATCTCCCAACATCATGTGTGAGTCAGTGTGGATTAAATACTGACTGGGAAGGAAAAGCACCACTCTTTGCAGCAGCAACACGAGGGTGAGATCTCAGCACTCTCACAGTCAAAGGGCTTGGGGGAAAGTGTGAAGAAAGATTTTAATCTTCCTATTCCCAAAATAATCCTGGGTATCCATTCCAGAACTCCAATTCTGGGTATCAGGAATGACAACAGAGCAGCTCATTGAAGTAAAGGTCATTCAGGAAGGAGTATTTCACCCAAACAAGTGCAGTGATTATTGCTTGCAATATCTGATACACAAGAAACACAGCAAAGAAAAACAGAGTAAGAAAAATATACTTTCTCCACTTGTGCTATTTTCTTGAAATTTAATTTTCAAGGGATTCTTGATGCCAGCCTTTTCCCACACCAGTCTGCAGTCAGGCATCATTAAGTCTGGGAGTTGGTGCTGGGCTACCATGTACAGCCTCCTCTTTGCCAAACAACTCCTGTCCCACACTAAAAAACCAAAATTACTCTTACTAAATGGATTTCACCATTTTTAAAAAAACAGAAGAACATGTTGTCTTCTACACTTTAAATTCCAATACAGCCAACTAAATTAAAACAAAGTATGCACTGCCAAATGTTTTCGCTATTAAGACTAAAATCACTCTAGAAACTGGGCATCAGTTAATCTTCCAGCTAAGAATATCACATAGAGAAGAGGAGAGGATTTTGCCAGTAATCTTAAAATGAAGACTGATAAGGCAAAAAAGAAACCTCACAGCAGCTTGTTCTCTGTTAATGTTCTTGGTGGTGGTTAATGCACCCAGCATCAGGGGGTGCTCACTGATCCATGGCCACGGTGCTTTTCCAAAATCATCCCCAGGAAGAAAGAGACCAGAAGGGTGTATATTTAACACAGCATCACTTTCAGGCTAAAATGTGCTTTCAGCTACTAAATCCCTTTCTGAAAGAGGTGGCCTCGTGTTTGGGCATCAGCCTCTGCTTCTGTTGTGTTGTTAACAGAGGAGCAGAGCTCTGAGAGCTGCCCTGTCTCCTCTGGCCAGACACCCCAGGCTGTCACTCCTGCCCTGGGATCAGGCTGGCTCCATCCCCATCCCCACCCCCATCCTCCCATCCCTATCCCCACCCCCATCCTCCCATCCCTATCCCCATGCCAATCCCCATCCTCATCCCCATGCTCATTCCCATCACATTCTCCATCCCCATCCCCATGCCCATGCCCATCCCCATTCCCATTCCCATCCCCATCCCCAACCCCACTCTGGGGGAGGTGGCAACCGAGGGCTCCCAGGGGACATGGGCACTGCACAGGATTGAAAAGCTCTGCTTGGGGAACGGGCTGGAGCAGGGAAAGGACCATGGGCTGCTTTGGGATCCCCACAGCTGCTGCAGACTCCAGGAGCATCCCTTCCCCAGCTCCTTGGACAGCCCAGCCCCTGAGTGACCGAGCAGAGGACACACCAGCACTGCAGCAGCAGAGGGAAATGAGAAAGATCAGAACATGGACCTGTTCTGAGCCTCTGCAATGCCTTCCCAAAAATGGATTTAGCTCCTCTGGGTCTGCTGGGCAGGTCCAGGGATGAGATTTCCATAGTGGGCCTCCTAACCCAGAGCAGATACTGATCACTGACCTAGGATGTTGTCAAGCTCATTAAATTAAAACATCTCGACAAACCTTACCAATGTGACCAGAACTGAAATGAGTTTCAGCAGCTCTTCTCTTGGGAGTGGAGGAGAGTTATCAGTCAAACCCAAACATGAACAGGACCTAAACAAGAGCTAAAAAGCAGAGGAATGCCAACCCTGCCTCTCATCTGCTTCTTGGAAATCCATTTCGTAGATAACTAAAAGGCAGATAAATAATAGAAGAGGATCTGCACTAAGTAGATCATTTGTTTTCAGGGATGTAAGTGGCAAATGCTGAATTTCTTTTTCATCTTGCCTTGAGTTGCAGCAAACTGTCACTCTTACATGGGCAGCAAGGGAAAAACATACTTATTATTAGAAAACAATCACTGCCAGATCTGATAACAATCTGACATTAACAACTGTGGGGATTCTGCTGCCAATTCTGATGTCTTGTCTTATTTAGAAAACAAAAAAGATAAAATCCTGAGGGAGGAAAGCACACAAACAAATAATTGTTTTACATCCTATTAATAAACCTCTACAGCTCATGCCTCCCTCAGAAAATGCTTACGGTCCTGCTATCACCTTCCAGACGAAGTTACCAAATGACATTTAACACTCCTGAGGTTAGAAAAGAACAATCCCAGCTGTCCTAGAGTCTGCCACAAACAGGGGGGTGCTGTTTTTACCCAGCCATTCTACAGTGGGACATGACCTCCTTTGTGCAGTGGCTCCTGCTCCCATAGCCAAGGCTGGAAGGATTTACTCCCTCCTTTATTTTTCCAGCCTTAATCCCTGTTTGCAGCACGAGCTCCAAGGGCAGCACCATTCACACAGCCAAGCACGTTACAGAGGTCAAGATCAGCTTTTAGGTGGCTCGAGTTGGATACAAAACTCTTCACTTGGCTTCTGACTTCCAGCTTCAACCAGTGAGGGATCTGTCAACCCACTGACCCCATCCACACTGAGCTAAAGCCTTTGGACAGCAAATATTTTGGTTTTACATTCTGAGGATGCACCTAAACGGACCCAATGGGCACGGGCAGTAACAGCATTAAGTGAGTGGTAAAACAGCAGAAGGTTTTTGAGGGTTTTACAGCCTTCACCAAAGGCTGTAGGATAGTGTGACTTCCCCACAACAGGTTAGGAAGTCACTAAAAAAACCCATCAGACCTAATCCCAGCATTGAAAGGGCCAGAAAACCATGTGCATATGCAGATGCCTCTAAACAGGTGAAGTAACAATCTAGATGGTTCAAATAAAGGAAGACAATCTTCCATTCTAGCTTTTACACGTGGTTTGAAGGATTCAACCACAGCAGGCACTGCAGCTGCTGAAGTTTCTGTATTCGCTGAACTCACTGAGTTCATTGAAGTTCTTGTGTCCACTGCTCGTGTTGAATTCCCAGCAGAATCCTTCTCAGTTGTTGGGTTTTTTTACACAGTTGATGCTACAAGGTGTACTGTAGTTTCTCAGTGAGTTTGTATCTGTTCTTGGATTTTACAGCAAAAAGCTTTTTTTGACAATTTGAGGTTCAGTGTGTGCAGACAAAGTGGGGATTTGAGAGGGGTGTGGAAGGACTTTTCACAAAACACTCTCCCATCTGAAAATGAAGTTTTGTTTTTTCAGAAGTATTATCTGGAGTTCAAAACAAACCTTTGCATCCTGCACCATTCTGCATTACTGTCCTCACCCCTTTGTGATGACCTCCTGGGAGTTAAACCCTCAGCTGTGCCCCCAGGCTCACAGAAGCCACTGCAACGCTGAAAATGGGACAAAAGCTGCAGCCAGGTCTTAAAGACATCACAGAAACCTCTCTGTCTTTAAAGGCCCAAGATGACTCTGTGGATCCATGGCCATTCCTAAACACAGGCAGCCACCCAGTCCTGTGTGACAGACACAAACATGGATTTGGATTGTCCTGGATTGCCCCACATGTCCACAGGGTGCTGGATTTAACCCAAGGCACTGCCCAGGACTGGCTGGGGCAGGCAAAGGCATCACTGCACTCACAAACCACAGGGAGCCTCCAACAATGCCAGCCCTGAGCAGAGCTGAACCCAGGGGGCACAGAACCACAAATCATGGAATCCTACAATGGGCTGGGCTGGAAGGGCCCCTAAAGATCATCTCATTCCACCCCTCTGCCACATAATGAACTTCAGCCAGCTCCAACCCCCCCACCAAATCTCAAACTTCTTGAGGACAGATGTCCCAATCTCTGCTGCTCCCTGCCCCCTCCATCACTTGTAAAAGGCCTTTGCAAGATGAATCCCACAAACAGGACACTCCCTGGTTGGACTTTCCTCCTCCCCTGTGCTCTTCACTGTCCTTGTTTTGTTCTGGTTGCTTGGTTTGGGTTTTTCCCTGGAGTGGTGGAACACAGAGCCTGTGGGGTGTGTGACCCTGGCAGCCCTGGAGCTGCTCCTGCCCCAGCCCAGCCCTGGAGCTCTTCTCCCCACACTCTCCAGTTAATGCCTCTGGAGGGTGACCTGGGAACCGACTCTGCCCTGATGTGAGTGCAAATCACTCGCCTGGTTTCATTTTAACTCTGCCTACCAGGGAAGAGTCACTTGAAGACTGCATCCTCTCCTTCCTTGTCTCAAAAGATTATAATTTGTCCATTGCAATTCACATCAGGATGCAATTTGGCAGGTAAGTTAGAAGTCTGGAGGCAATTATTTTTCTTTCTTTGGAGAAATGGGTTATATTCATTCAGTTATTTCTCAGTTATTTATTTTAGATGGAGCACAGGGGGAGAAAAAAGGGAAAGGAAAACAAGATGGGTTTAGATTTTACGATAGGATTGACACTTGATGTTTTGACATCTTAGCAGGGTTGATTATACTGATATATGCAATCCATGCACCTAATTCTACCCGAGAGGAAAGGGCTGTAACAGGAGCGTCTCAGCTCTCACAGCCAGGTATTCATGTGCCAATGAAAACAACCATTATGGCAAATCCTTAGGACTCACCCCACAGAACAGTCACAGTTATTATTAGCCAGTGTAAATCACCTCATTTGTAACAGATGAGATTTCTTCCTTTGAATCCGATGAGTGATGTGCTGCTCTCAGCTTACCAGGAAACACCTTTCTTACACCCGTGATTTTCCTTACAAACACAGCCAAAACCTACATTTAAATTATACTCAGGTTTTTCCAGCAGCACACGTGACAGGGACCTTCCTGCCCACGAGCTGACCCTGCTCTGAACTCTCTTGCCAAACACACCCCTGATGTTTTCACCATCATCCAGCCTTGCCAGTGCCTGTGTTCTCTGGACACCACAAATTAAAGGGTTAATGCCCAGATCTAAGGAATATCCTTTCTGGACAAAACAGAAAGGATTAAATGTGGATGAGTGAGTGGCTTTTCCCCACCCCAGCCTCCTTGTACAGCTCTGGTGGACTCTGGTGGAGGTCAAGACAGTTTTCCAGCTGGATTTTTCCAGACCCTGCTATATTACTTATATTTTCACTATTATCTCTCTACCCTATGATATATGGTTTCCACATGGGTCAGAGAACAGTTACCAGAAGCCCTCTCTTTTCTCATTTGTGTCCACCAGATGGATTTGGAAAAGAGTTTCACCGAGCCCAGATCTGTCAGCAGGTCCCAGGGTGGACTCAGCCCTGTGTCACCCTTTCCAAGCATCCCAGAATGGCTTGGGTTGGAAGGGACCTTAAAGACCATCCATTCCCATCCCCTGCCATGGCAAGGACACCTTCCACTGTCCCAGGGACACCTTCCACTGTCCCAGGCTGCTCCAAGCCCCAATGTCCAGCCTGGCCCTGGGCACTGCCAGGGATCCAGGGGCAGCCACAGCTGCTCTGGGCACCCTGTGCCAGGGCCTGCCCACCCTGCCAGGGAACAATTCCTGCCCAATTTTCAATCTCACTCTACTCTCAGTTACCTTCACATCAATCACTAAACACACTCTCAACCTAATTTCCATTTTAGAAAGCAAATTATTAGAAAACAGTGGTTCTGGAACTCCCATTTATTGCAGCAAGTGATTATTTATTTCAGCAGTTAAAAAGAAGATGCAGTAAGTTTTATTTTAGCTAATTAAAGAAGCTCCATGTGAGCTCCCTGTCAACCCCAGCAATCCCACATGAGCACAGTGATGTGCAAAGCTGCCACTGAAACAGTTCAGAGAGCCTTAGTCTAGAATAAACTTGCCAGATCAGATCTTTACTTGAAAACTGAATTTTGGGAAACTCCAGCTTTTCTTGCAAATCTTTTCAGGCACCGTGCCCTGTCAAACAGCCAGTGAGATTTCTCTGACATTCCAGTGGAAGCCTAAGTTTTACCAGAGACTGCAAAGATTCAAAGTCACAGCATAATCTCACCTCCAGGTTCTGGGGCCCACTTCCCTTATCAATTAACCTGTCAGCCGACAGTCAGCTCTAATTAACTTAGTCCTTTTTTAATGAAAAGAATTTGCCTTGAGCACAGTCTGTCAGCTCCAGAACCACTCTCCAATTGGGACATGTCGCAGCAAACTCCATTAAATACCTGCAGGGAACCCAACACCAGCAGCAACCTCACGCTCCCCTTGGCTTCTGCAGACACGTATCATGTTATTTTTCCACGTTTCTACCCCGCTGCCACAAGAGGCTCTTTCCTATCAAAACCTGCCCTTCCATTTGGCCCTGATGCACCTCTGTTCCAGCTGCTTGCAGAAGTTGTGTTTGTGTATCCATCATCCCAGAGCAGAGAAGCTCCCAGATAAAATCCTAACACCAGAGGCCTCTGAGAACACTTTTTTGGGGAATACTCAGTGTCTGAGATGGAGATTTCTCAAAATGCACAGGAGTCATCCAGAACCGCGGCTCCAAGAATAAGATTTTAGACTGTTTCTTTTAAAATTACACAGGGACAGACTTTGTGGATCCCACGGCACTGAGGCTTTCTGGACACTGAGAGCTCACAGACAAACCACACTCCCACCCTCTGGGAGAGCCACAGCCTGGAAAGAGCCCCCCACACCCCATCCCTGCACTGTGCATTCCCCAGGTGGGAGGACATGGACACAGGGAGCTGTTCTCTGGCTGGATTGCATTAGAAAAACAGGGATAATCCCTGTGCTAATGATCCCCCTGCTCCCCTTGACTTCAAAGGGCCTGGGATTACAGCTGTAATCTTCTGCAAGTGTTAGCAAACAAAATTACAAGTTTTAACTCTACAGGTTCCAACAAATTCCCCTTGCCCTCAGTGCAGCAACAGACTTAAAAATAGATGTAATGAGCAGCTTTGGATCTGCATAAATCCCCTCTGGAGTTCATTAATGATTTCATTTCTGGCAAGACACCATGTCAAACGAGGGAGCATTATTAAAAACATACATAGATATATGTACCTGAAAGTGCATTCCTGCAGATGCTCAGGGAGAAAAGGAGGCTGTGTAATTTTGGTTTACCCTTTAAAGAACATGATTGTAACGGTGTGTAACTCTAAAGCCTTTTGTTCTCAGAACTAATTGCAGCTCTCCAAGGGATGCCTCAATCTGCAATTATTTTTATATTTGACAAAATGGGATTTGAAGGTTCACCATGGAATCATGGAGTGGTTGGGGTTGGAAGGACCTCAAAGCCCATCCAGTGCCACCCCTGCCATGGCAGGGACACCTTCCACTGTCCCAGGGACACCTTCCACTGTCCCAGGGACACCTTCCACTGTCCCAGGCTGCTCCAAGCCCCAATGTCCAACCTGGCCTTGGGCACTGCCAGGGATCCAGGGGCAGCCACAGCTGCTCTGGGCACCCTGTGCCAGGGCCTGCCCACCCTGCCAGGGAACAATTCCTGCCCAATCTCCCATCCAGCCCTGCCCTGTGGCAGTGGGAAGCCATTCCCTGTGTGCTGTCCCTCCATCCCTTGTCCCCAGTCCCTCTCCAGCTCTCCTGGAGCCCCTTCAGACACTGGAAGGACACAATAAGGTCACTCCAGAGCCTCCTCTTTGCCAACAATCCCAACTCTCTCAGCCTTTCCTCACAGGAGAGCAGCTCCAGCCCTTGGAGCATCCTCCTGGCCTCCTCTGGACTCATCCCAGCCTTTCGAGTCCTGTACTCAAACACGAGCAGTTCCCATCCTGCCGCTGTTTGTTCCTAATCTGCACAATAAATGTGAATTATTGCTCCGTGCAGCTCCCATTTCACACCAGGGCTGCTGGTGCATGAAATCCCAGGAATGTGCCTGTTGTCAAGGCAAGGTTCAGCATGTCCATCAGCAAACCACCCTCAGGAAATTCGCTCCTGGCTGATGTGTTGTTGTTGCAAGAAAAGAAATCTCAAACACACCGTGTCAGAAAGTATGTGCTGCCTCCACCTCCCGTTTACTCCTCAGGGGAAAAGGTAAATAGAGTATAAGCAATTTCTTTCTTTTTTTAAAAAAGAAAAACAGTCTAACCTGCCTGAGATGTAGGGAAATCATTTACCTTCTGCCTGTCAGAGCAAGTTCTCTGTGTGCTTTTTCCATATTAAAACCGCAGCCCAACAGAATGGATTCACTCCATCTACAAAGGGCAAAGTTTAAGTTGCACGGAGAAGATGAGAGCCCAGTGATAAACTCCGGGCTTCAAGCAGTGCTTAAGTTCCATGGTTAGCCAAAGGAAAGCAAATAAAACTGAAATATTCAAATGGAGACTGCTAAGTCTGTTTATCATTTCCTGAAGAATCAGCTCAAAGACAGAATCCCATTCCCTGCCTCCTGTTTGCATTTGGAAATTGCTTTATCCATAATATGTTTACTAAAATAAGCAACACTGAACAATTTATGAACACATAAATTCCAAAAGCAAGCTTTTACCCACAAACTAGGCTGATCCCTGAGCTTTGAAGTTTCCATAGCTGCCCTGGTTTTTTTGGCCACTCCTCGTTCTGACTGCTAGCAGCAGAAGAATCATAAAACATTGCAGAAAAATGCTACAGAGTCTTTGCCAAAACAAGTAACATCTCCCTCACAGCATCTTTCTGAATCACTTCCAGTAACATCACAATGCTGCTTCTCCCTCTCTTCCCCACGCTCTGCTTACCAACACTGCATTCCTGAGCAGAAGGAACAACCACTGGAACAGGAACAGGAACATCCTCATCCCCTGCTGGGCTGCTGGTACCACCTGGGCACACACTGGGACTGACCTGGCTGAAAATCCCCACCTGCTACTCACTCACAAGCACAAAAAAGGAGTTAAAAACTGCTAAAAAAGGAGCAATTTCAGGAAATGTCAGGTTACAGAGTCTCTCACACACTTGTGAATGTACCCATTTTATTTTATCCACTAAATCACACAGGATTAGCAATATCAGCTACTCAGAGAAGCCCAAAAGGTTTGGATTGGAAGGAACCTTAAAGATCATTTCATTCCCATCCCCTGCCATGTGCAGGGACACCTTCCACTGTCCCAGGGACACCTCCCACTGTCCCAGGCTGCTCCCAGCCCCAATGTCCAACCTGGCCTTGGGCACTGCCAGGGATCCAGGGGCAGCCACAGCTGCTCTGGGCACCCTGTGTCAGGGCCTGCCCACCCAAAAGAGACTGTCCTGCTGGGGACATTTGACTTTTGGGGACCCTGGTGCAACCATTGCTGTCTTCTCAGGACACATGAACACACTCCAAACACAAGAGGTTTCATTGCTTTTGTGTAAACTGCCAGAACAATCAAAATCATCATTAGAGACAAGTTACCAGCTAATCTAATTTTTAAGTGTGCACAGCAATCAACTTTAAATTGATTATAATATCACACTAAAAGGCAAAGATGGATCACTTCCTTTCACACTCACAGACCCCCTAAGATGACAGTGTGTGAGTGCCACTGTTTTTTAATTATTATTTTTTCAAATGCCTTTGTTAAGCCTTTGTTCCAAGTTGCCAGCCCTGTACCTGCAGGAAAATGGCAATGCCTTGCCCTGGGCTGGTGAGGAGATGCCACACACCATCCTCCAGCTGTCCCCTGTGTCCTAGCAGTCTCTGAAGGGTGTCTGCTGTTACCACCAGGGGATGTGGCAGCTCACTGTGCTTGGGGTTTGCTTCACCCAATTATGTGCTTGTCACTGAGAGAGACCTGTGTATCGAGCAGGTATTGTCAAGTTATTTTTGGCCCCAAGATAGTGGCAAAACATAATGAGGCCTTAGGGTGAACAACCACCTTGGCAGCAAGGCACTAAACTGATGTGCTGTTGAAAGGCTGGAGAGCAATTAGGTTATTTGAGTAAGAGGAGATGCTGGACAGGGCATGTGAAGACAGAGAAAACAAGCTTAAGTATTAAAACACCAACCCCCTTCTTCAAGTTGTCAGCTGTTTAAGCAAGATGTTAATTTACTGCAGGCTGGATTGTCAACAATCTTAATTTTTTTATTAATTCAAAAGATGCACAGACTTGTCCCACATGCACATATTGCCCAGCCCTTTCCAGACAAGTGCAACAGCTTGCCAGATGATTGTTATCACCATTTAATTGTATTACAGTGATTCCCACAAGTCCTGGCCATGGGCCTGCTGTGCACAGAGTGAGGGGCTGTGCAAACAGGGCCAAAGGTGGTCTGTGCAGTGATAACTTCACACTAAGAGCCAGCATCAGATACACACAGCAGATCCAGAAGCAGATGGAGAAAACAGCTCAGTCGAGGCCCATCACACCCTGACACAGCTCACAGGGCATGGAGTGACCTGAGGAGCACGAGAGGAGGGCTCAAGTCCTCTCTGCTGCTCTGTGGGTGTCACCTGGTGCCCATGGGACTGCTCAGTGAATGGTGTCACACCCAGGGAGCCCCCAAACACCCCTGGCACCGCACAGCACCGGGCTCTGCAGAGGACACCCTCGGGCATCCTCTGTGGGAAGTGGTTCTGACCTGTCTGACTGACCAAACTGGGCTTTATCTACCCAAACTCCACATCACATCCTGTCTGCACCACAGGAAGGGCATACAGCATCTGAGGGCAGCATTGGGCTGTGATCTTTTAAAGAATCTCAGAATCACAGAATGGGATGGGTTGGAAAACACCTGAAAGCTCATCACATTCCAATTTCCCTTCCATGGGACACCTTCCACTAGACCAGCTTGCTCCAAGCCCCACCCAGCCTGGCCTTGGACACTTCCAGAGGGTCACTTTAAGCAGATATTTATTTTTATAAAATATTTATGGAGGTACACCTACCTCTAGAAGATAAGCACCTTCCAAGTACAAATTCATAGGTCACTGATTTGGACATAACATATCTAGAGAAACCACTGGGAAAATACAAGAGCAGGTACAACAGCCAACTTCTAGGAAGGAACACTGACCCCAGCATTGAAAATAGCTGTTAGACAAGAAAAATTACCTTTGCAACACAGAAACAAGAGTTTTCTAATTCAATCCACAGAGCCAGTTGGTTTTGCTTTACCCTTTCAAGTGGTCAAGGATGAGGTTCTGTCACCCAAAGGTGATGATTTCTCTTGGAGCCTGGACTGAGAGGTCCCAGGGAGCTGTCTGCTCAGGCTGAGGGCTGGCTGCAGAAGACAGGACACATCTATTGCCGCATGCAGCAATGGTCAGCTGGACATCATGAGTCTGATCGTAACAGATCCAGTTTGGCTGGCATGGCTTGTTCTAGAAGTCCAATGGGGAGCAAAGACCTCATCCAAGCCCATCCAAGCCCTGGATGCAGACACAGCACTGGCCAGAGATCTGGGAGGTGCAGACATTCCCAACCAATTGACTTCCCAAGCCTGGGAAATTCAAACTCACTATAAAAGGGAGCTTGGAACAATAAAACCAGGCTGTTGCTCAGAACTTGAGAAGTTGCTGTGTGCTGTGTCTGTCTCCACCCCAGGAGCCTCAGTTACAGCTGCACAGGGAGCAGCACCAGGGGCACAGGGACACCCCCAGGGCCAGTGTCAGCTCACCCCTCTGACCACCACAGACCATTGCTGCTGCATTCTGAGGGCTGCTCACCCTGGCTGCAGCCAGACACCACTGTTCAAGTATCAGCTGGGTTACAATGAGCTGGTTGCTCAAGAACCATGTCCTAAAATGACTTTGCCTGGAGCAGCTTTAGATGTGTCTGAGGCAGCCGTGGGATTTCTCTTGGCGTGGGCAAGGAGGCTGAACCTGGTGTTCACAACTGCTCCCCAGCATGCTCCCACCCCTGAATTCAGAGAACCTGCCACAACCCTTCCACTCTGCTCCTTCCAAAACCCTGACTGCTTTGCATCTTTCCATCCACATGGTCAATCTTTCCCAGATCCCAAAGGCTCTGGAGGCTGTGTACTCATACAGCAACAATCCTCACCCTCAAATCAACACCCACTTGACTGAGAGTTAGAAACACAAGGCTGAACCTCTGGCAATGAATGAAGACCAAGATCATTCCTCTGCCTTCCCTGATGAAGAGACAGGTGAGAGCCCAGGAGTTCACCCCATTTCTTCCACATGAAAACTATGTAAGACCTGTTTACACCTCAGAAAATCATCAGGAGAACCTCAAGAACAGTACCTAAATATACAATCCTAGAGGAAATCAGACGGAAGAGGAAAGATTCCAGCTGTTCCCTCTCAGGAGTGTCAGAAACTCAGCATCAGATTTTCCATCACAGCCTGCAGTGTCTCCCTGCCTCCCTAACCAGAATATCTGAGAATCAACTGCCTTGGGAGAGCAATTCCCCTAATGACAACAGTCTCTTTGTGCTACCCCAGGGTGCCAGGAGAGCTGGTATTTGGAGTTCCAAAGCTGACCCAGCCCTGAGGCTGAGATCCACAGCAGGCACTGTGCTCCTGGCACAGCTTCCCACCCTTCCCCAGGGGCAGCAGGTCCTGCCTGGTGCTGAAAAACTGCCAAAGTCAGATTTTAATAATCATTTATCTCAGCAACACGGGCAAGGAGAAAAGAAAAATCCCAACAGTTATTATCACAGGACAGAACAAACTGGTGCTGAGGTCCCCAGGCAGCTCCCACACCTGCTGAAAGCTGCACAGGCTCCAGGAGTACAACCCCAGCAATAAACCCAGCCAGCAGCAGCAAAACCAGGGCCCTGCTCATCTGCTTTTGATTTTTAAACGCTGCTTCTCTTAATAAATGAAGTTTCAGTGCTTATGGGACCAACAACCCAGTAAATGAACTAAGTATTTATTTGTGGCTTTATTACTTGGCAGACCCATTTCCATGGAGTCATTTTTCCTTAGGACCCAGCTTGCTCTGCAGCAGCTGTTTTCTATTACCAGCCACTCAAATTCCTTTGCCTCTAATTTCCAAAAGTGCCCACTAACCTGAAGTATTTGGGAACTACAGCAAATGGCTGTGGGAGCTCAGCAGCACTTTTATCTCATCCCTCTTCCCAGGTTCTTCCCCATCTCCCTCACCAAGGCCTGAGCTGGCCCAAGTGGCCCCAGTTCTCCAGGTCCCCCAATGTTTGTGAAACCCCATGAAGACCCCCAGAGCACAAAGTGACCCACGAGAGGCTCCCACAGGGGCTGGGGAAGAAGGTGGTTTGGCCCAGGTCGTGCATGACTTTTCAATCACTACAGGTGAGGGGGAAACAGGAGGTTTGGGGAGCTCCTCTGACTGTGCACAGGAGATTGGAATAATCAGGTGGCTCTGGAGGACTCAGGGCAAGCTGTGAGTGTGCCTTGAGCCAGGATTTCCAGTGCCAGAGGAAATCCTGCTGCACTGACACAGACTCCAGCTCTGGTGGGGTTTGAGTCTCGTGCTGCTGGACTTTTAAACTCTCTCCTGAGCCCACTCTAAACAGCCTTAGCAAGCTGAGGTCTTCAGCTCCAAGAAAAAGAAAAGAAAAAGGTTTCTTGAGTACAAAATTTTTGGCTTAGAAATTCTTACTGTGAGGGTGGGCAGGCCCTGGCACAGAGTGTCCAGAGCAGCTGGGGCTGCCCCTGGATCCCTGGCAGTGCCCAAGGCCAGACTGGACCCTGGGGTTGGGAGCAGCCTGGGACAGTGGAAGGTGTCCCTGGGACAGTGGAAGGTGTCCCTGCCCATGGCACAGGTTGGGAATGAGATGAGCTTTAGGGTCTCTTCCAACCCAAACCATTCTGGGATTCTCAGTTCTGTGATAATTCACAGGAGCCCCCTCCCAGCTCCCACCTCCCTCCCCAAGCACATGTGAGTCAAGGCCCTTAACTGCTCTAAAGGGCACTTCACTCAGTTTATCTGCTCCTTTGTTTGCCACTTTCTAAGTATACATTGATATTGGCTTTTTTCAACCACTTGAACACTGTGCAAGGCCCTTTCAGACACTTGAGGCCTCTCTCAGCCAGTCACATCCAGCTTGGAAAACAGAATCTGCTGCACTGAGTAACTGAGTGCATTGGACACCACCAGGACGAGTGCTGATGGCAGCTGAAGCTGTGTCCTGACCCTGGGCTGGTCCTCCAGCACCTCGGTGGGGGCAGCCCCTCTGCCCTTGCCCAAGCTCTGCCTCCTCCCATTCTCTCATTCATGTGCGCAACTCAGCTGCAAAATTATCTTTTTTTTTTTTTTTTCTCCCTCCTGTGTTTGTGTTTCTAGTGAGGAATCACTCAGCTCACACTGCCCAACTTCAGTGCTCAAAGCCAGGTGGGGGAAAAGAATGGGACCTGCTGGGGACAGGGACAGCAAAATGGGTTTTGAGTCTCCCTCATTCACCAACATCCAGCAGAGGTAAGAAAAAAGGAAATCTCAGTGATCCTGGGTGGCTGAGAGTCCCCAGGGTGTCCCAGGATTTATTCCTGTGGCTCTCATCCAGCAGAGCACTCAAGTAAATGCTGGGTGTTAACAAATGTTTGAAGCCAGTGGAGCAAGGGAGCACAGCACTGAGCTGAAGCCTAAACAAGCACAAATCAGGCTCTGTTTATTCTGCCCCCTGAGCCCAGAAATGCTTTCTCACAACACTCTCCATCTCCTGAGACTCACAGCATCTCTTCATGACCATCCCTTTTCCTTTGGATAATCTGTACTGAGCCCTGAGAAAGCTCAGAATTCACCAGATCAAAGTTTCATCCTTCACAGTCTTCTTTGCCACCAGAAGGAACGTGGTGGCTCTCACTGGGAAGCTTGATTTCAGTTTTTCTGCCTACTCAGACAAATATTATTGCACTCAGGTCATACACTGAAGAGTTTCTTCACATGTTCAGACTCTGTGTTTTTCTAGGAAAAAAAAAAAAAAAGCTAAAATTTTGGAAAGCAACAGTGAGATCTGGCTGTGGTTCTCCACTCCTAGTCCCACACTTTGGAAAACAACAACTAATTCACAGAACTTCACAGGCTTTTGTGGGCAGTCTGCATGATAAAATAACATCTGACTTTGTGGGATCATTTTGTGTGGAGAAACATTTAAAATACGTCAGGGTGGTGATTAATCATGGAATGGTTTGGGTTGGAAGGGACCTCAAATCTCATGTCATTCCAACCCCTGCTGTGGACAGGGACACTCCACCAGACCTCGTTGTTCCAAACCCTGTTCAACCTTTTTGAAGGCAAAAGGCATTCTTGTTTGGGGGACAGTTGAGAACTGGAAGAAAAAAAAAGCCTTTTTGCTTTGGTTTTAAGCACCTTTTAAGACTTTATGTAAAAAAACAACCAAAAAACACAGAGGAAAAAAACCCCCACAATTCCTGTAGACACCCCTGCAAAACTCCTACTGACATCCAGAGTGTCAGTACTGTGGGATGTGGGATATTTCAGAGTACTTCTTCTTTTTTAAATTACAATAGCTGTCTAACAGCCCTTGTCCAGGCTGTGTAATTGTGCCAAGTGAGGAGACATTAGATCCTACAGGAGAAGGACCAAGAGGGTTGGTGGCACAGCTGGGGGTTTGGGGAGCCTGGGCAACCTGTGCACCCCACAGCCACACCTTGAGCACCCCACAGCCACACCCTGAGCACCCCACAGCCACACCCTGAGCACCTTCTGCACAGCTCTGACTTCAAACCACCTTAGAAGAGAGGCTGGTGGTGCAGCTTGGATGGTGGCTGGCAATCAACCACTTCTCTCTAGGTAAAGTAAGCAAAGTTAATGGTAAATTTAATTTATGGCCATTCCTTTTCTCTCTTTTTTTTTTTCTTTTCCAGTTTTGTTTTTGAGCCACACAGGGCACACAATCCCCACAACATTCCACGGTGTTGCTGGAGGTGACAGTGGCACGTCCTGGGAATGCCCTGTGCCAGCTGTCCCCTGGGTGCTCCCATGGCCTGGGGGGAGCCCTGTGGTCCCCTGGCTGTGGAACCAGAGAGCATCCAGAACCAACATTAAATGACAAATCCAGTGAAGGGGCTCACATCGTACAGCCACAGGTCTGCTGTGTGGTGTCCTTGGCCTAACTCCTGGGTTAAACCCGGGTTAAACCCAGTGCCAGGCTGAGCCTCCTGCCAGGAGTGGCTCTGCTCAGGTGACACCTGATGGAAACGTGGCCCCTCTGCTGTGACATTGCTGCGCTTTTCCACTGCAAATGAAATGCATTTGATAAGATAACAAATGCCTGGCAAAGCACAGTGAAGCTATGTAAGGGAGAGAACAGGAGAGGGAAAAAAACCCACCTTGTATAAGCAGCAAAACAATACAGCTTTATCTAATCTCAGCAACTTATTGCTGCTTGTCTGCCTGTGTGTGTTTTACTGACAAAATAAAATAAATTGAATCAGCTCACACACGATAACATGCTCTTTCCTACCTCATACTAATTGCTTGGCTAATTGATGTTTGTTGAACTTTCTCCATTTCATTGAGTGATTAGGTACAAAGCTAACAGTTGACATCTGTAGGCGCTTAACTGGCGTCTGTAATTACTGTTAATGTTAAATAATTGTTAGTTAATTGGAGTGGTAACTGACTGAATGGAATCCAGATTGTGAAGCAAAAAGAGACCTAGTTAAATAAACATACATTTTCAGAGAAAATAACATTTTATTACAAGGGAGAGACTAACAGCAGGCCGGATAGGGGAGGTCTGCAGGATGCTGCACTCACCAAATCTCAATCAGCCTCCAGCCTGGACTGCCCCAGCCACAGGTATGGCAAGGCAGGATCTCTGTCACCAAAACACTCCTACCCCAAGAATTTTTCCACCTTCTTTTCAACCAATTAGCACAATTTTACAGCCCAACACTGATGTATATTTTGAGAAAATCAAACATAGGCTAATCTACAAAACAAATATTCCCTCCATATTAGATACAATTGTGTTAGCAAATATTGCCATTCTGTTCCCTAGCCCAGAATAGCTTGACTTTGCAAAAATCCACAGCCTTAAATGAACTCTTGGGGGCATGTGATCACCAGCTGACCACAAAGGGTAATTGAGGCCAGCCCAAAGGGGCAGGGATGCCCAGAACAAAGCTTCCAATTTCTCCCTCTGCTGTTTTGGTCACAAAAAAGCCAATGCCTTCAGGTGCTTGTACCACAATGGCTGCTTTTGGCTTTTGTTTTGAATTAGTAAATTAAAAGTCACCTTTGATGCCTTGACGGGCTCCTGTTTTGTAAGTTTAACAACTTAAAAATCTGAAATTTTTGGAAGAGGCTACCTCAGACTTTCACCTGCCCTGATGGACACATCACATTATCCAGCGACTTTTTCTTGCAGGTATAGAACAGCACTGGAATCCCACAGCTCTGGCATCCCACAGTTCAGCCAAAAAACCACCAGCACATAGAAAAGGAGTAGGACTGGAGCAGGGTGGTCTGTGCTTAGAAGGTACAGCCATAAGGGATGTTATGAACAAATTCCTTGCTCAGATGAAGCCTCCCTGGCACAGGAATAGCTGCCTCACTCTTTTGTGTAGCAGAACAAAGCACCATCTCAAGACATTTATCAACCTTTTCCTCTGCTTCACTCAGAAGTCAAGAGTGAAGTGACCCAGTAGCTCTTCTAATCTAACTCAGGGGTACCAGAAACCCAGGCTCTCCAAACCAAAGCTTTTTCCAGTGCTCAGCCTCTCCCTAATGAGACACGGAACTCCCACATGGAAAATACTGAGAATGCATTTGAAACCCACAAAACACCAGCAAACCAGTAATTCAAAGACTCCAGGGAAGCCTCTGCCAGAAAGGCGAGGAGACACCACTGTCAGGGTGTCACTTGTGGGGGTCACATCAGAACTGCCACAAAACCAGACATCTGGGATGGTTCAGCAGTCCCGAAGGTTTGCTGGCTTGGGGCCAGTTCCCTGCAGTGCTGGGGCTGCTCCAGAGCTCCAAGAGCAGGGAAAGAAAAGGCATTTCAGTGAGAAGAGGCAGCAGGGAGCAGCCATCCCAAAAACTGCAAGCAAGGCTGAGAACACACCCCAAGTGAGTGTGGATGCTCTGAGGATTCCTCCAGACCCCGGAAGGGAGGGAGGCAGCCCCAGGCAGTCCTCTGGCACACTGACCACGTTAACACTGCACATCTGCTGCCTGCAGAGCACTGGATCCACTTACATCCAACCTCAGATGCCGTGGGGATGGTTTACTTAAGAGTGAGAGCACCTCTCCACAGCCAAGGATCTGAAGGGATCAGCAGGGAAGGAATTGTCAGCTTCAGCTCCCTGCCTGTTTACAGAAACAGATGTTGCAGAGGATCCTCAAGAAATGCTTCACCACAGAAGCCAAGGGAGAAACAACAACACGCCTGGTTTTTTCTAGGGCAGGATATTGCTGTAGAACCACCTAAAAGGCCAGGGCCTGATGTGACTGGGATTTCAGCCACCAGTGAAGCCTCCTAACCCAGATGCCTTGATCTACCTCCAGCTGAGAGTATAAATATTTCCCTGACAGCTGGTGGTGCCATGCAGCAGAAGGATTCATAAACTTTACATGAACATCCTGTAAACAATTTGAACATAAAAAGCTCTAACAGCCCAATTGTGCTTCTGATCAAAGGCAAACTTCAATATACAGCACAAATGAAAACTTCACCACTTTGGGACTCATTTCTCCCTTCAGGAAAAGCTGTTTTCCAAGGGTATGTAGGAGGGAGTTAACATAAATGAACCACACAGTCATAGTAGGAGCCGCCTGCTCTGCAGCTTCAGATGTGTGTATTTAAATTATTGAGAGATAATGGAATTTAATTACACTGAGAAGTCATGTTACAAAAATTCATGAACAAACCCTGTACTTTGGCTGGGATTAATGGTGCTGAGGTGGAACTCTCAGAGGGTGTGGGGCAGTTCTGTTCCTTCAGTGACACACAGACTACAAGCAGCAGCCCCAGCTGGAAGGGCCATCCCACAGGGAGCAAGGCAGGGAGAGCAGGAGCTGCAGGTGGGGGATGCTCTCCTCTGCCAGCTCTTCTCCAACTCATTTATTCAGACACTGACAGCTCCTTCGTCAAACATCACCAAGAGCCCAGACCCTTGGGTGCTCACCTCCCAGCACAGCCACCTGATTCCCAAGGGAACCATCTCCCTGGGTGATTTAAGCATTACAAGGTGCTCCTGCCAGAGCCAAGGAATGCAGGGCTCTGATTCACGACCAGGGACCACTCATTCAGTGTCAGCTACAGCAACTCCTGCTCTGGGGACCAAGCTCCATCCCTCCCAAATCCTCAGCCCTGCTGCACACACACTGAGGGCTGGGGACCTGGGAGTGGCAGTGTGGAGGTGACAGGGGAACCCCACAACCCTTCCCATGGGTGGGCTCTGACATGACCCCCAGCCCTGAGGGACCCCAACACCAGTGATGCACCTTTCCATTCAGCTCCAAGGGCAGCCAAGTCCTAAATGGGAGCTCAGAGACTTCTCCTCAAGGGGTTTTACCAGCTCTTCCAGAGAGGGCTGGGGGGGATTTCACTTGGCTCTGCATTTTTTAAATTCCCAGTGTTTCTGAGGAAGGGACTTGTCCCACATTACACATCCATACTAATCCATCACTCCTTGAGCCTGAGCACATCTTAAGCCTTGAAGTCCACAACAAAACGACAGAAAGGGGACAAAAATGTATACAAGAGATGTAAAATGCTTCAGGATCTGTACCTGCTCCGTAAATACATTGCTGCCATAATTTCTGCCACTTCAGTTATGAATAACACTGAAAAATATTTATTTTAAAAGCAAGAAAACCCCAAGCAGTGTGTGAGACACGGGTGGCTGTGGGACATCCATGAGGGGTGGCCACAGAGGACACAGAGGCTGTCAGCCTGTCCCAGCCTGGCAGCTTGGAAGGTTTCACCATGATTTACCCAATGCAAATCTGACCTTTCTTACCAGTGAGTTTTATTGCTTTTGGCAAAAGCAGCCGTGGACAACGCAGTGGGGAAGAGCTGGCTTGGAAGCGAACAGCCTGAGCTGCGGAGAGGGAACTTGAACTCGGAATTTATCAAACTGACAGCCCCCGGGCACTGGGAGCTCCCCAGGGCCGGCACTCAGAGCAGGAACAGCCCCCCCAGCCCCGGCAGAGAGCCCAGCACCTGCCTGGCAGCAATTACTGACATTATCTCCAAACAGGGGAGCTTTTCTGAGCTTCTTTTCCTGATATTTTGTAGTCTGAATGCTAATCCCTTTGACAAAACTGTCCCCTATGCTTTTTCCGTTCTCTTTCCCCTTAATCTCTTTCTCCCAGTGGAAAAAAAAAGAAAAAAAAAGAGGGTAAAAGAGAGAAAAAAAAAGAAAATACCAGCCAGCCTAGTTTGGCCGCACCTGGATTTGCATTGATTCCTCCCTTGTCATTCATGTTACCAACAGGAATTAGCATATGGCTTTAAGGGGAAACTCAGGAGGAGAAAAGAAAGATGCCATTTTGATGGAAATAAGGGGCAAAGGAATAATCTACCATCAACTAAAAAGCTTATTTGTGTACGGTTTCCCAAGCAAAGCTTCGAAAAGCCCATGTTGATTTTAGGCTACACAAAGAAACCCTAATCCTTTCAAGGGAACTAAATCACCAAAGAAAAGTACCTCGGAAGAAAAGGCTCCCTGTCAAGCATGGGTATTCACATCCAAAGGGATGCCACGAATCAAGCTCCGTAAGTAAACAGCAATAAGAATGTGGGAAATGTGTTTGAGTCAAAAAAGAAAACCAAAGGAAGAGGAAGAGGGGCCTACTCTTCATCAGTGCCCTCCCGGGGAGGAGAGCAGCCCCTCAGCCTGGTTACAGGCCTGCGCCAGGAATGTGGATTCACCGTCCCTTCTCCTGCCCTGGCCCAGCCCCAAGAAAGGGCTGCTCAAATGCCAAAGCTTTTTACAGCAAATTAGCAAAATAAAGATGCAGTCACATGTACTTTGGGGGCCTGGGGTCACTCCAGACACGCAGCTCTTCCCTTCTAATGGCTGTGCCACCTATTCCCAGCCTCCGGAGGGGCCTGGGGAACCTGTAAATGCCATTAATCACAAAGGATAAATCAGCTTGCCAAGTGAGATAACCTGGTTAGACCACAGAAATAATCCAGACTGTACTTCCAGAGGATGCTAATACATGAAAAACAGGACTATGGATCTGTAATGCAATTAAATCCAGGTATAATTCAATATGCAGCAGAAGCCCTCAGAAGCAGCAGTGGATCAGCATGGGAATCCCAAAGGTAACAGGGTCACATTCTGTCCCCAGTTAAACCACCACAGCTTCTTGGAATTAAAAGGCACAGAGAAACACTGGAATGACTCACTGGAGTCACAAACCAAACCCAGGGAGAAGCACACAGGGCAAATACTGAGCAAATCCACGCCTGGCCAACAAAACACACCTGAATTTCAAACGAGTCAAATCTGCCTCTTCTAATGCAAACTGACTCTCAAACTGACCGGAGCGTCCCAAACCCCACCAGATAAAACCCCGGGTTTACAGCTGGAAGTTCACCCTTTTCCAGGCACTTCCCATGTGCTGCCAGAGAAAAGCAGGACACTGGGGTAAAAAACCAGATGCGTTTTCAAGGCTTTGAATTATACTGGTTTGTGAAACTCATGCCTGGAGCTTCTCCCTCCACCCTCCTTGCAAAAACAGCAACCGGACTAAAAACAAGAATGACACCCAAAGGATCCCCAAAGCCTTTCTAACAAGGGCCCTCCAGGCCCAGCTCTGCACAGCAGCTCACGGGCGCTGATTTAGGGCAAGCTTTCCCTTAATGTACTGTTATATCATTAGCCTCTCTGTCTTTGGATTGCTGTTTGGAAGAAATTAATGGGATACTGAATATTTAAATGTGGCCCTCTCTATCATTTATTAACTCTACAGAAAGCACACAGCACAGTAAGCCATGGTTTATGACTATTATCCTGTGAATACTAAACGTTGGCTGGTTATTACTGTCAGCAGTGCAAATTGGCTATTCATAATTCCACGTCTATCATGGAGCTGATGAGTAACAATCAAGTTAAAACATTTTGAAAACTCTTACAGTTATTTAAATGAGCTTAAATTAAAGCCATTTGTAAAATAAACTATTCCCTAATATTGTTATTTAAATTAATTCTGACCTGGCAGGCAATGCATTATTTAAAGCCTATATTTTATATTAAGCAAAGCAATTACCAAGCATACAGAACACGTCTGAAACCCAGAGAAACATAAAAAGCACTAACAAGCTGATTGCGACATTTCTGCAAGACAAGTTACATTTCATCTCCCATTGAAATTGCCATGAAAAGAAACGTGTGGGGGAAAAAGGAAAATAAATCTGTTTGGGATGTGAATTGCAGCCTTACCTTTATTTGTGACAGCGTTGAACAGTTTCTCAGAGCTGGCATCAGATGCCTGAAAGACCAATAAAAAAAAAAAAAAAGAAAGAAAAAAAGAAGTTACATTTTGTAGCAGTGATAGATTTCCGAAGGCACGGCGGTGTATTTATGCACAGGCTGAGGTGTGTGTATTTTAGGGAAACAAATCAGGAGACAAAACCAGGGGTGCTGGAAGCGGCGGCTCCGGAGGCCGTGTCCATGAGGTGGTGCTGTTTGGCTGTGCTTCGCCGCCCTGCAGTGCAGATATTTCTTTGGAAAGATTCTATTTCATAAAGAAATGGGGTTTTTCTTAAACATTGGCTGCACAGACACTGTATCTTTGTACTGCCATTATCCAATACATTCCGACATTGATTCTGCGACGGAGAAGAGTCATGATTTCGAACCAGACAGCCCGGTCTCAGGAATGTCCAGAACTGCAGATCTCTTAATTCATTTTTAAAGTATTTTTGGGATCCCTGCTGTGTGAACATTCGATTTTTACCACCTTCAAAGCAGCGTTGATAACTTAAGTTAGTAATTTCATAAATGGCTGTTGCAAACTCTTCAAAAAATAAAGAGCGTGTCAGTATTTAGGATCAGTGTGTATTTCCACGTCAGCTTTGCCTTCCTCACAATAACTGATTCTTGACACCTTGCTCATAAACTAATAAACCTTTTCTTTTTCATCAAGCCCCCTTTATCCACAGAGGTTTTTCCCCTTAATATTGTGTTAGTAGCTTGTCTATTCCTGCTCTTTCTACGCCAGGGCACCAGCTCAGCTCTCCACCCAGATAAAAAGCTTTATTTCAGTTTCACACAAAACCACTGATCTCCCCCTTTCAGAAATTTCAACGGCACAAAACCAGGCATGGAAGGAACACTGAAAATGTTCGTTTTGCAAACACCCCGAGCCCAAAAGCACCAAACACTCGGTTTCTGCCAGCTGTGTGCTGCTGCCTTTGGGCACACACACTCAAAACACACACAGGCAGCTCCAGCTCAAACTTCTCCCACCTCTGCACCCACAAAAAGCACAGAGCTGTTCAATTCCGAACTGGAGCCTGCACCCAGCCCTGCTGAGAAACAGGCTGCTCTTGAAAAATACAGGGAAAACCTGCTCAGGAGCAGAACACTGCAAACAGGGCTAAAATACAGCACTTGAAAGAGATTTTAATTTTTCCCTAGAAACTGACTTCTTGCTGGATTCGGGAACAATAATTAAAAACACTGTTTGGAAAGCAGGCTGTGGGGGATTTTTTTTTGTTAGAGGGAAGGAATTGCTCCATTCAAAACCAGATAAAAATCACCAGACAATCAACACATATGCTGGCTATCTCAACTGCACTAAAAACTTGGATGTGAAACTCCCGATAAATGAGTAGACGTGGCTCAGACTGTGCATCACAGTGTAGGAATACACTGAAAAAAATTGTTTGCCCTCAAGTTACTGACAGACAAGATTTCTGTGATTAATTATTAAAAATAGCTTTATTCTTTTTCAGACTTCTAGACAAATTTTACTAAATTACTGCTGGCTTATTTGAAAGCCGAGCTGGTGCATTTCGTCTCAGTTAAATACCTTGTAAACACTGGATTTATTACCCAATGATGGATTTATTATTCAGTGACGACTTTCTCTAAATTAATGAAAATATGCGAATAATGCACAAATTGAAGAGATCAAGAAGGCCATGTGCTTTAAAGAGCAGCCCAGTATTAGTTCAACAAGAGGCTCAATGCTTTCCTACCCTCGCCAATCAGCCTGCTTAAAAATAATCTTTCCCAGTGAATTTCAACTGTTGTTTTCTTCTCAAATGCAGCTTTTCTCTGAAGTCAAAACTCTCTGAACCAGTCCTTCTTTTTAGAAAGAAAATTCAGTATTAAAAACCAAACAAACTTCTTACAGTTACAGCTATTACTTTATTTTACTGTTTCAAAACAAAACAGCACAGGGGAGCTCCATGTTTCCTATTTGCTCGATTTTCCCAAGCATACAAAGAGGAAAACATCTTTTTAAGAAGTTTGCTTTAATGCCAAGCGTAAACCAAGAGATTGTTTTTCAAGCCGTGGTTTTTCAGGTGCAATCTTTTCCTGTGCTATCGCATACCCCAGTCACAAACAGTGCTATGACACCTGGAAGTGGCACACCTCGAACAAAACGCAGCCTGCCCGAGGATTGCTCCGGAGCAACCTGGCAGATGATTATCCATGTAACACGCATCTAAAAAAGGAATTATTTTACAAAGACAAAGCTCGTTCAACAGCGAAGTTCATTTTGCATTACTGACCACACACAATCGAATGGAAGAGTAACTTGAAATAACCACACTTGCCTGTGTTACCATGAAAATAACCCAAACACTGGCCGGAACGGTGAGATTAACTTGGCCTGCCTGTTTCCTCACTTAAAAATTGGGTTTTAAATACAAAATAGCAATTAGGATGATGTACCGGTGATACAGAGGCGAACACAATCTCGGCCAGCAGACACACAGTGTATCAATTTCCATGCAACTATTATTTTTCCACAGCTAGGCAGTCGCATCACGCAACAACACTAAAGGAACAAAAAGCCCAACTGATTCAAAACCCCGCAACAACTCGGCACTACCCCAGAAGGATGAAATTCAGTGCCTGTGCAGTGCTGACTTAAACCCCGCTGTGTGCTGACAGGAATCGGCGCAGACAACAAAGTGCCTTTATGTGCACGGTGGGTGCGATGTGGCCGAACCTGGATGTTCCAGCGGCGGAGAGGAGCTCGGCTCTCCCTTCCTTCACACCAGCCAAGTGCAACTCTCTCTTCGCTCCCCTTTATCTCGATCTTCCCAGGTCTCACTTGGGCAGTTGATCAGCACTGTCTGCTGCCACCGTGACATTTGGGGACAGCGCCGGGTTATCCGGGGTGCTCTGCCCGAGGAACCTCCTCGGTTTCTCCCGCACGGAGCCGGCGCTGGTGGCACACAGTTTCCTTCCTCGCACTTTGGCCGTTTTCCCTTATAAATCCCCTTGTTACCAAGCGCAGCTTAATCCTTTTCACCGCGAAATGAAACAAGTCAGCAATCCCTGGGCTTAAAGAAAAAAAACCCAGCAAACCACACAGAAAAAAATGACCCAAAGAGTATTTTTCCCTCACCGAGGAATGTGCTGCCGTTCGAGGGGATGTATGACTAAAATATTTCCTGTCCAGACAGCGCAGCCTGACTCACTGCTGGCACGGCCCGGCCCCGCCGCGGCACTTGCACCGGCCCCGCACCTGCCCGCGGAGGCAGCGCGGCCCCGCCGCCCCCTCCGCCCCGGCCCGTCCCGGGCTGCCCGGGCCCGGCGGCCGCTCCCTCCCGCCGCGGGGCCGCAGGAGCCGCGCCGACACTCGTCCCGGTGGTTACCTGCTGTCCGGGGGTTCCGCGGGGCGGCCGGCCCGCGGCTCATGGCGGTGCGGGAGGGACGGGCGTGTGCGGCAACTCCGATCCAGCGCGGCTCTCAGCGTCCCGCGGCCAAACCCCAACTAATCCTCCGCGGGGAACCGACTCCGCGGGCCGAGCGCTCGGGCTGCCGGGCGGGCATCCTTCCCGGGCCGCCGACCCCTCAGCGCTCCCGCAAGATGGATCCCGGGAGGAGCGAGCGGAGCGCGGCGTGCGGGGAGCGCGGAGCGGGCGCTACAGGAGCGGCAGCAGGACAAAGAAAACCATGTGCGGCGGCGGCGGCCGGGGGCAGCGGCGGCACCTCCGGGTGCGGGGCGGTGCGGGGCGGTGCGGCCGCGGCGCCTCCTCCCTCCCTCCGCGGCTCCAGCGCCGGCGGCTGCGCGTCCCTTCCTTCGGGCGGCTTTTTGGGCTCTCTTCCGCTGTTTGCAGGGGTGTTTGGGGGACTGACTGTTTTTGTTTTGGTTAAAAAGTCATGCCCGTCCTCTCCCGAGCCAAAGCGGGCTCCCGCCGGGCGCCGTCCCTCCCGTCGCGGCCGCGCTCAGGTGAATTCCATGGGGGAGAGGCAGCAGCCCGGCCCCGGCTCCTCCAGCCTCGCAAGCCTGTAATCCCCGAGGGGCGGCCGCTCCGCTCTGCTCCGCTCCACCCGGGCCGGCTGCAGGCGCCGGCCGGACCCCTCTCGCCACCCGGCTCCGCTCCGCACTGCGCGGCGCTCCCGCAGCCGCCGCCGCCGCCCGCCGGCTCCGCCCTCCGCCGGCCCCGCCCCGCGCTCCGCCGGGGTCCCCGCGCCGGGGGCGGCCCGGCCGGGCGGGGGAGGCTCCGCGGGAGCCGCGCTCCCTCCGCCGGCTCGGAGCGGCCCGCGGAGCTGCGCGGAGCCTCCGGCGGCGGCTCCTCGGTGCGGTGCGAGGGACCCGCGGAGCCGGACAGTCCCCCCTGCCCCGGGATGGCGGCACAGGCACGCGAGCATCAGTGGCTAAAGCTCCACGAACATCGCTCTCTAGAGCTCCGCGGGAGGAAAACACGATGGAAAACATAGTATTGCATTTAGCAATTTTTTTTTTTGTTTTAACGGAAATTTAATTTTTTTTTTAAGTGGTAAAGAACCAATGTCCCCAGCTGCAGGCAGGGTGGCCTGCCGGGGACCCCGGCTGCTCGCTGAGCTGTGATTTCTCTCTGAGCCTCCTGTTCAAAGACTCGCCTGACTACTTCCTGCACTGAACATTATTGTCAACGGGCAGTGGATTTCCCACTCGCTGTAGGTTTTCCTTAAGTGCAGCACACCATTAGTAATGGCCACCGCGGAAAATAAATGCACAGATACGTGATGATATAAATGATTATTCACTGAAGCGCAGCACTCGGAGCCAAATGATGTTTCCTGGGAAGACGAGAGGCAGTTATGCACGTTGGCACACTAGCTCCATACGGTGAGATGTTTCCTGGGAAAGGGATAGGTGCTAAGAGGGGATTTACAGGCTTCCAGGACTGTGTCCAGGGAGTGTTTTCAAGATTTTAAACCTGGAAATAGGTTTCAAACCCATACTGGGCTAGAGGTGCTAATGGAATTATATTCCCATGGCTTGCACTTGAATTTGAGCTAAATCCTCAGAAACAGGGTTGACAAGTGCTATGCACCCCAACTCCTGTTGCAGAGCTCAGCCTAGAGGAGGTGATTCTCCTAAGGAAAAGATGAGAACTACCTATACCAGCCAGAAAAGGAGTGCAGAGCAAGAGCTGTGTGTGCCTGCTCAGCCTTACCTGAGCTGGGATAATAGATATGTGCCCAAAATCCAGAGGCAGCTTGGAAAGATTCCTGTATGTCCTTGCCCAGCTCCAAGCTCACCTCAGGAGCTGGGATGACGAGGGCTGCCCTTCTCCTGGCCCCAGGGCACCGAGGTGGCTCTGAGCTCTCCCTCAGCAGTGACAGGGTGCAGGTGGCTGTGGTGGCTCTGGTGGCCCTGCCCAGAGCAAATCCCACAGCATGTGAGGGGAAGGGGGAATCATGATCTGACTGTCCACATGAGCACAAGTGCCATAATTAAGAAAGCACATCTACCAATTACACATGTAGAACTACACGATTTTATGCAAATATTTCCCCTTCGTTCCTCATTCCGTCACCACATGATCCATTTAAGAATCCATTTAAGTTTTCCCCTTCAGTGGCTTCTCCAAGATTCTCATCTGAGGTGCAGTCCCACTGACTGTGGTGGTTTCTGCTGGGACAGCGGGGTGGGAAGATGTACAAAGAACGAAAATGCTACACAGGAGACGAACACACCCAGCACAGCTCCAGAGTCAGACACCATAGTGCTTTTGTGCCATGGCTGATCCAGGGTGGGAGCACTTTGGTGAAACTGGGTCTCCACTGGAAAGTTAAAGAATTGTGGCCAGCCACAGATCCTGGTATGGCAATGGAAATGAGTTCTCCAGGACTGTCCAGCTGAGTAGGTTATCGCCACATTTCCACACCGTGGCTGAGCATGGATTTTGGCTCTTAAACTTTCACAGGTTATTACATCTAATAAATACACATTTGCATCTAATAAATAAATAAATAACCTGCAAAGATAATCCTGTGCTATCAGAGCGGTGGTCTGCATCTCCTCTTAGAAACCCAACAGAAATGGCTTCAGGTCTGGTCTCTGGAATCAAGAACAGGCAGTGGCCAAAAGCCATTGCAGCCCATTGGCCGTGGATGTTGCTTGAGTGCAGATCCCAGTCCCCACCAAAACTATATTGATAAAGGCATTAAGCTGGCAGAGTGTTTGCTCTCTGTACAATCATAGCACTTGGGGGCTCCATGGGCTGATGGTGAGGCTGTACCTGGACAAGGAATTAAATGCACAATACCAAGGTGTGGCAGCTCATGTATTCTATGAGCACCTTGGTCAAGACTTTCCACACCCTGACGTGGTAAGAACGGATCTAATTAAAGCCTATGTTCCTCACAAGACTTTAATTTGATACATTTAGCCTGGATTAAACAACAGGCTTGTCTGTACTGGATTTTTCCAATGTTAACCACATGCCACACCTGAAATCTCAGCACACACAGAATCAGAAATGCGTTTACCTGCTCATCTCCCTGGGGCTGTGAGGGTTTATTGGCAGGGCTCCGGGCCTCATTATGTTCATTATTCGTGCCTTAGAGATAAATCAAGGACCTCTATTTTCCAGGTACAAAATTACACACGGGCAAAATTAGTTGTGCAATTCTGAATGAGAAATTTGGAGTTCAGAAATTCACTCAAAGCCAAATTAAATCAAAGGGACCCCTCCTCCCCTCAGGGATTTGAATGCCTTTGGATCAAGCTTCCCCCTCTCCTGTCAGCAATACTTTCCTGTGCTTTAGGTTATGCCTGGATAGGTTTTATAAACCTTCTGTCTCTTATCTATGTGGGACCTTGCCAGAATTTTTTTCATCTGTCTGTGGTCTCTGTCAGCATCGACATTTGTTTCTGCCACAACAACAGCCAAATAAAGTGCATTGAACTTGGATCAAAAGTAATTTCAGGATCTTTCACTCTCTGGAAGAGGTTTTCAGATCCAAGTATTTTATAAAAATGACCTAAAGCTGCCCAGACAGCAGGCAGGGAAGCAGACATTCGTTTCCAAGTCATAGAGTAATTCCAAAGAAGAATTATCCATCTCTGGCACAAATAGCAAACGAATATTGAAATTACAGCAGATTATATTGGATTAAATTATTTATGGCAAACCTCACCTCACCTGGAAGGTTCCGCAGCTTTTTTCCTGGCAACACAAAAAGTGGATATTCCAATTCTTTGGTATTCTGTCAAAGCCTGGAAACATTTATGTTTCCATTAAGTTGCTGACCTTCCCAGAAGACACCATGGTATCTGACTTTGGAGCATGATTACGGTGCCTTATAAAGCCCTCCATAATGCTTTGAAAACATACAAGATTTTGCCTATTACTGGATAAGAGATGCAGGATCCTTTCCCCAAGAAAAGAATTTATGGAGCTATCAGTGGAGTTTTACGGCTGTGAACAGCAAGCCATGGCATAATGTCCCAAGCAGAAGATATTTAAACTCCAGCACTCTGAGAGGTGCAGGGAAAGGACCTGTTCTCCAGAGTGCCATCAACAACGACAAAATCACCAAAAAAAAAGTCATGAGAGGTGCCAGAAAAAGGAACTAGTGGTGAGGATGGCTTCTGCTGGATTTGTGGGGGATGTCTGGGAGCAGCCCAGCCCCAGGGTGAGTGCTGGTGCTCCTGGCAGTGCAGGACAGCAATGCTCCCTCAGCTCCCCTGCAGCAGGGACAGGGCACTGGGGAAAGGGGGAAACAATCAGCAAATGCCCCTTTCCGAGGGGATCAGAGCTCTGGATGTAGAACATCCCTGGGTAAATCTCTGTGTAAGTAACGCTTTTCATTTGACAAAGCAGAAAACTTCTGCGGGAACATATTAATGACAGTGCAACTTTTTTATTATTTTTATTTTTCTGCAGCATTTGCAAAACTAAACCCCTTTGTAATCCCTTCTTTTATGCAGAACAGATTGCAGTTTTAAGCAGAGGCCCATAAACTGCAGGTTCAAAGAAACCTGAAACTGAATTAGCATAAAAGCTGGAATTCTCATTTAGAGGAACAGCAAGGCAACCACTCTGCAGGCAGTTTTATGATTAGGGTTTCAAATGGAAACAAAGATAAAACCTGGGGCTCAGGGAACAATAGGGCTGCTCTCTCTTCCCTATCCTTACAGCTTGGCCCTATAAAATACTAAGTGGTCTCCACTGCTTCCAAGGACAGAATTTAGACCAGATTTGCACACCTGGGGAGGGTGGATAATTTCCTGAACCCAGACACTGTACCGAAGACAAATCCTAACTGTCCTACGTGTATGAAGCCATTTCTCCCCCAGGCTTCTCCAAACTGTGTGAAATCCTTCAGGTGAACACAACAGCCATCTTTCCTTCCCTTCAACCACCACGAGGAGTGAGAATCCTAGCTGTAACTTTTCCATCAGAAAATGCCTGCATTTTATCTTTTCCTCTAAAACCCTTCCTGGGGATTGAATTCCGAATTACTAAAGACACCATGGAGCATGGATTGGCTGGATGTAGCTCCTGGAGACCTCACAGGGCTCTGAGCTGCTATCCACCCTGCAGTCTAACCAGGAACATAAGATCCTATCACTGGGTAAGAGGATAAAATATAAATTCTTCCCCATCCACCAGCACTTCTGTTGTGCACTTCATAAATGCACCACTTTCAAGCTGTGGCCATTATCCTCCCCTAATTTCTGCCTGCTAGCACGTTCTGCAACTGAAGAAGTATTTCAAATTAATTTGTCTGTCAATATCTGGGTACTGAATCACCTAATAAGAGAAATATTTTTCATTCTCTTCTTCTCAGTCAGAAGAAAAGACTTTCTTATCACCAAATAAAGCATCCATTATTGCGTGCTGTATAATCCCATTCTGTCATCCAGGTCATTTTTAGTCCAGAAAATGCTGAATCAGCACCATAAACCAATCAAGTAATTTCTTTCATTTTCTAACATTCAAGCAAAATAATGAAAATCACATCTCATTTGACGAGAAGAATATAGGACAGAAATCTCCTCTTCCAAGGATAATTTTCAAAGAGGTATGCCAAGGCAAGAAATACTGTTACAGAAACATAGCTAATGTAGGGGCTCTTCTGCTGAACAGATAAATTCCATTTTTGACTGTCAGCTCATATTTAGAAAG
The DNA here is from genome assembly GCA_013398615.1 of Brachypodius melanocephalos. Taxonomy (NCBI): domain Eukaryota; kingdom Metazoa; phylum Chordata; class Aves; order Passeriformes; family Pycnonotidae; genus Brachypodius; species Brachypodius melanocephalos. The sequence goes on along the minus strand of VZSR01003083.1, from coordinate 1,302,965 downwards.
TAGATTATGAACAATAAATCTGTACCTTTAGCCAGCTTCTAAACCATGCAAGGACATTAACTTGGCAAAAGAATGACCATTACTTTGATGAATGAAACATTCACCTAAAATATTCATGTACAAGATGATAATATCCAATTGATAACCAAAAAACACCCACCCCACTGCAGATTTAAATAACTGAGATGCATATGAGAGAAACCAAATCACATACATGAGAGGAGTTATTATGGCACTGTTAGGAGAACCAACAAATTAAAAAAAAAACGGCTTGATAAATATTTTCCATAACAAAACACAATTGGTTTCAGTGGGATACAGCTCTGTTTCTCATTAGTTATCCTTCACTTGTCAGACAAGTTCCATATTTCACCGAAACCCGCTGAGTATTCTTTCTAGTTTGCTGGGGAAAGTGGCTATACATTTAGCACGTTCCCTTTATGCTGTGTGTTTTCACAGGTCTTTCTTTAAAACACACTGTACATGCTTTTGCTTCTTTCCCCCAGGATAGTGGGTTTCGACATCCAAGAGGAGTTTAAAAGCAGGTAACAAGTCATCACTTTTGAAGCTGCAGAGCAGCTGAAGAGGTGCAATAGCCCCAGCAGCCATTATCAGTGCCTGCCAGGGTGCCACGCTATCAAGTTATATGATAAAGCACTCAGCTGACACCAGAAAAATAATCATTCTCTCTCTCCTGCACCACCCCCTTTTTCACAAGGAGGCTTTTTACACTCATTAAATGCAACCTTATCTCTGAAAGACTGCAATCCTCAGCAAATGACAAGTGTGCCTAATCTCATTTTCTGACAAGCGATTCTGACAGCACCTTCCTTTTGATTTCTAAGACACGTAGCTAGACATATATTAATCTGTCAGTCATCGCCCCTAGGAAGGATGGAAAAAAAGGAGAGACAGAGATGAACGTTTGTGAATGTGAAGGGAACAAGGCAAGAAAGGACTAAGGGTCCTTTTCTGGCTATTTTAAGCAACTCAGCTGTGTTTCTGCACTCCTCCCACCCCAACACGGGACCCGAGTCATCCCTGTGCAGCAGAGCCCTCAACCTACCTGTCTGCAGAGGTTGCTAACATGCATTTTCTTTCAGGTAGGAGTGTGGCCCAGCAGCTGTGGACTAGCAGCCAGCTGTGGGTGTATTTTCAGGTTTTCCCTGGTGTTGGAGGCAGTTGGGCTCTCATTTCATTTCTCTGCGCCTCAACTTTCGGCATTGCATAAAACCCAAGTGTTATTGTCGCCGTGGCACACATTTTAGTTACAGACATGGGACTTCCCAGTGCTGGTACTGTAAAATGTTAAGCCTGAATTCCAAATTTACAGTTTATGAAGTGTTCTGCAATAACACTTTTGGGGTTTTTTTTAAAGAAATGCTTTGTCATTGCAGGCAGTGAAGCCCCGCTTGGCTCTGGTCACTGGCCTGGCTGGCACATGTTGGCAGGTACAGGCAAAGACAGGTGGGATAAAAGCATCAAGATTGAAAGCATCAAATTGGTGTCAGATCTTAACAACTTTGTACCAACACTCAAAGTGCTGTAAAATGAAAGCATTTAGTATCACCCCACAGCCTGGCAAGGTGCAAACTGGAGAGGCTGAGCAATACCAGCTCCAGGTGCACTTGGAGTCCAGGAAAAGGTAGGATTTCCAGGAACTCCTGCATAGAGTATGAGAAGATGCATTTAAAACCTGAGGGCATTATGGGGCCCTGACAGTGAGTGTGAATTGGAACAGATTCATGTGCATTTGCCATTCAGCAAGTGTGCAAAATACAGAGCCTTTGTGCAGGATGTATGATGTGCTAAGGGGGCTGGCTTTACTAGAAGAGGGCAAATTTAAACAGGAAATTAGGAAGAAAATCTTCCCTGTGAAGGTGGTGAGGGGTTGAATGGATAGCCCAGAGAAGCTGTGGCTGCCTCTGGATCCCTGGAAGTGTCCAAGGCCAGGTTGGATGGCTCTTGGAGCAGCCTGGGACAGTGGAAGGTGTCCCTACCATGGGTGGCACTGGATGGGCTTTGAGGTCCCTTCCAACCCCGACCATCCTGGATTTTCTGATACACATTGGTGAGCACAGGAGGAGGTGGAAGGAGGCAGACCTACAGGTAGGTATAAAAGTGCAAATAAGTGAGATTCTACAAATGGGACCCAAAGGAAGAAAGTGATAAAGTGAGGTGGGAGGCAGTGCTCCTTATCTCACACAGACCTTTTAGTTCTGCTCCTCATAAACATGCCTTCTCCCTCTTAGCTTGTGAGTCATATTCATATCTCTACCCACCAAATGCTAAATTAGAGTAAATTATACAGATTTACCATCTAACATTTGCTCCCTGACCTGCCTGCACTTGCAGAGAGCCTCCCCCACTGGCAGCACATCCTCCTGCCTGGGGACATCCCAGTGCCACAGCTCCAGCCTGGCCCAGATGGGATCCCTCAACTGAGAGCTCCTCTCTGCTCCCTTCCCTTCCTTTGTGTTATATTAACAGAAGAAACTTTATTGTTCATAATGGGATAAGAAAAAAAAAATGAAAGCAAAGTACAAAGGGGCTCCAATGTAATGCTTTAAAGCAATGCCATTTTCATAGTAATATAGTCATTAAGTACTTGTTTGATGGTGCAAAAAAGTAGGCCAAGATCTTTGCTAATACATTTAATTAATCAATACCTGCACTAGAAGATGGGAACAATTAAAGTTTTCCTCCTCACTCAGACAAAGCAGCAGAAAGCTTGTGATCTACTTAAGGAGCTCGTCACTCAACGGGAAGATGAAAAGACTTCTTTAGTTTTACTTAAGAGCTGAAATCATGCTAATACTCCAGTGTTTGGGATCTGGCTCTCAGAAAGGCAGTAAATGAGCAGTGGCAGGAAAGCTGCCTGCTGTCACCGAGTCCCAGGCCTCGTGTTTCCACCCTGATGTCATCATAACAGGGAAAATCACAAATATATGCTGGAGTTCATTGAGCCTGAAAATAACACCAGGGATATTTCCTTGCAGAACACTCTGATAGCTGGGTCTGGCAGAAACACCCATCTACTGCTGATGGGCCTTAGGAGGGTAAATGTAAACCTGACCCTGCACAGTCTAGATTTCTGCTGGGTTTTTATTAAAAAAGGATTTTCTGGTTGCATCTCAGCTTTGGAATGTAGAAAAGGCAGCGTGGGAAGAAAAAGTCACTTCCTCTGGGGAAAAGTGATGGGAGGAACCTGGGCAGTTCCCTGTGCAAACCTCTGGCTCATGGAAGGAGAAACTTCTCATTTCACAACATGGGCTGCTGATATGGGCATCAAGTAAGAGAGAAATTGTCTAAAATCAGCCCAAAATGCAGCTGTCCTTGGGGACCCCAGTTCTGCCCCTGCAGCACGGGCCATTATCACCTGAGGGATATCTCTATTCCACCTCTCAGGAAACACACCTTGGCCATCATCCTGAGGGTCCATGGGGTACTGGTGTTGGCACATCTCCCCTGCACTGACTCACTCCACAGTTTGAAAAACCATGGCACGAGGAACAGCACAGGCAGAGGAGAGAAGAGGGTTCCTGCAGCCCAAGAGGCAGGACCATCAACAGGAGACAGAGGATATGGTTGCTTCCCATTCCCCAGAGGAGGAACATCAATCGAGACCAGTGCAGGTACTGCCAAAAACTGAAGGCTGCTCAGTTTCCTTCACTGTTTGATCTCATGGTGAGAGCAGAACCCCATCCAGGACCTCCCAGCTTCCTGCTGTGGAACCAACGGGCCCATCACAGATGCTGACCTTACTGCATGAGGGAAAGAACAGGCACGGTGTTGTGTTGAAACAAATTATTTCTTCATATAATCATTAGCAGGAATATAAATGCAAATGACCTTATAATTTGTATCGTGAGAACTATGAAGCTAATGCTGCAGCTAAAGGAGAAAATTCCTCCCTGGTCATCACTGGAGATGCCTCAGGCCATAGAGCTGATCTCTTGTAAATTGGCTGCCCAGTTGCACTCAGCATTAAGCCCACCAGGCACTTTGCTGGTTCTAACCCCCTTGTAAGGTTGATACAAGAGCCTCACTAACACTTCTGCCAAGGCTCCCAATTCTTCTGTGCATCCTCATCTGGGATTGCAGGAGTCTGCGCTCAAAGCTCTGTGCAAGGCCACCACACTCACAACAAAAAAGGCAACAACAAAATAAACAGATTGATTCTGCCCTACTCAAACCTCCACAACCCCGAATCTCTCTAAAAGTCTTGGTCAAAAGTCCTTGGAAAATAAAATCCTTCTGACACAATTTTCAGTAAGAAACAATTTTCAGTGGCTCACCAAATGCTATTTTTCTTTCATTTAAGATTCGAACAAAACCTAACTTCTTTGTCTCTCAAGCTTCCTTGATCTCCTTCACTTTTAGCTGTCACATAAAGTCAATTGGCTGCACCTCTCTGCTTGATAAAGACAAGCCAACTGGTCTGATGTATCTTTAATGAGGAGGTAGGTAAGACACAGTCCAACAAGGTGCTGAACACTTTGACCCTAAGCTAGCAAAGCACTTAAATATCTGCTTAACTTTTAACAAAAAGAAGTCCTTTTGAAGCTAATGGGGCTGCTCTGGCATTCAGACTTCAGCAGCATTGTATAAATTTGGCTGCATTATGGACAGAGCCTTTGCAAGGCTCAGTAACTGAGAGAGCAAAACCAGCCAGAAGCACGCAGGTAACCTGGTGAAAGCCAGGACAGCTGAGTCACAGGTAAATCAGGGAGTGTCTCTATTAGTAATTAACATGTCAGCCGTGTAATTACATTTGCACATAACACTGTGTTGTTGTTACTGTGTTAGCAGGAGCAGGCAGGGTTATTCCTGTTCTAATGTAACGTTCCATCCATGGGATGGAACACCTGAAGGATCTGCAGGGATGAAGGCTTGGCCTTTGCTTCCAAAGCAGTGTTCGACCCTACAAGCGAGAAGGGACAAATACAAAATAAACAAACCCAAATGTATGACGGGGAGGTCATGAAGAGGAAGCTGAAAGAGTAAAAATTATACCAAAGCTGAGCTATTGTTGCTGAGGCTCAGGTAATCAACTGATCCATATCCAGCCTGGATTATTCCAGGCATTAATGAAGGAGGTGTGCTTTGAGAATTTAGTAAAATACATGAGAGCTGTGATAAAACTTTAAACTGCTTTGATAATACAGTGACGTTCTACTCTGCACACACCTGTAAGAAAGGCTGCCAGATCTCATCACCATTAGTTATTAATCTATTTGTTCCTGTAAAATTTTCTCATTGTCTCCTCCTTTTTCAGGAGTTTACTTCTTCTAAAGTGGAACTGATTTAAGGTAGGAAAAAAGCTGCAGCATATCAAAAAGTGAATGAGAAAATGGGTAAGGAGATAATGTTTAACTGGAAAGGAAGAGTTATTTTAGAAATATTTTATATCATTTAAAAAGCGCTGAGTACTATTTTATGCCTCTTCCTGAGGAATAAAAGTCATAGTTATGAGTCCAGGTGTACATATTTCAACAGAAAAGTGAGACTGCAACAGATACATAAAAATCTCTTTAAAAAGTAGCTCAAGTAGATTCTTCATGAGTAAAACACTGGCAACTTGAATTTTAGTATCATTCTCAGCATTTCAGTGGAGCATTTTGTTCATCTGTAAAGTGCTACGGAAAACAGAGCATAGATCATTCCTACTTAGCCCTGTGTCATCTCAGCTCCAGCAGCTGCCCCAGGGCTGTGCCATCCATCACTGGGGCTGGCACACGGGGCTGGCCAGCTTAGTGCTTCCAGCTCTGTCAAATTTAGAGAATGTGCCTCATGCTTGGGGTTATGGCCATTTGTTTCGAGAGTTTTAGCTGATCTGTAACTCACCCCTGCACAAACAACAAAAAAATTAGATGTTCCCCATCCCAGGTTCTGTCTACACAGCATTACATAATATGAGAATTAAGTATTTTCCTTAGCAGCATGTTGCAATATTATGGTGTGAGCCTCTTTGTATCAGCCAGGACATAGACAGAGAAGAAGGTTATAAAAAGCTGCCTGAGCTGGTTTTATTTTCAGAGGCCTTCAGACCAAAGGCCTCGTCTCCGCCTTGGGCCTGGCAGGGAGGCTCCGAGAAGTCACCGGGGCTCCCCATTAAAATACTGTTAGCACAGACCAGAGTTTTGGTCTTCTTTTTAGTTCAAACGCCGTCTGGGAGAGACAAAGAAACAAAGTGCTTGGGTCAGTGGAAATTTCTGACAAAGACTTTCCTTCCTGGCACACACAGGGACAACCCCACCAACTGTGTGGGGTTTGTCCCCCCCGAATGACAAGGCAAAGGTCCTGATTAAAGGCGCTCGGAGCGGGGACACAAAAGATGGCCCAGGACTTCAAAGCCAGCACACTGCTGGCCAGCGGGGAGGTCCCTTTTTTCCCCTGTCTCTCCTTTTAACTTCAGCTCCTGCTGGCTGTGGAGGGGCTTCTAATTGCATTTCACAGGGGCTGAACAAAACGTGGTCTTGTCTTCCACACAGCAGCGACCCCGGAGGACGTGGAGATGATGCGAGGCTCCAGAGCAGGAACACAAAGAGATTCATCGTGTCAGCAAGCCGTGCAGAGGCAATGCTGAGGCTTCTGCAAGATCATTTGCATGCTGCCACGTTTCCAGAGGTGAACAGGCAGTGGTGGGTTTTCACAGGAGGGAGCTGGCCCCCTCCTCATGGCTTTGAACGTGGGGCATCTGCAAACCCACCAAGGTCTGGGCCAGGGTTTGAGCTGATCTGCAGCACCAGAGGAAAGCCAGACACAGCTGAAGGTGGCTGCTGGGAACAGCAGAGAAGAGACCTCCTTTGTGCTGGAGAGGAAGAACCTCTGCCCACTGATCCAGACGTGCAGGGGGAGACCTTCTTTGGCAAATTGGGATCTTGATCAAATGGCACCCAGGCTGATATGAGCAGCCTCATTAAAATTCTTCCAGTGAGTCTAGAGCTATGGAAGGGAAGGTTTGGCTGAAGCCAGATAGATGTGTTGGAAGTACAGAAAAGTGGTTTCAGGGGATGTGGGATGAGAAGAAAGCCTCAGGCCAGGTGTTCCACAGGCAATGCCAGGCCAGCCGGAGACGGGGCATGATTTAAATCAAACATGGAAATACCCTGGAACCCAGCACCTGGCCACCTTACCTTCCAAAAACCCCAAAACAGCAAAAAAGGTGTGGACTAGTATGGGTGAACAAAACACCATCTCATCCCAAAATAACACAAGCCAACAAAGTGCTATCCCTTTAATGTCTGATAGTCCCTCTTTTCCGCTTCTGTAATGAGATTGGCTTCCTCATTCTTTTCCTTTTGCATTCAAATTTCAATCTGCAGTGAATTTTCCACATTACAGGATGAACCATATATCTACTTTCCCACATTGCACAGCACTAGGCCCAACACAATACATCCAAATCCCAAGAAGTAGAGTTTATCCCGTGTTCCCTGTGCTGATGCCAGTGGAAGCCGGTGCTGCCGAGCCCGAGCTTTCTCCGTGGATGCTCAGGAAGAGAATTAGGGCTGGAATGAGGTTAGTTACTCACTGCTGATTCATCACGCGTTTGAGATTTGGATTAACAAACCATTCATCCTCCAGACCTTGTGTGCAGGCCCCTGTTTCCAACAGGAGTAGGGGTTTTTTATTTATTTACTAACTGACAATAGTGGAAAGCCTCATATTCACATCCGAATTATAATAAATGCATTATAAATGAGTAAGTAGGAAACAGTAAGGAAATGATGTTTTACTTTTAAATGCTAATTATGGAGCCCTGGTGCAGTTAATGTGTAGGGTGTTCTGTCAATTTTTAATGTTTATGCCAAGTGTAGTCTTCAATTTAACATGAGCTTTTAATCCTTTGAGTACTAAATTGCCTTTTAATGCTTGCAGCACAACATTGTGTTTGCACAAAGTCAGGACTGAAAAATGAATTTACTACAAGATATGTGCATGTATGAAAGGGGGAGGAAGTACAAAGGACAAGAATTTTTTTTTTAATGATGTTGTTGGAACTGTACAAGAGGAAGGAACTGCTTTCAGGATGTACCTGGAAATTCTTTGCAGTGGCAAGAGGCGGCTGCTGATTTAGTATCTCCGTTGAAGCATTTTCAGAGAGCTCTTTCAAGCTCCAACAATTTATCCAACAACTACACCAAAAATTTATGGTTTGTGTCCACAAAACAAACTTGGAGGAAAACATGATGGAAGGAATTACCATAGAGAGGAACCTGCATAGTCAGTAGGACGAAAATACCTATGAAGAGAGGGAGTTTTTCAGGTGGCACAATTGTAAAGAGTAAGGTTGTTCTGGAAAAGATAAATTATACGGTAGTTTTTTTGTGTTGGCTGGTTTGGTTTTGCCTTTTCAGCTAGTGTGCAGTAACAGTACCCAGGTAGTTCCTAGCTCTCAGGGTGTTCCAGTCAGCAGCATGGCTATGGCACAACCCACTGGGCTGAAGATGCTCATCCCAGCCCAACAGAGCTTCTCCTTCCCACCCCAGAAACCTGAGCACAGCCAGGCTTGGGGAAATGGCTCAGGAGCCACTCTGGGGAGGGTCTATCTTCATGGCCAGCAGGACAACTACAGCCCCTGCACACTGCCAGGGCTGCCCAGGGGACCCTGTCCTCCCCTGCTCCCACCTGGCTGGGATTTGGCCAACTGGACACAGCCCAGCCCCGCCCGGCCCAGCGCTGCTCCCACTGCCCCTCCCTGCGCGCAGGGGAGTTAGAGCAGCTTGGGAGGCTAATCCCTGGTTATCTCTTTGGTGAACAGACTTTTTAAAATGACACCGTTCGCATGCTTAAAGCTCCAAATTTGACTTTCCTTGACAGCAGCCATCTCAGGAATCCCAATGAGGTTTATTTTTGGCAGTGGAGCCTTCCCAGAACGGGCTTTGCTGCGTGTACAGCTCCCAGCGCGCCGGTGCAGCTCTGCAGAGGAGGAGAGCTGGGACCTGAGGGTTTGGTACATCCCAGTGATGCACCCTCAGCTGTGCTACCACCTTAGACCCACAGGGCTAAAGCTAATTAATTAAAAACTCTCTTTGCTTTTTCTCCTCCCCTGCATTTCCACCACCCCTAAGATTTTGGAATGTTGGAAGGCACCTTAAAGCCCATCCCATGCCAGCCCCTTCCATGGGCAGGGACACCTTCCACTGTCCCAGGCTGCTCCAACCTGGCCTTGGGCACTGCCAGGGATCCAGGGGCAGCCACAGCTTCTCTGGGCACCCTCTACTAGGCCCCCTCCACCCACACATGGAACAGTTTCTTCCTAATATCCAATTCAAACCTCTTCTTCTTCGGTTTAAAGCCATTCCACTTTGTCCTATCACTGCAAAAAGTCCCTCTCCAGCTTTCCTGTAGGCTGCAGGTATTTGAAAATATTTTTCCTTCTCTCTCATCCTAGCTTCCCACATGTGCTAACACACAGTTTATGCTGCCCACTCGAATAATTTGGTGTTCTGGGAAGCAGTATCTCTTTGCTTAGCCCATCAGAGGGAACAGCAATCAGGAAGAACCAGAAATACAAACAGGGTCAATTGGTTATCATTAAATAATACATCTTTAAAATGTGACTGAAAAGGGAAACTTAGCAAATGAAAGGTAGAGTTTGAGCTAATGAATTACCACAGACAGGTGATGTTTAAACATTACTTCTGAAAAAACTGCAGCTGAAATTAATCTACAGGCCTCGTGCTAGAAACTCACACACTGAATTTAAGCACAGAAAGTCTTGCACCTAAAGCAGCCAAAACACAGAATCACAGGAAAAGACCATCAAGATTATCAAGTCCAACCTCTGACATGCCCATTAAACCATATCACAAACTGCAACATCTACCTGCTTTTTGGACACTTCCAGGGATGGAGACTTCACCCCTGTCCTGGGCAGCTGTGGGTGTGTGGCCATCCTTTTTGTGAAGGAATTCTCCCAATATCCAACCTAAACCTCCCTTGGTACAACTCGTGGCCATTTCCTCTCCTGTCCCTGTTCCCTGGGAGCACAGCCCGACCCCCCCGGCTGTCCCCTCCTGTCAGGGAGTTGTGCAGAGCCACAAGGTCCCCCCTGAGCCTCCTTTTCTCCAGGCTGAGCCCCTTTCCCAGCTCCCTCAGCTGCTCCAGGGGCTCCAGCCCCTTCCCAGCTCTGTTCCCTTCCCTGGACACACTTCAGCTCCTCAGGGTCTGCACTGTCCTGAGGGGCCCAGAGCTGCCCCAGGACTGGAGGTGCCCCAGCAGTGCCAGCACAGGGGACAATCCCTGCCCTGCTCCTGCTGCCAGCAGGGCTGGTACAGACCAGGGCCCGCTGGCCTTTGGCCACTCATTGCACTGACCAGGGTCAGTGCTGGTGGGACACGGAGCCAAACCACAGCAGGCTCAGGGGGGCTGAGGTGCCTGGCACTGCCATCACACCAAACCAAACCCTCCCTGTCCCTTGAGACCTTTCCTTCCTGTTTGTACCAGGTGTACTCAGGTTCCCCCTGTGTGGCAGCCTGTCCTCCCTGTGGGGTGTGACACTGTCACCTCTTGTGTCCCGCAGCTGCTGCTGCCAGCAAGGGTGACTGCTACTGGTGGGTCCCTGGCACTGGAAGGTCCCTGGCACTGGAGGGTCCCAGACCATGCTCCAGCCCAGCTCCTGGCACCTGCCCTGCACAGCCCAGGAAGGATTGCTCAGGATGTGCCCTGGGGGTAAATCACACCCATCTGCAGAAGCTGCAGAGCAGAGGTTGGATGACACACGATGGGGAATTCTCCTGCATGTGAATCTGGCCCACAGCCTCACTAAAGGCATCCAGGTACATCCTGGTTTGAGACTGGGGGGGACCAGGAATCCAGGCAATGTTGGCTCTATTTTTTTTCTTGCCATTGCATCATTTCTTCTCAAAGCTTCCTGCTCCAAGTCAGGCTGATAAGCCCAGGTTTATCTCATCTCACTAAGACATTGGAACCCTGGCCCCAGTCTAACACTGAGGTTTTCTATCCTGCATAGAATGGCAGGCACTGAAACACTACCAATAGTTTAAAGATTGATAAAGGATAATCCATACTTTAAAGAACAAAATACATGTCCTTATTTGCTCAATGGCTTTGATCTGGTGATTTAATTTAGGCAGATAAAACCGAATTAGATGCCAGTTTTAAAAGCCTGGTCTTCAAATACTGGACTCACATTTTAAGAGGCAAGGGACAAATCAGAAGCCACAGACAGGGAAGGCACATCCCCCCTGCAGCAGCACAAAGCCTCTGGAGCATCACCACATGCATGGCTGCAGAAGGACACGGATGCACAGGACTCCTCCAGGTACAGACCCCACACATGTGAACATTCCTATATGAGGCTTACATCTCCAGTAGGAGGGTTGGAAAAATAAACCCATCATTTTGGATGAGATGGATACAAGAAGAGGGCTGGGGTTTGGCTGGTGGTGGCAGTGGGGACACAGACACACAGATGCCTTGGCTGGGGTCACACCTCAGCTCTGGCACACAATTCTTCAGGTATCTGAAGGCAGGAACCCCACTGCCACAAACGACTAATTGTTATATTTTTTAAAATAAGACAGGAACAAAGTATTTTGTATTTGAAGCATATTTTGCTTTGTCTTACATTTCCAAGCCTCTTCTTTATACTGTTTTTTCTCCCCTCGCCCAGGTTTTTAATCCTCCCATTCAGAGCTGAATTCTTCTCTTTTCCTTTCCATGCCATCGAGGTGAACAGTGTCTATTTTAGATCTTGTTCATTAATGTATCAAGGCATCTTACTTTGTATTACTTCCATGTCTAGATGTTATCTAAAGCTTTTTATATAGTAAGAGAGAAATTACAAGGTTTATAATTTCCCTCATACATGTAACAAAAATGATAAAGCATGAAATTGCAGAGCTGTGACTGATTTTCTATAAAAGTTCAACAATTTCCAGCAGGCTACAGCTGAGATGGGGTTGGATTTGCTCTGTGCCTTTAGGTCTTGTTGATATTCATCTGTGTGTGTGCATGTGCATGTCATTATAAACTTGTATATGTGTCAAATAGGTGTCAGAGGAGGCCGTGGAGATGTTCTGAGGGCTGGAGC